>WHYT01017353.1:400793-426126 GCA_009806455.1 Tetrax tetrax
GAACCAGACTACACAGTCTCTCTCTCACTCCCCCCACCCTCCGAGAGAATAGGGGGAGATGATATAAGGAAAAACAGCTCGAGGTTTGAGATAAGGACAGGGAGAAATCCTTAAAGTTACCATCATGGGCAAAACAGACTCAACTTGGGGAAAACTATTCATTTATTTCTAAAACTAGCAGGAGAATGAGACAGGGAACAAGATAACTTCCCCCCCCCACCCCTCCCTCTTCTAGAGCTTATCATTATCTCTACTACCTTCCCCACTCGTGAGTGACACAGGGGGGAAGAGGGAATGGGGGTCATGGTCAGTTCATCACGCGTTTTACACTGCTACTTCGGGGGAGGAACTCCTCAAATCCCTCCCCTGCTCCATCGTAGGGTCCCTCCCATGGGCCACAGTCCTTCATGAAACTGCTCTGGCGTGGGTCATCTCTTCCACGTGGTGCAGTCCCTCCAGAACAGCTGCCCCAGCAGGCCCTCCACGGGCCACAGCCTCCTTCAGGCCTCCATCTGCTCCAATGTGGGGTCCTCCACGGGCTGCAGGTGGATCTCTGCTCCTCCGTGGGCCTCCATGGGCTGCAGGGGGACAACCTGCTCCACCATGGTCGTCACCACAGGCTGCAGGGGAATCTCGGTCAGGAGCTGCATTACTTCTCCTCCTCCTTCTTCACTGATCTTGGTCTCTGCAGCCGTTCCTCACAACAGGCTCGCAGATGCCTCTCAGGATCCTTTTTACATCTTATTCACTTCTTATCTCCTCTCCACTTCTTGCAGCCAGGCCGGGCTGAGTGGGGCCCAGTCGGCTGCCCAGTGGGAGGCCAGAGGGTGAGGCCTGCAAGGCCCACAAGGCTCATGCCACCCCCTCTCTGCCCCTGCTCGGCTGCTTCACATCTTCTTTTTTTTTCTTTTTTTCCCCTTCTTAAATACATTATTGCAGAGGTGTTATCATGGAACATTCTGCTCCCAATTGGCTCGGCCTTGGCCAGCAGTGGATCCGCCCTAGGCCCGGCCGAGTCCACTGAACAAAGGGGAGCAACTTCTAGCAGTTTCCTACAGAAGCTGCCACCTTAGGCCCCCCTCACTAAACAAAACCAGAACAAATCATAACCTCTTGTGCTGTGCTGTCCTGTTCCATTCACCTAATGGAACCTACTGTATATGAAGGGTTATCAATGTGGAATCATTAGAAAATGGAAAATAGTATTTTCCTTCTTTTTCTACATAATTTTATGTGTATAATTTTTATATTTAATGCTGATATATCTGAATGCAGTATCAAGCCCTCAGCCCTATCAGCTTTCAGTAATTTTAATCATAGCTGATATTCTTGATAATAGAATAAGAATTTCTAGATAAGAATCTAAAAATGTGGAAATATACTTTTAAGCTGTGTTATACCACAAATACCATAGCACAAGTAGTTGAAAGTGATTTAGTGGCTAACGTTAAATGATTACCAAATAGGATAATGTTGTAAAATGCATTATCAGTGAGTTACAGGTAACTCAATGAAGCACAGAGAACAGGCAGATTTGTTCATCGCAAATATAGCATGAAGGTATATATCTCTCAGTGAAATACGGTGCAGAGTTTTACAGATAAGCCGAACTAACTCTATCAAGCAGCTTTAGAAAAGTGGATTTGCTTTGAAGCATTAAAATTGTTCGAGTAAGTCATGAAACTCTAGTGAAGACTTTTTGCACTGTTTTCTCTTGAGTAATTCGGAGAAAATTGTTTTCATAAATTATTTCTTTTCCAAAGCTAAAACTATAGCTGTAGGAAATTTAACAAAGCACAGGCTATGCCAGATGAGAAAATTGACCAAGCTCCAGTAGGTGAAAAACTAAAAGCTTCAGCATTCCTGGTAAAGATTTATGGTAGTACTGTTAAGGTCTTTAAAATGTTTGGTTTTAATTCATCTTTTATGTGCATGGCATAAATACAGTCTTTAAAAAATATCTGGCCCTTGGTGAAATGTAATCAGTCTGACTGGATATTTATGGATCTTTGGTTTACTTGTCCTCTGTAAAGCCTCTGGAGGTGGTAATGGAGAAACATCTTCGTTAAGGAGAGGTGGTACGTCTCTATGAACAGTCTTCCAGTTGTTTCTTTGCTGTTCATAACACTGCATTTTGTTTTACTATATTGTGTTAAGATTTTTGCTTAAAGAGGAATATTTTCATCATATGAAGTGCTTCTACGCACAGCTTTCAGTGGTATACCACATACCATATTAAATCATTCTGGGAGCTGTGTTCTTCAGAAGATATTCTGTGGGGGGACCAGGGAGTTGCAGGGAGTCGTGGAACACAACTGCAGACAGTGTCTCTGCAGGTAGAGACTTGGAGAACAAATTAATAAAAGATATGTTTCCCAGTGGGAAGTTTGTCTAGCAGAGGGCAGCTATGGATGGCAGGAGCCAATGCACCATGTCAGGACACTGAGAGACAAGCATTCTGGTAAGAAACTGAGAAACTCGAGCGTAACTCCTTCTCGGCCCGCTTGCTGCACCAGGAAGCTTTTCGATGTAGCCCCATGGTGGTATTGGTATCCCCACACTAGTGGCACTCTCTTATTCTTCTTGCAGCAGCTCTTCATCACTGTGCTGGTCTGACCCCATCTGAATGTTGCCTTGCTAAGAGTAGAGGGGCTGTGCCCTTGCCTTTTGTAGACAATGCCATGTACCAAAGGAAATAACATCCTACAGGTGTGATGCTCCTGCATCAGTTAGTGACTTTGCACCATTTGAAACACTACGAAATAAAGACGAGAATGAATACAGTTAAGTGGTGGGCTGTAAAACACATCCCAGACCATTATACTGTGTCTTGTAGTACACTACTGCTTGTATTTTATGCCTATGTCTTGAAGCAGATTTTGACCAAAAGAAATGTCAAAAACTAGATCTAGCTTCAGAATAAGCATTTAATCCATCTGCATGGACTTCTACTCCATAGAAGGTGTCACCTTTAAGTTACCAATGCCACCTTCAGAGCTCTTGTACAAGATGGTTGTTTATGGTTGGATGGGGTAATTTACTACCCAGTTAATTTTCTTTTCTTCTCATTGAATTTGTTAGTACTGCTCAAGATGAGTATCTTTTACTTCTTGTATCTCTGATATTTTTATAGATGATATTAGTGGATAGAGACTGAAGTTTCTGGTAGTAAATCAGGTAATTCCACTTTGTAACTGTTCTTCCTCCGACTTCTTTCATGAGCCTCCTGTCAGAAGTAGGAAGAAAAGCAGAGCTGCATTTATTTATCCTCTATTGGCCAAAGCATGTGGACTCTACAGCAAATAGTCACTGTCTGGGTGACTTTACTGAGCATCCATGTCAATTCATCCTACAAAATATGCTTTTCATGTACTACAAAGTATTTGTAAGGCATCTGGGACCTAAGTATGGGTGCACTAACACCAGTAATTGAGATAAACCATTAAAAGATCATCCTCCTGACATGAGAAAACAAACCACTTGATATATTCCATGTAAAAGCCTCTTGAATCGTTGAGAAGTGAGCTCCCAAAAGGGAGGAGGTAATCAAGAACATCTTACAGTGAAGTTTAGAAAATACCGCCCCTCCAATAAAATCCTTTGCAATAGTCCCGTGTATTTTAAAATTAATCACTTGTATTTACCAACATAATAAACCCAACTCCTATATTTAAAGTAAAGGGAAATCTTGTACGTCTTACACACCTACTTTCGTTATTTTTAGGAAGTGTCTAGAAAACATTAGTCACTACAGGAGTCATACCTTGGATCTTTCTGCTAATATTCATTAGAAATCAGACACCATTGGGGTATACACATAATGCTTGAATACAAAGAGAGGTTGCTATTCTAATGTACCCCAGGACATCAGTTTGGTGTCATCTTTTAATGTACCATACTTCTGTTGCAGGATAAAATGGTTAAATGTCTTTGTTATCTGTATTAAAAGATGATTGCAATTCTTCCACAGAAATATGCAGTAAGAACTCTGTGTACTCACATTTGCCAGTGCCTCCAGAACACAATTTCTGTGGGTTTCAGCTATATATTCTTTACCTTAGCCCCGCTTACGTGAAGCTGAACAGACTGCATTGAATATTTAGGCCTCGCCTTTTCTGAGAACTTCATTCATAATGATTATATGTTCTGCTTGACTGACAGTTTGTGGTAGGGCAATTCATTAAGGTTAATTGAATTCTGAAGGAAGGAAAAATATGTATCTTTGAACATGAATGTGAATTATTGAGAAACAGTGTAATGTACATGCTTATAATTTTCAGCGTGTATAATAAAGAACATACTGATTTTTAAAACAACAATGTTAATTTCACATTTGAAATAGCAGAGTTAAAAACCAGTGTGGAATTAAAGATAGCACCTTTTGCTTCCTCATTAACAATCATGATTGTTTAGTCGATAGCAGGCAGGAGAAGTGACACAAAAACCTGCATCGCTGCTGAAGCAGACAAGATATTGACATTTAAACAAATGCTTTAAGCATACTGTGCTTACTCTTCCAGTTTTGATATTAAAAGCTGGTAGGGGAGCTTGTCTTATTTATCATTCATATTAATCTTGCACACACAGCAAACTTCAGGTGGTGCTTTTTTGCTATTTTCTACATGAAAGAGAATCACAAACCTATCAAATCCTCCTTTTCTTTCAAGAGATTGATTGAAACCTCTGTAACATTTGGAACTTGGAAGATGCTTTGATTGATCCTTGTTGCTATGAGCATGGGTAATAGCCAGAATAACCCCAAACAAGCAACCTGCCAGGTATTCCTCATTCTAATGATTCATTTCTGAAACTTTTCAGCAACGTCGTTGGTAGAATTTGTGTCTACACTGGGTTTTTTTTTGTGGAGGGGGACAGTTACATTGTGCAACAAGATGAAAATGTGGCTAGTTGAGATCTGCCATTTAGCTTTCAGCTGCGTAGTTTGGGCTCTGCTATCGCTGCAGGTCTGGCAGCGTGGAGGTTTCCATGGGCTAGCTGTAAGACAGTGTACCTGGGTCCCCAGGTGAGTGTCTGCTGCAGCTGGGAGCTCAGCTGTAGCATCACTCAGGGAGGCTGCTCCATTTAGCCAAGGATGCTTCTGCAGATGACAAGGAGATGCAGGCGGTTGAGTTTCTCTGTAGTGGTTTGGGTACTTGATAACCGGCAGCTGTAGAAAAGAGCCCTTATTCGTAGAGGTGTTTTGCAGTCCTGTCTCTATTCAAAATTAGTGCCTGTATAGCCAGGTACAGGGGCCTGTGCTCTCTCTCTCTTTCCCTTTCTACATGTCATTCTGCTGCTCCTGTGGAAGTGTACACTGAATTCTTTCAACTGGTGAGACTGTGAGCATCCTTGTGACAGACCATCCTGTTGCAAACCAGGCTCATGAGAGATGTGATAATTCCTTCAGAAAGTGAAAAAGGAACTTTTGTCAATGGTCATGTCTGTTCCCAACACGGAGCTATCATCTGCAAAACCAGGAGCACCACTGCCCCCAACTCTGCTAGAACCTCAGCAGTAGGCAATGACAACTTTTGTTTGTATGTGAACACCTCACCTGTAAACTTGCTTTCAAGGGGTTCCTTCAGCTGAGGACCCGGGCAACTTGTGTGCTGGAACATCTCTGTGAGTCCTGAGTTCCTGCAGATGGGATGGGTAGTAAGCTGCCAAGTTTCAGTACCACTGAACATTCTGAAACACCAACATTGGGGTACCTCAGTGTTGTGGTTTTGTTTAGTGAGGGGGGGCCTAAGGTGGCAGCTTCTGTAGGAAACTGCTAGAAGTCGCTCCCCTTTGTTCAGTGGACTCAGCGGGGCCTATGGCAGACCCGCTGCTGGCCAAGGCCAAGCTGATTGGTAGCAGAATGTTCCATGATAATGCCTCTGCGATAATGTATTTAAGAAGGGGAAAACAGAAAAAAAAAAAAAGAGAGGCGCAGGCCTCATGGGCCTTGCAGGTCTCACCCTCTGGCCTCTCGTCAGGCGGCCAACTGGGCCCAACTCAGCCAGGCCTGGCTGCAAGAGGTGGAGAGGAGATGAGATGGATGATGTGAAGAGATCCTGAGAGGCATCTGCCAGCCTGTTGTGAAGAACTTTTCTTGTGAGAGAAACAGCTGCAGACACCAAGGTCAGTGAAGAAGGAGGGGGAGGAGTAATGTGGCTCCTGGCCAAGATTCCCCTGCAGCCTGTGGTGATGACCATGGTGGAGCAGGTTGTCCCCCTGCAGCCTATGGAGGTCCACGGAGGAGCAGCAGAGATCCACTTGGAGCCCGTGAAGGACCCCACATTGGGGCAGGTGAAGACTGGAAAGTGGCTGTGGCCCGTGGAGGGCCCGCTGGGGCAGCTGTTCTGGAGAGACTGTGCTCCGTGGAAGAGATGACCCACACCAGAGTAGTTTCAGAAAGGACTGTGGCATATGGGTGGGACCCCACACTGGAGCAGGGGAGGAATGTGAGGAGTTCTTCCCCCGATGATGAAGCAGAGGCATAAAAAAATGCGTGATGAACTGACCGCAACCCCCATTCCCTCGTTCCCCCTGTGCCGCTTGCAGGGGGAAGGTAGTAGAGATAATGTTAAGCTTGGGAAGAGGGAGGGGTGGGGAGGAGGTTATCTTGTTCCCTGTCTCATTATCCTGCTGGTTTTAGTAATAAATGAATAGTTTTCCCCAAGTCAAGTGTGTTTTTGCCCGTGATGGTAACTTTAAGGATTTCTCCCTGTCCTTATCTCAAACCTCGAGCCGTTTTTCTTACTTTATCTCTCCCTATTCTCTTAGAGGGTGGTGAGAGCGAGAGAGAGACTGCGTAGTCTGGTCCTGATCGGGTTTGAACTATGACATTCAGGGATTTTAATATCAAAACCTCAAGTGTCAACGGACAAAATACATCAAGATTTAGTTTTGCTCATGTTTCAGTAATCCTATTTTCGATGAAGTACCTGAAGTCCTTTCATGGATTAACAACACTTGGTTTTCTCATACACTGGTGCAATTTTTTATTTGTCCCTAACTTCCTATTTCTGCTTTTTGACAGAACTTGTGCAAGACCCTAACTTGAAAGCACAGGAGTTATCCTATTGATTCTCAGTAGGACTAATGAGATCTGAAGATTATATAGTGTGTAGTTAAGAACATAAAATATTTGCAGGGTAGTCAACTTTCAGTGGGCTTCTGGGAATTGCCAGTATTGTATTTTCTGATTGTCTGTGATTTGATGAAATAGTAAGGATGCATATTTGTGGTGAGGTTAACATGTTAGTTCTTTGTCCTTTCTTGTTTCATGAGAATTATTATTCTTTGACTAATTTTTATGGTATGTTAAAATCCTTGGAAGTTCAAATGGCCTTAGTGAAGGGCATAGTGACAAAAAATTATGTTCTGGCTATATAATCTTTGCTAAAGGTATTTGAAGAGGTATCATTCATTACAGGGAGCTTTTTGGTTTTGGTGCTTTGGAACCATGTGATTCACTGAACATTTTATCTATTTTATGAAGATGTTGGAGGTATTTTGGTCTTTGCTTTTAACGTCAATTGCACTGAATGTGGCTTTAACTAGCTTGACAGAGTCACCTAGAACTGGAAGAGCAATTCTTGTTAATATATGTGAGTAAATAGAATGGAAATACTTTTGAAACTCTACTTGTAAAATTGCTATGTTCAACAGAACTCACATTTTAGGTGAGCACTGGAAAAATAATTAAATAGAAGGAACACAAAATTAAAGACCTCTAGAATCAGTTTTGTCTTTTCCTTTTAGTCATTTGCCTTTTAAAATTTTACTGTGTTACCAGTTTTATCACTCTTAAATCTTCATCTGCTGTGAGGGCAAATTCCATACTCCACTCCCTGTGAGATGAGCTGAGGGAGGGGGTCTGAATGGTATGTTTGGTGTGCATGTATGCAATTATTCTTTTTCCTTTCTGTATGTTTTTGTTGTAAAATTTGTGGAAAGGTGTCAATCCTCAGATTGTAATTCACTCATCTTTTTAGGGTATTGGGTATGAACAGGGCCAACAATAACAAACTGAAGCCTAGAAAGGGGGAGTCTTTTGCGATATGGTTCCCTATTTCAGTGCTTAATTCCAAACCAGCTATAAAAGTTTCTATCTAACATATTCGCAAGGGCAAAACGGTCTCAGCCCTGGGATATTTGACTTAATTTGCTGCCAATTAACACAAACTTCTAATGACCGATTTGGGTATTGAAGAGAAAAAAAGCGAGCACAAATAATTAAACACTGAAGCAAATGCCTCTTTACTCCCTCACTCAGATGGAGCTGAGGCTGGATCCCTCTTCTCACCCATCCCAGCCCTTCCTGCCCCTCCCACTCTCCCACCCCCTCTGCCCTGGGGCCCTGTGGGTGCCACCATCCTTTTGGGCCCTGCCTGCACCTGGCACCCCGGAGTTTGGAGACTTCTTTCCATCTGCCCCTCCGCTGGCTGATGAGCCTGAGTAGCTTTCCTTCTCCTCTCCAGCTGTGAGTTAAGGCGAGCGTGATCAAGTCTTTGCAAAATTGGTTTGCTAGGGAGAAGCACTCTGTGCAGCTGTCATTTGCACAGGGAACGTGACACAAACCCACAACACCTCATCCGAGCAAGCAGGGAGAAAGAGCAGCTTCAGAGTCCTCTAGAAACCTTGCAATCAAGGGCTGAAGTCACCCAGTGCACCGAGCCCATGAGTGTTTCAAGCCTATCAGGGCATACAGGGGCATAGTAGTCACAGTGTGCGGTTAGTCACAGAAATCTCTGTGCATGTCAGATAATAAATATTTATAGGCAAATGCTGTTGCCATCATTACATTTACTTTAAAACAAAGATCTCTGTGTGAGATTGAAACTTAATGTTTCATCCAACTTGTTTGCAGTGCAGGAGAAAAATGAGATTTTGACTTATTAACATGATGAATTGCATCTACATAAAGGATGATTGTAATTAGTTGAATAAACATCTAGAATGTAATGAGCTGTAAAGATACTACTATCCAACTTTCACATACAGTAATGAAAGTAATCTAAATTATTGGTGTGATGATTTACCAACCAAAATGATGACTGTACAGGATATCCTTAGTGATATAAAATGCAATAAAGCACTTGTGGTTTGAAGATGCTTGTTCGTAAGTTTTTGTGATAGTTTAGTCCAACCAGTTATGAGGTAGTTCTTTTTAAGTGCTGTCTGTCTTTCACTGTGAGTAGTTTGAATATGCATTTCTGACTGCATCAAACATCACAGTATCAAAATTGAAAGTTTCTCATCACAGTGTAATTGAAAAGCAATGTTTATCTTCAATAAAATAATTTTAGTTTGTCTATAAGAGTGTTGTTTGTGGATTTAAGGATAACAAAAAGATAAAGATTTAGACTTGTTTTCTGTAAGCATATGGGGTTTGGGTTTTCTGTGGTGTAGCTGTTGGCACAGTAATAAGTACTGTATTCCTCTACAAATGTTGTCCTGTGGATTATCTATTTACCATGATGACTATGACACTATATTAAATAAAAATGTAAAAACTATTTACACAGTATTATTAAATTGTTAGGTAAATAAGGCATGTTTTATACTGTTATTTCTCTCTCTAACTCTTACCTTGTGGAGGTCTTTTTCCTGTGTCTTTGATTTGTTCAGCTGAGTTATTCAGACGTTAGAAATGACACTGTACAGAATTTACTATCCTTGTATCTGAAAAGAGTTTACAAGTTCACACATGGCATATGATATGTTTATATTCCTTAGGGAGGAATACATAAAACAGTATTGTATAAGAAATGAAAAGATAGAAAGTGATTCAGGAGCAAACAAATGGTTTTTGGGACAATATCTGATTCTGGCATGAATATAGAAATTCCTTTTGTTTCAAATCTGGAATCTGGTTTGTCTAAAAACATAATTTTCACCAATTGACCTGGTTTAAATTGCCATTTTAATTGAATGACTAAAGTGTCAGGTTTTGAACGGTTATAGCTTATGACTCTCAATTTACCAATACAAGGTAAATCAATATGACCTTCATCTGAATTAAACAATGAGTATCACCGAGAGGCTGGTATTGGTTTAACTATATGCTTGTAGATAAGCTGAGGAAATTTGTGTATACTAGACCCTTTCTGGATTGGGTCTAAATATGACTAGCAATGGGAGGTAAGGCAAAAAGGTATAGTCATTAATTTGGAGTTTACTTTTAGACTATCCAAAAGGTAGTGCTTGTACTTCATTATATTCATGTTTATATGGTATCAGGAGTGACTACCCAAGCTGTGGTTGGATGAGAGACAAATGTCAGTAGCAATACAATCTAACGAATTCCCGCCTACCTGCTCCACTCTATGTCCTGCCAACACAACCACTTCTCAGGTTGCTGTGTTCCAGTCTATGAAAATAATTAGAACTTTTAAAAGAAATGCCTTTCTAAAGTGGTTTTGAAAAGTGGAAAATTCATAAATTTCATAGCTGCCTCTAGCTTTACAGGTAATCAATATCAGTGAACAATCCCAACTTTGGTCATTCTTCAAACCTAATGGTTTTTAATGCTCTGTCTATCTGTGCCTCTCTCCAGTAGTCCAGTTCTTATCTCCTCTGGGCCAAGAGGCCATCCAGCTCTGGGATCAATTAAGGTCTTCCCTGAGTCACATCCATGTATCTGCAGAATAGCACAGGAAGGTCCACGGGCTGTACTCCAAAGGGGCAGTTTTCTAGCCCCTGGTTAACCCACTTCTCCTTCAGCATATGAGTGGACCCTGCCGTTGTAATGTGGCTTCCTTTTGAACTATCTGTTTAAATTTTTAACTGCTTTCTGAAGTGTTCCCCTGGGTGTTGTAGAGAAAACTTTAATCTCATGGCTGTGCTGAGAGTCATGAAGGAGGTCCCATGGTGGTTTCTTCTGACAAGGAAATAGATGCTGCCTCACAAAACAAGTTTGAATTTTACTCTCAAAGTCTCCAGGCAGTTCTTTCATAGCTTAACTAACAGACATGGACAACACATTAAAAATCAACTTAAAACAAGCAAAGAAAAAATATAAATACTTAGTAGGAGCTGGATTTCTGTTACAGGGAACAAACTTTTCAGAATCTTAATTTTAAATCTGCCTGATGATTTCAGACACTATTTTTTTATTTCCTGCTTGAAATACATTCACAAAGTGATTTAAAGACTTCTCAATCAAAATTTACTCATGTGCCTAGGTTGTTGTGGCTTTCAATCAATAACCACTCTTTTAATAACATAGTAACCTGTTGACAAGAAACATAGTGGAAATGTCTTTCTCTAAATCAGTCAAAGGGGATAAGCCCAAAGAAGGAATGGAAGCTAAATTCCCCAGATCAATAGCTCATGTAGTGTATCTCTCTGTCACCTCCGCTGTGTGGCAGGAAACATGGTTGAAACAGAAATAGTTATTAATGTATTTTCAAATTTCAGATGTTTAGTTGCTTGAAGATACTTAATGAGAGCTTTTAGAGCACCTAATTGGTGGTCCTGGCTTCAATGATGTATTTTGAAAGTCACAATAGATCTTCGATTTCTGCGCCCCCCCCCCCCCCCCCCCCCCCCTACTGTGTGTATCTATGGACTGATTTCTCCAAAGGAACTGAACTGACTTGCATAAGACAGCACAGGAAAATTGCAGGTGCGGTAGCTTCTAGACCTGGAAGCAAGTGCCCTGAGCACCAGTTTACCCTTCCTTTCTTCCAAATGAAGAGTCCCATCCATAGGAAGCAGCTGAGCACAGGCAGTGCTGTGCTGATTCTGAAATACTGCACGGCAGAGGCAGATACCAGGGGAGAGAGTGAAAGAATCTATCATTATTGAGTTCACTGTGGTTTACCTAAGTGGGGTGGATTCTTTGTTAACCATATCTGTGATTTGTGCTTCTCTTATGTGTCACTATATGCCCCTCTAATAGTGTTCGAGTGGTAGAATACTGAAACTGATTATAAGTCCTTGTCACGGGAAAAAGCCAGTAAAAAGTAAAAATGGAAGGTCTGGAAAACTGTAGATCTTTTCTATAGAGTAAGAACACATTTCTCATCTAAAGTAAACAGCTACCATTGCCTTTCTTTCATGGAACTACATGATTAACACAAATGTCTCTCTGACATTCGTTGCCTCTCCCCACTCAATGGGAGTGTTTGGAAGTGGAAGTTCACCAGGAAAGGTAGGAGGACAGCGATAGCTGTAGGGTATATTGGTTACTTAAAGGTGACCTGCAATAGCATATATTGGTTACTTAAAGGTGACCTGCAAATCAATTTGACATTACTTGACAATACATGCTTAGTGCCCCCAGTAATAACCATGCTTTCATCACGTTATTATCCAGCTTTGCCTGGATCACTGCACTCTATTCATAGATTGACGTCACATCAAATCTACTGGACCATGAAGCAAGCTAATAGGTAAGTGTCTTTCATTGGACTGCGTAGTTTGGTAAAGCACTCACCTTTAACTGCATTAAATATTTCTGAAAATCTTTTTGGGTACAACTGTATTTCATAGGAAAGAAGCTCAAACTTTTTTTTTTTCCCCCCAATTTCCAAAAAGCCAAATACATGCCCTCTCATGTTAATGGTCTGCTTGACAAGGAGAAGATTAGTAGGAACTTTAATATAGTCGTACAAGTTGCAACCAGGACTTGTATGGTATTGGGATGCCTTAGAAAGGAAAGGGGAGAGAGCTGGGAGCTTTCTGGGAGAACAGTAAGACTTTCAGCAGATTATGATCAAATTAAACTGTTCAGAATGAGCCTGAGAATCTGCTGAGCCATATATCTATGAAAACACATTTCCACGGAAGAGGAATTATGCAAACGAAAACAATAAGATGATCTCAGAAGAAGGATTTCAAAGTAGAGGGAGGTAACTAGGCTGTTAACTCCTGAGGTGAGAAAAGTCAGAGTTGTACCATCAGTCTTTGGATATGCAGACAGATGAGAATAAACTCTTCTCCATGACAACATTGAAGACTTCTCTATATGTCTGTCAAGTCTTTCCAGTGATACAGATGGCAAAGCAGTGGAATAGATTACTTGGGGAAACTGGGATATCCATGATATGATAGCTTCAAGAACAGCTTGGGAACACATCTGTCAGGAAAGCCATGAGGTATATTTGATGCAGCATTTCATCAGAGGGCTATACTGGATCGTTTTTCAGTGTCTTATACACTACTTTTTTTTGTGTGTGTGACTGTGAAGTCTAAAGGAAGGTAAGAGTGGAGGGAGTGTGGAAAAGATTTGGAAAGAAGTGCATCAGAGACAAAAGATGGCATTTTAATTGAAAATATCAATTTAGTTAAAGGTTCCATGGAGAATAGTGGAAGGATAGGTTCACAAATGTATCTGCAGTGACTGTAAAATATCTATATCTAACTGTAAAAACAGTAGTTTCAAAGTGTAGATAAATCTATTCCCATGCAAGCATAATTGACTCTATATGATAAAGTACGTAATACGTTAAAACATATTAGGATATACAGATTTAACCTTGAGAGAAATAAGAATTCTGAGATGTGACTCAAATAATTTTTTTTCTTAAATATGTAGAGTCTTTGTATTTCTTTTTCCTGTCGCAAGATGAAAGTGTTGTATTGTTCTAGAAATATCTGGAACAGTAAATCTATCAAAAATTATTTAAAGATGGAGTTCAAATATTTTGTCGTAATTTTTCCATAAGTAAAAATAGCGGTCTTCTCATTACATCATATAGCTGTCATAGAAATGAAATTCAACATTGAAGCATGACCGAACGTGAATTGGAACCTATTCCTTTTACTCCGTTTCAATCTCAAATTCATACTCCACAAATTGCATTAGATGCAATACAGAATCCTTTTGATAACAAAATAACAGTACTTGAAAGTCTAAAGCAAACTATTACATAAATTTCCAACTTCCCATCTCAGGGATAGGTACATTAAATCATTACAACCGAAAATATTTGACATACTAAAATATTAAATTTAGGTAACCCATGAGCTACCTATGGATAAACCTGTATAAACAAGAAAATGGAGAAATTCTGCTTAAGATTTTTGAGACAACCTACTACAGGAATGTATATAGCCTTATTATTAATCCTTATCGTATATCTCCTTATGTATTAATAGAGAAAGTGAACTATATTGGAATTTGCTGTGCCTCAAGCAAAAATGACTTCCACCTTCTTTGAAGGTGAATTGTCTGTCTCTCTAATCCATCACAAAAGGATGCTCTGTACATCTGAATTATTAGCAAATGCACTGTCAAACTTCAAGTCTTTACGTGCAAAAGTAATATTTTAAATCCTAATGCTGGTAAGAACTATAATTTCATACTTGTATTGGAGTTTTACATCTACACACACTCCCAGAAGAAATAATAGGTGCACTTTAAAAAAATATACAGTAGTCCAATAAACACTGATGAGAGAGGCATAGGCAATAAGATAAGCCCTTTATGGAAAAGCAATACATTATTCAGTATAGAAAAATGTTAATATTAAATTGAGTTTTTCAATTTGGTTGTAAAGTTATATTCAAACCCTCTGTGTGGGTATTGAGGTTGAGAAATGTCCATTAGATGTCCTTAAATAGCAATTTGTTACATTTACATGTGCAGGGAATGATGCTTTTGTAGAAATTCTGTCTTCCATACATAAAATATGAAACTATTATAAAGATATAGTGGCCAGCTTTACAGAGTTGAATTGCCTTATAATTTTGAAATACAACAAAATGACCCAGGGCATGCTATAAAAATCTTAATTTAGGAAAACGTGTATGTGAAAGTGATTTGATAGCAAATGGTAATTATTTTCTTCCACATTGCTATAGCCAAATTGGTAGGAGACGGATTTTGTTTTTATTCTTAGTACAAAGTGGGGTGTTTTTTTTTAAAAAAAACACAACTTGTCAGCTGAAACCTTGTCTGCAGAGTCCCAGCCTCAAGCAAGATTTTCACAGTCAAGTTTTAAATCCCTTGATGTATCTGTGTTTATAATGGAAATGGTAACATAACCTTAGCTGTTACAGGGCAAACAATATTGCAATAATAAATAATGAACAAAGTGGTTTAATAATTTGAAGCAAATAATGTCATAGGCCTGGCAAGATTATATGACTAAATTATATGGGCAGGAACCTGTCAATCGACATGCTGCATAAATACCATAAATAGATGGACTAAGGATGTGTGTTTATGAAGCTGAAACTAGTTTTGATGATGTAGGAGATAAAATGCTGTAGGAGACTGTAAGAAATTGAGTGGGAGCCTTAGGCAAATCAAAGGCCAGAACGAATGATCAGCGTGTCAGTTTTTAATCAATGACTATTATCTCTAGTGCTAATGAGCTGTACAGTGCCTCACTAAATCTGCTGGGCTTCTGAATATGGATGTTTGGTTAATGATCCATTTTGTGGCCTGTTGGTAAAACTTCTAATTGCTAAACATTCCCCCCCCCCCCCTTTTTTTTTTCTTTTTGGTACAATGCATAACCTGACTAACCATTTTCCTCTTTGTAGCTTAAGGAACCATAGGAATTTCCCTGGGATGGTCTGGATCTGGTTCAGTGAGGCTAGCACCTTCTTTCTGAGAGTCGCTCCTACTCACTGTGTGCTTCTAAAATGATGCAACGACACACTAAGTAGGAAATGGCTGATTAATTTACTCTTTTCTGATCTCTGATACCAGGAATGAGTTTCTGCAGTTACAGCTTTTGTCAGAATTTGAAGGATGTCTGTTCTCCTTCAAAAGGTGAAGTACTTAAGCCTCAGTTAACTCTTTTCTTTGGCTTACATCAACAACAGCACAGGATGAGGGCAGTGACCAGAGCATGCCTTGAGTTACTTGGTTTTTAGAGCTGAGTAGCAGAGTGTTTATGGTTAGGAGTTAAAGAGTGGGCAGGATGCGGGAAATGGCCCAGGCTCAGTGCTCTGCCAGTACAGCTCCTTCTGCCCAGAGCACGGGAGGGGAGCGAAAGAACGGTGAACCTCTTGCACTAGCCCTGTCTTAGTCAGGAGGGTGTCTGCTTAGGGAATTTTCTCAAAGGGATTGTTAACTGGGTGGAGAAAAGACTCTTTAGGTGGCAGTTCAGTACTAAGGCTGTGTAGCAGCAGCCACAAGAAATGGTGAGAAGGTTGAGATTTTGGAAAGACTGTACTACTTTTAGGTTCCTCTGAGCTAATGGAGTATTTCAGAAGGTCAAGGTTTAAATTGGTCAAAAACTGTGTTTATTTTTACCTGTGCTGGATTTGATTTTAAGGGCTAACATCACAGCTGGTATTCAGAAGTGCCCTGGTAGTACACAGCAGCTCTTTCCAAATTCCTAGCATGATTTTCTTCTACTGATGACATACAGGCACAAGCAAGTCATTATGCGAGTGCTAATGCATTCGTTTCATAGCTGACACCTCTGCAGCCATACCGAAGGTGATACGACTGTCAGGCTGCTATGCAGCCAGAAGTGAGGACGGCAAGAAAACGATAAAGGGTAGTCAATAAAGCTAGGGGTAGGGCTACAGGGTTAGACCACCTGAAGTCAATTTGTGAAACATCCTTCATCAAGGAGTCTTATGTCCAGAGATATAATGAAATTAGTCTCAGAATCCATGGATTTGTGTGGTGCTTCAATAATGTCTTTCTCCGATTGTAGCTGTTCAGATAACAAGGCTCCATTTTAGGTCAAATATTGAGATAGGAAACTCTGGTTGGTGATCATCTCAGTCAGATCATGCAGTTTTCTGGACAAATTAGTTTACTCATCTGTGACAAAAAGAGGCTGTATTGCCCTAATAGATAAAAATAATCTTATTGTTATGATTAATTATTACTATTTACCTGTCTCCGTATCATTATTATTGATCTGTGTCCATGCTTTAGATGTTCTTTAGAGGTCGTCCTTTGTCTGTTTTCAAGGCAGCCAAATTAGGGCACTCTGATTCGGTACCATTTAATATTCCCCTCTCAACTCATCTGCTTACAGAAAAGCGTGGCAGATGTTCTTTAAGCTCCAGGGAAGGCTCTGTGGGCCTTTACCGGGAAATTCGCAGTCACACCCTGTCACACGGCAGGAAAGGGGTCGTCTTATCAGAGCTCTCCTAAAGACAGCACCCACAATGCTAAGGGTTCTTGATATAAGAAAACACACTTTTCCATAATTTCAGATCTTGATTTTAGTGGGGGAAAAAAAAAGGGGAGGGGGCAGGGTTATGAACATGAGAATGCTAAAATTTATGTATATTCTCCAAACTTGGTGCACACATTTAGGCATGGTAAAGGCAGAAACCTATCCTCTAATAAGATTCTGTGCTCTGCACTGTATGTTAACACTGTGGATTCAACTAAAATTTTCTGTCACTGTAGTTTAACTAGCTTTAGTGATTTAGGATCCTGCTAAATCTGAATACAGTTTTTCTCCCATCTCAGGTCACAGCAGTTTAAATCTATTAAGCCACATTTGTAATACATTTAAAGCAATGCAAGGATAGACCCATTTGCAAGAAAATTGAAATAGTGGGCCATTGGCTTTACAGTTCACTACGAAATTTGAAGACATACAGTGCTCAGGCCACGCTGAAGGACTAACTGCATTGTATCTTTATAGTTCTTTGTTACTAACTGGTTGCTGTTACTGGTGCTCATCATTAGTTTGTACTCCAGTCTTTGACAGCTGCTCTTGTTTCTGTTTTGTGAAGCTCTTGTGTGGTCTGAAGCATGATTAGTTTTGTTCTGTGCTCAAAGTTACTTGTAATATTACCTTAGGTTCTGTATTGTTGTTAGAGATACCTCATTCTATGCTTTTCTGTGATTAATTCTGCTAAAGTGACTTTACTAAGGTCTTTTGCAGGAATTGGCAGTCAGGTTGCAATTCATCCACCCCTAAACCTTTCAGAAGCTCCTCTTCCCCAAACTATTTTCAGTAAATGAGATTGTATTATACAGCATATAGAAAGCGTGCCACAGTTATCATTTTTCAGAGTGGGAAGGAGGAGGATAAGGTGGTTCTAAGGGGAGAAAGAAAATGGAAAACAAATGCAGAGTTATTAATTCCCCCCCCAATACAAAATTCATGCTTCAAGGCTTCTCTATAAAAAGATTTGAATAGAAAAAGCACCCCAGTCCAAGCTTGCACGTACAGCTAGTAGGTATTACAAGCACTTGATGCCAGGTATTCTGGAAAATCCTTCTTGTGTCTTTTTCTAACACAGGGCAGAAGCTTGCACTCCATTGTAAAGTTCACTTCCTTGTACTACAGGCATTAGCTACATCTCCAGCATGAATTTGTAAAAATTAATGTTGAGGATTTTATCAGATGTGCTATGAAGACATCATATAAATTATTTTTATTTTGATTGGGGTTTTTTAACATATTTTCTGTCTCTGAATAATAACAACTCTACTCCCACTTCCTTATTTAAAAAAAAAAAAAAACAGAAGCAAAGAAAAAAAAATTCTATTGTAGTGGCAGAAATCTGCCTGATAGCTGAATTTGACATTTTGAAATGCTGTAATTTCGACAGAAGAACAAAGACGGGCATTGTAAATGAGGTGTTACTTCCCTGTTGAGACACAGCTTTAAGTAAAGCTTAGGGAAGGAGAAGGTTGTCTCTGTGACGTACCATACAGAAACAAGCGATAAGAACTATATTCTTACTAAGATGTCCAGCTCCCGTACTCTAACAGTGTGCCTGTGCAATATAATTCCATTTAAAGAGGCGGGATCCATTTGTGTCCCACATGAAACAGTAATATCCCTTGCAAACTTTCAGAATCACTTATCTGTACCCTCAGCAGCATTTGTAAACATCTGAGCAGGACAGAGGTGGATCAGATGTGCAGGGTGTAAGGTAGGAGGTTGTAAGTGACGAAAAAGGAAAAGTAAGAGTAAGGAAGAGCTGGTTGCATTTGGAGGGGTCACTGTGTCTCTGAAAGCCTGGTGTGATGTTGTCCACATTTCTGGGAAGGACACACCCTGTTACATGCACCATCTGCTTCTCTTCCAGTTCTGGGTCTGAAAGCTCAGCCGAAGGCAGGTGCTGTATAGCATGACAGTCTGTAACTTTGACAATCCATAATTACTCTGGCTGTGACCTATCTGCCCCATTGCCGTCTCTGGTCTTCCCACACTCAGCAGTTTCCTACAGTATTTAATTTGGATTTCACACCTGTGAGGTCTGACCTGTTTGATATCAGCTGGTCCTCTGCTACTGCCCCACTTTCTTCTGCCTTCACAGCTCTTTCCTTTTCACCACTTGCAGTTCATAGAAGTCATTGGGGTTCATGTTATGCTTTTATCTATTTTGCTTTATCTTGGGAAATGTGTTCTGTAAGAAGGAAATTGTCCTGAAAGGCTGGAGTAGCAGAGGTTAGAAGGTATGTAGTAGAATGTAGGAGGAGGGAAATGAGAAGGAAATTTGAGAGTCCTTTTTCTGAATAAACAATAATACCTTAGCATTTTTTTTTTAATTATTTCTTGAATGTTATTTCCAGATTGTGTTTATCTTGGTAATACACTTATGTCAGAAATAATTTGGGAGGTAGCTGGGAATGAATATTTTTTAATTGCAACCTGTTTGCTGTGGGGGGGGAGGAGGAGGAGGACAGAGTTATGACTAGCCCAGCTTTTTTTGTGTGTGCGTTTTGTGTCTTTTTGTTGTTGTTGTTTTGGTTTGGGGTTTGGGGGGGGAGGGGGGGGTTTGTTTTTTTTTTTTTTTTTTTAGAGTAAGCACTGCAGTCTTTCTTTTCACCTTGTCAATCACATGTAATTAGTACTTTCTGTGCACAGAGTTTTCTGTGTCATGTAGATTGATTGGAAAAAGGCATGTTCTCTAAGGCCTCAGTTCTTCTGATGAATTAAATAGTCTTGCTATTCAAGTTAGTAAGAGCAGGCTTTGACACATATTACATATGTATACTTTCTGCAGTGTTTGGAAGGCTACTTTGACTTTCATGGGATTTAGATCTGACTCATAATGCCCGCTATCATAAACATAAGTGATCCTTTATAATAAAACATTTGGCAGTATTTACCATCAGAAATGCCTCTTTGCAGAATACATGCTATTTTCTACCTTCTGCAGGCTATCACTCTAAATTTGTATTTAATTGGCACCTACGCTCTATTGAAACTGGCGTTCCACCTTGTGTGTGGGCTAAGTGCTGTTGCTGACAGATGGACATCAGTGCTGGTATGCTAGAGAGCCGGTTTTCACATTGCATATGTGTGGCTACATTTTTCTTTGTAGATAATGAATCTGAAAATCTTAAAAGGGCTTTCATGTTTAAGGTGAAAAGGATGAACCAGTGCTTTCCAACTCCATAGTTGGAGAGTAGGAAAGAAATACGATGGTAGTATGAAGCAGATATTTAGCTCCGGTTAGCCAGAGCTGCTGTTCAGATGCAGGATTATCTTCCATCTCCACCCTCGATTAGCTCTCCACAGGGCACACTCTGACTTTTCAGTGACATTATTTCCACGGCTAAGCCAAGTTTCTTGTGGAATACCTCTGCTGAATACAGAAATGTGATCTGTCGTGCATCCCGTATAGGAGTCTGTCTATTACTTCTGCTCAATAGAAGCTTTATAAAGACAGCTTTGGCAAAAAAAAAAAGCGTAATTCAAATGGCTATTTAACTTCTCACTGAAGAAGCAAAGATGTTAAGAAAAAGAAAATAAATCAGTAAATATACTGTCTTATTATTCTGCAGCATTTAATACACATTTCAATACTTCCTGCTCAGTGTTTCTTTTCCTTTCTTCAAGCAATTAGCTACTAAGATATAAACATAATAAAAGCTAAACTGTACAAGAGAGGGGTTTTCATCCTTTTGCTAATGCAAGAACAGACTTTAAATCTCAACCTGAATACTCTTTAGAGATTGACAAGGGGTGCATTATTCTAAGTCACTCTGTATTATGTGTGAAGAGTGCCCCAGCTGTGTCACTGGTGAGGTTAAAAGGTGTTAGTGGTTGCATCTTTTAAATGAGCATAGTAAATGAAAGTGAACAATTAAGTAAGAAATTTGGCTTGCTATCTCTGCATGCTGTGTTTTATTGTGGTGTTGCCAGCTTCTCTGAATGGAAATACAAGAGCAAATTAAACAGCTTTATGAACCCGCAGGAGGAGCAGTTGTTCTAGTGGCTTTCATACAAATGTCTAATTAATTCTTGAAGTAACCAAAATTGTTCTTTTGTGATCTGTGAATGGGAATTTGTGAGGAACCTGTGCAGATGAAACTAAGTGAAAGGAGAGCTGGGATTTAATGATTAGCTGGCAGTTTGCAGTTGCTAGGTCCAGAAAATTTTACTTATCTTTCTCATTAATATTACATTACAAAATTAATGAAACATTTGGATGAATATGTTATAAGTAATAAGGCATTAATGTTATTTTTCGAGCAGTCGGTTATGCTAATGGGCATCTGTCATTTTTTCACCAGTGGTTATTTGGGAAAATACTAAAATAAAAGTGTGTTGCAATTTAAAACCAAAATTTAACGAAAGTCTGCATTTGGCTAGTAGCAATGGACTTAAACTATTTTGTTAATGGAAAGATGAAGAGACAATGTTACCTTAGGAGAAAAGTTCACAGCCGTCTGACTTTTGCTTCCTTCCTCTAAATGTTTTAGAAAGTCTCAGTTTAAAATTATCAAAAGATGTGTTCTTTTTGTTTCATGTCAAACCTGAGAAATAAATAAAAAAAAAATCCTTTAAAAACTGATATAAAATATTTGGATATAAAATATATATACAACTTCAAAGCATGTACTGAAATTACTGAATTACCCAAAATTATTTTTATGGAAATAGTACTCCTATTCACTACACTAATGCTACTGTCTTACTCTTGTGGAGAAAACTGAGTTAATATAATGGTGTCACACCAATAGCACCTTCACCACTAATATTAGTAGAAACTCTAATTTTTTTAAAGTAAATTTGATATGTATATTGTGAAGCATTTGTATCATGGAAGTGCTGTTCTGTTACATATTGAAACAGTCAAAATTAACTGATTTAGGTAACAGTTGACAAGGTTACTCTCTACATGGTTTGGAACACAGCATGCTGTGTATTATATGCATACAATTTTTTAAACAGATCTTTTTATAAAGGAGGATAGAGTCAAACAATGGACAAAATAGAAATAGCAGAGGTAAGCTTGGCTGGGATGCAACAAAGCGTCTTTTAATGTGCAGGCGGATATAGGCGTGAAATAATGCCTGTGCCCCTTCAGTAAGGACATTGAAAGGAACTGCACTTTCTTGGAGAAGAGACGAGCTTCCTTTCTTCATCCTTTATTAAATATGTAATATCTTATGATTTCTCCTCTACGGTATTTTTATTTAAACTTGGGAATTCCTTTTTTAACTAAGAATTCTGCCACTGTCTTATTTTGTACCAGGCTTTACTGATTAAGCGTAAATTAGATGTGTGAGTTTGTTCACTTAGCACTACTTTTTCCTTTAAACTTCCGCATATGCTTGTCCTTACAAAAACCTAGCTAAAGATAAAATTAAGCTCATCATAGCTTTAAATCAATCTGATTTATCTTGCTGTTTTCATAGTAGAGGTATAATTTGACTCCATGTTGTGTGATTTGGTAGCTGAGAAACGTGGAACTGGGTTGTGTTTCCAAAGGTCTGCTAAGCTTTATCCAGTTGACTGATAAAATGGAAGTGATTTCTTTATCTCTCAACTTTACTGAAGTTTAAAATGATCCCCTCAACTCCTTGATTCTTCTCAAAAGCTGTAGCAAAGAATTTCTGTGCATTTTCAAAAAAATGCACTCTAGACTAATGACATAAAATGATGTCCAGCCATAATTGAAGTAAGCAAGAAGTCTTTTTTTTTTTTTTAAAACAGAAAAGGTCTTGGCATCTTTTGGAGATAAAAACTCTTGCTTCCACTCCATGTGTTGCATTGGAAAATGTTCCGATTCAGGAGAAACATCTAAATATTGCAAGAATACAATAAAATCCTTAATGGTTAAGCTAATGTTTTTCTGCGTTGTGATCTATAGCAGTAATCATTAGTGAATTGATAGGGAGAGTGTTGCTCTCGCAAATTATAGGACATGGGTATTATCTTGGTTTGATCAGAAGCAGTGTATCCAAAGGGGTGTGTTTTCCACTGTAACAGATTGTCACTAGTCAGTTGAATTCATACCTGATACAACTCTGTATCTAATATGTTAAGAAAAGATAACCTGCACTACAGCTGTAATTGTAACTTAGAAATTGCTTATTCTCTGACCCTATAGTATTTATAGTCAGTAAATTCACAGAACGTCGTATGAAGATCAGGATTTGTATCTGGATGATGCATATTAACTTGCATCTCAGAGGACCATTTTATTTAGTGAGGGACTTGCACACTTATGTAAAAGGAATATGGGAGCGTAAGTGGAAGGAGTTACATGAAGTCTGTAAATTATATTTAATACGAGAGCAGACTTTGCTTTTATACCTTATACCAAGCAAGACGTGATGAATGTTGTATGGCCACCTGCCTGTTGATATAGCATTCCTCTGAAAAACCTGAGGATAAAGAACAAAGTCTGTATTTCCTGACTCATGTAAATCTGCTGTTTAAAAATATGTATGAATAAGGGTATTTTATAATGAGTGACTCCAAGAACTGAAGATGTTGACAGCATCAAGGATGCTTGATGGATGATAATGATGCCTAATTTATTGTATCTGAATATTTGGAAATCTTTCCAAGTAGTGGAAGTGAGTGTCTGAAATATAAAATAATAAAGAGCACTACTTAGCCTGCTTCTATATGCTTGGAAGGCATAAGCTGTGTTATTGGGATATACATTCATAACTCATAGGGCAGTGATTAAGCCTGGCATGTGTAAGTCTGAAAAGAGAGTTTGGCTCAACTCCCATGGAGATGAATAAAATTAATAGGCATATGCATATATGTCTATTTTATATATACATATAATGTCTAGTATATGTTTATATTTATTTAATAGAGGTAATAGCTCCTTGTTAGATTGTCACTCTAGCAATACCTTAAAGTTTCTGAAAGGCCAGAGTAGGATTGTGTGCTTTAATACAGTCAATATTAGTTTAGTCATCCTTTGCCAAGTACAACCATATGTGGTATAACTAATTCTGTGTAACCCCTTCAGCTTTCTGTCACAGTTGTTGCTAATGCAGTATATTATTTTCCCAGCCCCGTGACTTGCCTCTGATCTCCCACAGGGCTGTAAGTGACAGCTCGGTAAAGACGCTTAATGCCTTCCATAGCTGCATGTCAACTGTAATGCACTGTTTTGCACCTTTATTCAGTAATGGTGGTGGTGCTCCATAGCAACGTCAGCTTCCCAGCTGTGCGGAGGTCTGCCATGGGGAGGCCTACGGGGAGCTATTAGAGCCTATGGAAAATCTCCAGGAAGGATGCAAGGTGCAGTGCGCACAAAGCACGAGTAAGAGAAGCTCTGCTGCTGCGTGTGCCTGAGCACCATAATCACCGCTAAGCCCTCATGAATATGCTCAAGTGTTGCCAACAGCGTGCCTTTTGACAAAATACTCTTTCCTATTGACTGGAAGCTGAGGACAAATATTAATTTATAATGTAATCAAAGATATAGCCCAGAGTCGCTACTGTGCATGACAACTGTGAGATTTGACAGAAGGATTTCCTTAGGCAAATGAAAGAGTGATAATCTGCATACAAAGGGATTTGGGAGTGAATTTGGACCGCATGCTTCTGAAAATCCCTGCAAGAGGTGGAGAATCCTACCCCCTTCCACTGCCTCTGAAATCAGCCCTGTGTCCCCTACAAATATGTTACTTCTCGAATGAACAAAAGGTAAAATTCAGTGAAAATCTTAAGTTGGAGTTCTACTTGGTTACCCTGAAATCAAAGGATGTATAGGGGTTCTAATTAAAGAAACTATCTTCTATGAATCAGGGCTTAAGACATGATCAGACTTGATGTTCATTACTTGATATTAATGATGCTAAATAAGGCTCATTCACAAATTCCTGCTTACCATTTCTGAAAATTTTTAAACCAGAACTTGTTTAATAGCATGCTTCATAGTAATTTAAGACTTCAGTATTAGTTACTCAATTTATATATTAACACTGATAATAGCTTGTATGCTTTTTTCTTTCCAAATTTGTGTTAGCCCTGCTTATATAAATGCAAGCTTTTAATGAACAACATTATGTGGTATTTTATGATTACGAAAGTCTGCAACCTGTTGGCTTCTGCTATCAATGTGATTTTCCCCCCCCTACCCCCCCAAGTTTTTGTTTTGTATTAGGCAGCCTTGATGTTTGAAATCATATAAAAAATAAAATAAAATAAAATTCCTGCCATAGAAATACCAGGAAATACATCCACTG
>WHYT01017353.1:426570-455346 GCA_009806455.1 Tetrax tetrax
TTTTTTTTTTTTTTTTTTTTTTAATACTGCTGTTAATCTTAACTCTTTTGCTTAAACTGCTTCAAAACAGACTTTTTTTCTAAATTACGGGTAGGATTTTGTTATGACCTTATTGCTCAGCATACGGCAATACAGATGGAGTGTGAAGTCGCAGATGAGTAACGAGTAGAAGACTGGGAATGAGCAAAGCCTTCGATATGCAGAGAAGGGAGGAGAAAACAATCTGGTTTAACAGTTTTCTGATGGACTCCCTTGCAGGCTACATATCAGAAATGGCTTTCTAGAAGTATTGAGAAGAAGGATTTTACTTCTTTCCAGTTATTAATTAAACTAGAATGTTAACCAAACATCTATAGTGGGAAGGATTCTGCTATCCTACATTGGTGATCTTCAGGTTAGACTTTCACTATAACCTCTAACAACTTTATCAAATAGTCAGTGGGAGCAATGACCATCTCTCGAAGGTGACTTTCTCCTAAAAGAGATATTTAAGGTGAGTCATGTACCTGAAGGTACCTGTATATCTTTATTGGTTATAGACACGTTAAGGATAGTTAGAAGCCACTCTTATTTGTGCTCAAAGAAATGCTAACAATGAGATTTCAAGCTATATAGCCTTAACTGAAAGTTTCATACCTGTGGAATTATTTTTCCAAGATGCAGGCATGGGTATACGTTTGGATTATTTTTCTTGTGTTTTGTTGCTGATTGCTCTTTGTAGAGAGAAAACAGAGTTTTCAAGAGTGGGTAAATACAGCTGTGAACTTAAATGAATTAAAGCTTTTGGGATGAGTAATCTGCTTTGACAAAAATACTTTTATGATAAGCATGATGTTTTTTGTTGAAATTAAAGTGTTTACTGAGGATATACATAGATTTAATTTGAATAACAAGTTTATAATATCTCAGCAATCTGGAAGGTTGTGGTTGGAGCTCACAGATTAGGACTAGGATGTGGAAGATGCAAGAATTTGTACTTTATTTTCCAATATCCCAAGAAAAATTTTGCATGCTATTGAGGGCACGAGGGTAAACTTTATCAAAAAGCAGGGTTGACTTATTTTTAACAGATGTTGGATGTCCAAGAGCTATATAGCAAAATGGGATTGGTTTTATACTCTGATCAGCTTTACTTACTAGCCAAGACATGAGAATGCATTCTCAACACTCAGTCAGCTACTTTGTATTATTTATTACTGCATCCCAAATGCTATATCCAAACTGCTTCCTTCACAGCTGACAAAATGCCCTACTTGCCTCCACTACAATCTGCAATATTTTCTAAGTACAGAATTCTGTGGCTTTGAGTCCGTCCAAAATATAGATGCACTGTTAAATTAATGGCACGTAGTGATCTCCAGTGGCATAATGCAAGGATTCCCAAGGACACCATATGCAAGGATTCTTTTACTCTTGTTTGTTAATAAGAATGCCAGTTTCAAGCATCTCTCTAAGATGTCAGCTTCAGCTTCCCAGTATGCAGCACTGTACTGCTGCAAAGGCCCGTGCTGCCTAATCATTTCAGGTTGAACTTTTTGTAGAATAAATGGGTACTGGTTGTACCCATTGCAGAAGATGGCTGTTTCTCTTACTATGTTAATTCTATTCTTCATCAGCTGTTCACATTTAATGTTCATATTCTGTGTTATTTTTCTTGTTACTCTCTTCTTTCCATACTGCTATATTTCACATATAAGATCTGTCTGCATATGAGAGTTATTTCATTTTTTACCCCAAATAAAAGGCAGTATCTATAATGCTCCTCAGGCATAAAAGTAAAAACTAAACATAGTTCATTTACTGCTTGTCTTTTGCTTTTCCAAGGGAGTAGAAACTCTATACCAGCCTGACTGCATAAGTAGGAATGTTGCAGGAACGAGCCAAATCTCCCACCACCTGTGTAAAGGATGGACCTCAGTTGAGAATTGGCCCTGCAGTGAATCTCGCCACCTCTGCAATGATGTGTAGAGCAGGTCAGGCTTCTTTCACATGGTACAAGATTACTGATGCAACCTATTACAAGCAGTTTAATTGCAATAGATAGAAATGAATTTATTTTCACTGCTTTATATCATCTTCAGTTTATCCTTAGTCTCTAACTTTTTTTTTCTGCATTCTCCACTTTAATTTTCAATTTGTTTTATTTACTGAAATAAGATAAGGTAGCCTGAATAGTGCCAGGAAGAAGAATTACCAAGTTCTGAAAGAGAATCGAAAATCATAAAGAAAGGAGATAAAAATGGAAGAAAGAGCAGAACTTTATCCTTTTTAATGTCATCATGCTGACTCTTGAATACAGCAGCTAGTAGATGTAGTTCACATTGGTTCATACAATATATGGAAAACTGGCAATGAATGTGAAATAAATAAAAGATTGATGGAAAATGTCACCTTAGATTTAATAGGTCAGATTCTCAGCTGGTATAAAATGAAGCATTGTACGTTCCCACCTGTTTAAGGTCAGGCCTAATATATTTGCAAACGGCTATCCTCCATTGCTGTTTTATACAGCCATATAACTTCCTGGTCTGCTTTTTATTCTATTTCGAATTCTTTGTCAATTGATGCACAACTAAAAATCTATTAAAGATCAGCAGTGGAACATTATAAAAGCTCTACTGTAACATTATAGCTTTAAGTGAATTCTTCATATCAAGTTATTAATTAAAAAAAAAAAAAGTCAAAAAAAGTAATCCGTTTAGAGCTGTGATTCTACCTTAACTTCATTCACTCAGGGAAAGTTTGCACAGCACCTTTGTGTTGTAGTTCTAGCTAGAAGGCCACAGGCATGCCATGTGATCCATAGGGTTTTTGGTATGGCTCCTCCTATGTTCACTTTAAACACATTTATAGACCAAGCTGTTAATATTTTTTTTTTTCCCCCTATGTGACATTGTGAGAATTGGAAACTTGTGGATTTTCTATAATCACATGTGCATGAATCACAAAATAGAGAAAGCAACATTTCATTTAAAAAAAAAAAAAAAAAAAAAAAAAAAAAAGCAACACTAAAAAAAAAACAACTTGTGAACTGCAGGGCTGAATCTGTCTCCAAGGGATTACATGTGGAAATAAGACTGCCCGTTATTTTGCTGAAAAAACTAAAGGCTATTGTTTAAATGATCTTTAATGCCCTTCTAAATCTTTACTTTAGTAGCCTTCTGCTATGAATAATGACTCTGACCTTCCTGACTTTTCTCATGGTATGAGGTGCTATCCAATATGCACAGAACCAGCAGGAGTCTATCCTTAAAGGACCCTCAGTGAGATGCTTTATTTCCCCTCCCACCCCTTCTTTTCCTTCTGCAGTTTGAAGTGTAACAAGGTCTTTTCTGAAGCATGGTTCCTCATGCCAGTGTAGTATATTCCCCAACTGGAGTGCTGGAAATCCTATTGCAGCAGAATACCCCAAATTACTTGAAATTTCAAGCTGAGTCTCTCTGTAATATGTGATGCACTTCCATTTAAAATAATTGTTTAAAATTAGTTTATTGTCTTACCACATGCAGGCTGCTATTAAGTTTTCAGAAATGAGGTCTATGAGTTATATCTAGTAATGTAGTACTTGGTACTAAACTCTTATATTTTAGGGTACATTTCATTATTGTTAAGTTTTATGTACTCTGAAGCTAAAAACCTCTCTCATTTCATTGCTTTTGAAATGGAATGATACAATTTTAATCTAAATTTTATATCAGAAATGTGAACCATTGCTCCAGGAGCTTAAGGAACATGCAGGAGAAGTTTTCACAAGGGTCCTTTCAGAGAAAAGTTCTTAAAGTATTTATCTGGCTACTACATTGTTAGGATTTCCTCTTTCGGTTTTTGGTTTTGGTTTGGTTTTTTTTGTTTTGTTTTGTATTATGAAGGTGACACTATTAGCATTCCTATTAGCGAATTCTTTATATTGCACAGATCAGTCTCTGAGACTTTCATTCAAAAGCCAATAGTAGATCTTCCTTTGTGTAATCTGTTTGTAGCAGGGCAGCTAAAGGCATATCCTAGGCTAAGAGGTTGTTCAGTAATGTCAAATGAATCCCTGGAGCCCTCCTCTCTGTCATATTATTTTCTGCAAATGCTGACACAAATGAAGTGAAGCATTTATTTATATTCATATATCTATTATTATGGTAATAGAATTGCTATTGTACTATCAATCTGAGAATTTAAATATATGGAGTGTAACTTTATTGTCCTTTTCTATGATTACTTCACCGTTTTTTCCCCAAAATTAAAATGGAAACTCAGATGGAGTTAAAAAACAGTGTAACTTGGATTCTGCATGAGTAAGGAAGGTAACAGTTCGAGAGATTAAAATAGTTATGCCTTAGGTGAGGGGCTGTACTTAACTGCTTCCTGCAGCAATATAAGTGAAATATATCCAGTAATATATGGCAAGCTATGTGAGTACAAAGGATACGTTAGACTGCCAATGGGTTGTGAGGCAGAAAGAGAATACAAGTTTTCTTCATTCCCCAGAGAAAAGTGAGTATCCATTGTGAGCTCCAGTTATTGAAGTGCATTATGGCACTCATAAAATGTTTGGTTTTTTTTTTTTTTGGTTATGGTTCAAACAGAGGAGAGAATAGTTTAACCCCTAGCTTGCAGAAACATTCAAGCACTTAGAATTCTATATTAACATATAAGGTAGCACCTTCACTTGTAAGGGAAACCAAATTTAATTGCCTAGTTGACTGAAAAACGTTACTTGTTTGTGTGTTTCAGTTCAGACCCTTGTGGCTGAATTGTGTATGTATATATATAATTGTGAACTTCTTCTTAATCTTCTTTAAGAAAATCTAATTATGAAAATAAGAGAGTCCACTAACTGATTCTCTATTTCAGTTGTTGTTTTTGTAAAAAAAAAAAAAAAAAAAAAAAAAAAAAAAAAAAAAAAAAAAAAAATTGAAAAATATGTTTTAGGGCTTCTAACTTACTCTTGTCCTACTGTTCTATTGCTAACTGCTGACTCCTGTTTAGTCTTGTGTATCCATGGAATTAGCTATACCAAGTCACTTAAATATAGCAAACTGCTGTGAATTTTCTTTCCCTTTTTACCTTTCCACTTGACTATTTGTCCATTATGTTAAGAAGGATGGCATGAAAACACAATTCCGATTTGGGGCTGCTAAGTGTTTGATATCTTTTCTCTCGTTTCTTAATGGTAGTTTTTTATGTTTCTTGCTCCTAGATGTTTGGCTGTCATCTACTCTTCATTGAACTGAGGATTAAGTGGTTGCTACTTATTCCTTTTTGATGTTGTTTCTAGTTTTCTGTATCTCTAGTGTATAAATACATAGTCACTTTGACAGTTTTCTGTCTTTTGATGGTGGTTGGGTTTGTTGGTTTTTTGTTTTTTTTTCACTCTCTGGTATATCCTTCTGTGATTTTTATAGTTCTACAGGATCCATTGCCTCAGGGTATGTTCCGTAAAATCCTGCAGAAGTTTGTTGGGTCTTTAAGAGGTATCAGTTTGTTAATAATGTTACAGGACTTAGAAAGCAAGAAAAAATGTCATATTTGTAGGAGGTGTTCATTCACTGTAGCATTTTGGCAGATATACTGATGTGTAGTTTATTTGAATGCAGTGCTTTTCTGTCAGTCTGAACTCTATATTTTTTTTCTTGTTCAGTCTCAGCACTAGCAATCTTAGGTGCGTGTGATGCAGATTTGGGTGTGTGTGTACACGTGCTCATAAAAATTTAGCATTATGCTTTACATTCTTGACTTTTAGCCTTCATATTACTTACAGTCTGTATCTTAGCTATGTGATAGAATGTATGTACTCTTTATTGCATTTTATATTTTCCATGTTCTAATTAAGTCTTTAGATAGCCAGCAATTGTTCTGTCCCTGGTCATGGGTGTCTGAAAGATATGTACCAGTCAGGGCTATCTTACTGGATAATCAAGAGAACACATGATTTTGATTTAAAAAAAAAAGAAAAAGAAAAAAAAATAGATCTATTCAGAGGGAAGTGGAAGGCTCAGGGGTCTTGTTAATGAGAGAATGAAAGATCATGAGAGAGAGAATATTTCACTCCTAGGTCACCAGTTCAAATGCAGACTAGCTTAATAGTTAGTGTAAGTTGTTACCATCTGACAGCTGTTTCATAATCCGTGAGAAATGGAAAAAGTGTCGTAATCTAGTTTCTCTGGCATCTAGATCTCTAAATGTCGACATCCTGCAGACAATCATAACTTGCAGAGGGATATTAATAATTTGTTTTACCCTTGCAGACATTGAAGTGGAATATTACAATGCTGAATATAAAAGAACACTTGGACTTTCCTATTCTTAAAATATTGCTCTGTGGGACAAAGTTGAAGGATATTTGAAAGGCGCTGTGAGAAAGGGAGAGGTACCATCGACCCCTGCCATTTGCAGTGCTGAGTTCCTTGCATAATTAGTTGAGGATAACAAAGATGCTCAGCATCAGACAACACATTCTTTCTTTAAATAAGCTTTATTGGAAGTTTTAAATTACTAAATACAGAGTAGGAATTCCAAACTGATTTTGAAAAACAAATGAAAAATTTGAAAACCAAACAACATTGATATGTTTCGTTAGAATTCATAACCTTGAAGTGATGGTATCTATTCCAAGCTGTAGCTTCTAAAATTCTTAGGTTACACTGTTGTGTGTACAGTGATCATAATAACAAATTACTGCATTTTTACTGTGTAATGCCTAAAATAGTAAAATAAATGCATGTCTATATCATGTATATGTATCAGTTGAATACAGAAGAGTAATTACATTAAGGTTTATAGGGTTAGACTTTAAGAAGCAGAAAATTTTAATACTTATTTGAAGGAAGTGACATTCTTAGGACTGATTCTGGAAGATTTAAAAAAACTGGGAAGATACGTCTGGGCTGTAAGTGAGAAAACACTAATATGCTGCACAATTTATTTTTAATCATTATTTTTATTTTTAATATTTCCATCCAACAAAGTACTGCATAAATATCAAAGTCAAATATTATTGCAAACAGGGAAAAGCGAACCAAGGAACTAATTACATGTGTGTCAGTAATGGTACGGTTCTGTTCTATTTTCTGATCTTTGATTTGGAAATGTAATATTAAAACTTTTTTGGGCAGGGTTTGTTTTTTAAATACAAAGTGAAAAATACTGTCATCTGTTATGGCATCTTTGTCATCTTTCTGCTTACTTGAGGATTTGGGAACTTGAATGTCTCTGTTCCATTCCTCAAAATCAGATACTAAATGGGTTAGGATTTATTTTAAGGTTTCAGATTTGATTCAAATTAGAATCATAGAATAGTTAGAGACCTTTAAAGGTCATCTAGTCCAACCCCCTGCAAGAAGCAGGGGCACCTTCAACTAGATCAGGTTGCTCAGAGCCTCATCCAAACTGGCTTTGAACATTTCCAGGGATGGGGCATCTGCCACCTCTCTGGGCAACTAGTACTGCTTTATCAGTTTCTGAATGACTGAAGGCCACAAAGCCTCATTAGTAGCACTGCTGAGCATCTGTATATCCTTTTGACTTCAACAGGCCTTGTAATTGTTCAGTGCTTGTCAGGTTCACGCTGGGACTTCAGGAGGAGTTTCATTTTCATCTGTATAGATTCATTTTGCTCTTTGGTGCATCTTGTAAAGGCTCATCAGGTTCATGTAAACCCAACCCAGCTGCTAGGAATAGAGAAACATAATTTTGAAGAGTTTTTGGCTGTTATAAAACATAAATGTTGCATAGTGCTGATAAATTTGTAAGGGAAAAGAACATCTCCTGTCTCAAATGGTAGACCACATCTGAACAGCTGCTCTTTATATGTAATTAGAAGTCAGATGTGGTAGAAAGCTGGTCATTTAACAGTAGGTAATAACAGACATAAAAAACTTACTTCATTAAAATAAAAAAAAATGCAGCCAATACATTAACAGAACATGGAAATTAGTGAGCATAAACCAGATTTGATTTAGCTACACTACCTTTCGTTAACCACACTTTTAAATTAGCAACTACATTTATTAAATGTAAACAGTTACAGTCTGTTTTGGCATTTTGTGAACTACTGTAATGAAATATTCATTTCAAAGTAGTATGTTTTTCTGAATATGGTAAGAATATTAGGCTCTCTCTGCTCCTTAAAGATCTTTTTCTCTGGATTTAAAACTTGTCATTTAGTTAACTTGTTTTTTTTTAGGGACATATGCTTGGAAGACTATCCCTGTTACTGTCTCTGGATCAAAAGACCAGAAGATTATCATTGAATCATAAAATGGTTCGCATGGGAAGGGACCTTTAAAGGTCATCTAGTCCAAACCCCTGCAAGGAGCAGAGACATCTCCAACTAGGTCAGATTGCTCAGAGCCCCATCCAACCTGATTTTGAACATTTCCAGGGATAGGGCATCTACCACCTCTCTGGGCAACCTGTTCCAGTCTTTTACCATGCTCATTATAAAAAATTTCTTCCTTCTAATCTAGTTTACATCTACCCTCTTTTAGTTTAAAATCATTATCCTTTGTCCTATTGCTGCAGGCCCTGCTAAAAAGTCTGTCTCTGTCTTTCTTGTAAGCCCCCTTTATGTACTGGAAGGCCACAATAAGGTCTCCCCAGAGCCTATTCTTCTCCAGGCTGAACAGCCCCAACTCTCTCAGCCTTTCCTCATAGGAGAGGTGCTCCAGCCCTCTGACCATCTTTGTGGCCTTCCTCTGGACCCACTCCAACAGGTCCATGTCTTACCTGTGCTGAGGCCTTCAGAGCTGGATGCAGTACTCAGAAGAACAGAGGGGTCTCAGAAGAACAGAGTAGAGGGGTAGAACTACCTATCTCAACCTGCTGTCCATGCATCTTTTGATGCAGCCCAGGATACGAGTGGCATTCTAGGCTGTGAGTGCATGTTGACAGCTCATGTCCAGCTTCTCATCCCCCAGTACTCCAAAGTCTTTCTTGGCAGGGCTGCACTCAATCCCTTCATCCTCCAGCTTGTGTTGATATCAAGGGTTGCCCCAACCCATGTGCAAGACTTTGCACTTGGTCTCACTGAACCTCGTGAGGTTCACATGGGCTCACTTCTCAAGCTTATCTGGATCCTTCTGGATGACATCTTGTCCCTCCAGCATGTCATGCTCAGCTTGGTGTCTTCTGCAAACTTGCTGAGGGTGCACTAGATCCCAGTATGTCATTGATTAAGATGTTAAACAGCACTGGTCCTAATATGGACCTCTGAAGGACATAACTTGTCACCAGCCTCTGTCTGGACATCAAGCCATCGACCACTACCCTCTGGATGTGACTATCCAACCAATTCATCCTCCACTGAACAGTCCACCCATTGAATCCATATATCTCCAATTGAGAGAGAAGGATGTTGTAGGGGACTGTGTCAAAGACCTTACAGAAGCCCAGGTAGACAACATCCATAACTCTTCCCTTGTCCACTGATGTAGTGGCTCCATCATAGAAGGCCACTGGGTTGGTCAGGCAGGACTTGGTCTTGGTGAAGCCATGCTAGCTGTCTTGAACCACCTCCCTGTCTTCCATGTGCCTCGGTATGGCTTCTATGAGGGGAATGATCTTCCGAGGCACAGAGGTGAGGCTGACAAGTTAGTAGTTCCCAGGATCCTCCTTTTTAGCAGTTTTAAAATGGATGCAATGTTTCCCTTTTTCCAGTCAGCAAGGACCTCACCTGACTGCCATGACTTTTCAAATATCATGGAGAGTGGCTTGGCAACTACATCAGCCAATTCCCTCAGGACTCTGGGATGCATCTCGTCAGGTCCCATAGACCTATGCATATTGTTCTTCCTTAGATTAAAAAAAAAAAAACCCTGGAAACTAAGAGCAAGTCTCATGTTTATTCTTTTTCTGAAAATGTATATCCAGATGCCATGAATATAACAATAAATAAAATGTAGCTTTTGTAGGAACATGTAGGGCCCTTTTAATTAAGTAAACAAGGCTTGAAGTGTAGCTTATGTTTCCCCACATCATGTTTTTAATGTAGGCACTCATAAAATGAGCAGCATGATGTAGGAAGAGGAAAGAATACTCATGCAAGCTTAATGCAAGTCAGTGATTTGTAGGGCAAATAGAGTAATAAGATTCCAAAGTTTTCTGAAGATGAATAACAGCTTGGAAAAAAAAACAAAACCTGATTCAATGCTATGCAGCACATGCTTTTGGAATAATCTGTTTTAATAAAACCATCCATACACATCCATGGCATATCTAAGATTTCTCGAAGTTTTTATTGTAAAAAAAACAAAAAAAAAAAAACAAAAAAAAAAACAAAAAAAAACAAAAACAAAAAACTTAATTGCTGTAGTGATAGATGGTAACAGATTTTTGAGCCTCATTGCAAGTTCTTTGCAGAGTTAAGCATGGTGGATGAATTGGTGGCTGACACTGATGTAATAATGTTCCTTTGAGAGCATTTCTTGCCTTTTTTTCCTTGGCAGATGTGTTGTATTTTTTGGGTTTGGTTTTTTTTTTGTTGTTGTTGTTTGTTTGTTTTGTTGGGTTTTTTTTTTGTAGGGAAATCAAGCATATTATTTCAGTTTTTTGTCCCTTTGGTCACAGCTCAGTCATACCAGCTCCACCTCCAAATGTAGCCTTATCTTTCCAAAATACTTTTAGTTGCCCAACAGGTGCCTAGTCCATCTTTCCATACCTGCAGATTTGACAGCACAAGTGAGTCATGGGTTACCCTGAGCTTGGATGTGTTCATTGACTGGCTGGCCCGTGCAGGTGGGATGTTCGTCAGGGAGATCTGCTGCTGGCTGCCCTTCAGTGAGAGCACTAATGGGCATCTCTGTTCAGGTGCCCATTTCCACCACCTGGAAATGTAGAAGTGTATCTCTTGAGACCTCACCTCTCAAATTCAGTTACAATTTGAGAGCAGATTCAACACCTATTACATTCTTGGATTCAGAGTAGGGGTATGGCATATGATTTCATAAATCTTGTTTTGAAGGAAAAGGGGGGGGAAAGAGTCAGATTTATTCATTTTGGTTTAGGCAGCTATTACTGGGGGAAAAAAAAGTTTCTATTATGTATCGATTACGTTCATCTATTGAGGTATATTCTTACTGTCATTTCCATGCCAGTTTAGCATTTAGTTTAAAGAAAAGTGAAAATTACATTCAGATGTATCTGTTTCCATGAGATTTGAAGAGAATTCTGGTTACATGAAGAAAGATAGGAGACATACCACAAAGTTAATCTGCATATATGTGTATGGAAAGCCAACTGCAGATCCAGGATAGAGAGTTCTTTTAATAAACGTTGTGTGTCCTTTCAGAAATATGAAGTCCTCTGTTTTTATTTTGCATATGGAAGTTATCAGCACACAGATAAAAGAAGGCAAATTTAAGAAGAATGTGTGTCTAGTGCTTTGCAACCAAATTAAAATAAGGAAAGCAGGCACAGCGGGATGGACTGGAAATTCAGTGTTGTGTTATGCTCTCTATATAAACCTATAAGAAAAGTGGACTCTGTACTTCTTAAAATGCACTCTTTAAGAAATTACTTGAGATCAAATGTGTCTGAGATGCAGTATGGCATGTAGTGTTGAGCACGTGTGTACATAGGTGTGGCACTGTAATGGATGCTCACTGGTTCAGCCTTGAACCAGTTCAGCCTAGTCCAGAACAGAAGCCTGCAAAGATGATGTTCTGCAAAATAATAATGCAGCCTATGGCTTATAAAGGCTTAGATGGCAAGAACAACGTGAGCAAACGACAAAAACTGTTAACTTTCATGTAAAGAGGGAATTAAAATGGTACTTCTGGTTATTAATGCTGTTTGGATTGCTAAAGCACTTCTTAGCAGTACCGAAAAGCCCATGTGCTGTGGAGCTCATTGAGATAACATAGCACACACGATATTTGGAAAAAAAAAAAGTGAAACCAGTGAATAATGAAGGCATATTTGAGAAGAATATGTGTCTATTATGCTGCCTTCAAAACTGAATGGGTAAAGGCAGAGATTGCGGTATGAGGTTGAAACTAGCATCTAGAGTATGCTGGAAATTGAAAGGAATTTTGTACCTTGAATAGCTGAAGGAAAGGTTTGTAAAGGAGCAGAAATTGCAGGCTGAAAAGAAAAGCTGAAAACAGGAAAAAAAGATATGGTTTTCACCTGCCTCAATTAAAGCATACAATGAATATTGCTTTTCCTGATTGAAATTCAAGCTATCCTTTTTAACAGTTTGAGGCTTAATTTAATGGAAGCATTGGATAGTGTAGATTGGGTAGTGCTTCTCTCAACCTCTTCTCCTGCTCTCGTTTCTTCTGTAGTTTATGTACTTACAGATAAAACAAAGATGGGAGTTTATAGCTTGCTATTGATTAAACTCCTATTCCAGTTGATTTAATTAGGTCCTTTGCTCCTTGAAAAATCTGATCTGAAGCTTAGGTATGGATACATTGCTTCAGGCATTCGGGCTAAGGTGATGGCAGGAAGCAATGAGACTATTGTGAGCGGCTTGGAATGGGGAGCAGTGCGGGAAGCCAGGCAACAATCAGTCGGTGCTGCTTGCCTTTGATAGAAAACTCTCTCGTGCTGAAGTTACTATTGGGAACAGAGAGATGCAAATGAAAGCATAGATAGCTGTATAAATGCAGACTGATTAAGAGGGAGATTTGACACATTCTGTACATATTTGTATCCAGTCCATACAGGTTGAAGGTTGTTGAAGGTTGTGCTGGGTTTTGTTGTTTGGGGTTTTTTTTTGTTGTTGGTTTTTTGGTTTTGGTTTTGGTTTTGTTTTTTTTTTGTGGTAGTGGTTTTGTTTTGTTTTGGTTTTTTTTGTGTTGGGTGTTTTGTTTTTTTTTAATATGATTAAAAAGAGAAATAATAGCAGGCTGGAAGACCTGCCTTTTACCAAGGCATGAGAAATGAACTTTATGTACAGTTATTCTAAATGGATGCAAAGACATTCCTAGATGTGTGTGACCTATTGACCATCAAGCAAGAGAGCAGTACTGTAAAGCAAGGTCCACTGATATTACAGTAAAAATAATTTATATCCGACAGTAGTTATTTTTAGAAACATGACAAGTGATGAGACTAGAATTAATCTGACTACTGCTTTCTAGCATCTTAGACCTGTTGTGGAGGCTGTCTCTGTCCTGTATTTAATATATTTGTTTGTCATCTCATTAGTATTCTTATTATTTCAGGAACAAATGTGAAAAAAATCTTCATACTCCGTAGCTATTTTCCCATGAGCTAAGTAGTCACAACTCTATGTATATACAGGCTATAATCCTAGCTCTAGAATCGGAACTTACTACTGCATATTTAAATGATATCAAAATAAGGAAGGCTAAAATATAATTATCCTTTCTCCTAAGAGCATTTCAAAGCTCAATAGGCAGTGTACTTTCCAATTAACTGTAAGTTATTTCAAATTCCAACTGTACGTATTAAAATACTGACATTTATCTGATAGGTTATAACTCTAAGCTCCCTTATGAATTGGATGCACAGTCCTAGAACTTTAGGCAGGCTCAGGTGGAGCATTATGAAGTGATATAAATGGTCTCAGCGGAATTATGTTTACAAATGCTATAGTGTATAAGGCCTATCGAGGAAAATTATCTTCCTTACTTCAAACACAGTAAAGTATACGGATACTCTTCTTTGTTTCTCAGACGTTAGAGGTTGACATTGAAATATGAAAGCTAGCGAATATCTTCTTTTTGGTCAGGTGACAAGCAGAGAATTGGGATTAATGAGGCTGCAACTGTGGGGAAAAGGGAGATGGTTTTCCAATGTCTTTGTAGTTGGAACCCATGCATATAAGATGAAGTATGTTCAAACTTCATTATTTGGCAGCTAGTTCAACCTTCTGCTGAAGGCAGGGCTAACTTCAAAGTTCAGATTCTTAATATTTTGTTCTATTTCATGGATATTAAAATAAAGATCATGACTTAATCCTGAGGCAAGTTCTCAGAATTCAGTAGAAAGAGAAAGATTTGGTTATTTCTGCTGCCCAGTGCTCTACTAGCAAGCCAGTATATGTTTTGCCAAAATATGCCATACCCATGTAATAACAGGGGGGAAGAGCAGAGGAAGGGGGAGAGAGAGAGAAGGTCCATCTGTCTCAAATTCCTTCAAGAAAAACATGAGAGGGATGGGTCCAACAGTTGTGGATGGGGCAAGTCTTTCTGTGGGGACAGCAAGGTCCAGATCTTTATAACTATTTATTTGCCTCCTGTGCTAAGCACAGCAAGGCACAAACTGACACAAAGTGTCACCAGTGAGTGGTGATCCCTGGAAGAGCAAGAGCACCCCCCAGGGCCAGAGTTCTCAGGTAGGGACATCCCTGCCAGCCCAGTTGTGGTTGCATGCATGAACTTCTGTCCATTAAACATCTCGGCTCTTAGCTAGCTGGCTATCTTTTCCCTATACGCAATAAACTCTGAACAAATAAATAAAAAAAGAGAGGGAACTTTGTACAGGCATGGAACAGCAGTGTTTTTCTGTGCTTGATCATAAACATGGGGACCAGTGGTGATGCGAGGTGTGCCTTGGAACCTTTCCCTGCAGATATCCAATCGGATGACCTTACAAAAGATTAAGTGTTTAATAATTTCCAGTTACTTATATTTAGGATATTCTTTTATTAATTTTTCCTTTTTTTTAACTGAATTTCATAGAGTTGATGTATAAATATACAAATAACAGAATGCTTGCCAATACTTGTTTTTGAGTCATCAAAATGCTGCTTTGCTTACTCTGTGACTAGTCATAGAATCTTATTAAATATCTTGAGATATTTTGTTAATTTGCTTTTCTTTTGCTACCCTTACCACCAGAATCCAGTCTCAGTAAGGGTTAACCATTTCACTGGGGGAAGAGAGGTAAGTATGTCAACATGGTGAAGGGAAGAAAATGATTGATTCCTGACAGAATTTGCAAGTAATTTTGTATTGTCGATGCCAATCATAATTGGAAATTAGGCTTATTTTTTCTAGGGAAGTTTTAAAGCTTTTTCCTAGAGTCAATTGCTGTAGCCTCCTCTCCCCAAAAAACCACAACCCACAAACAAAAAAAAAGAACAAAACCCACAAACCGAAAAGCATCTTTGTAGGGGCTGCATTTTCTGTGCCTACATCTACTCTTAACACGTCAGGGACCATGTCACCTTCTGTTAGCCTTGCAGGTAACTGATGTTTCAATGCTGACTTGAATTTTGCTCCAAACTGTGTGGAAAACATTTAAAATCTTCTCAGAAGATAAATATTGCATGTAGGTCTTCATTTTATTGCTAAATGTATTTGTATTAAAACAAATCCAAACACCTTCTTTGTTTCCTTTTCAATTCAGGATATCTAGAACAAGAATAATGTATTTTAGAGGTTGATTCAGTATTTGCTGTATCTTTTGGAAAACAAATAGATCTTGTAAATTGGGACAACATATCTCAGTCACGATGGACTGTTACTGTAGTTAGTATTACAGATCAGTACAGGTCTGATACATGGATTCAGTACCCTCCTAGCTACTCATGCTGCGTTTATGATTCAGGTTGCATTCTTTCTGGGCACGTATACCCTGGATCATTTTCACTCCATGCTGCTATATCACTCTCCAGCCCTTGTGTGATGTGTCACAAGCATCCCTAGACAAAACCCAGCAGTTGTTGAGCAGCTGGTGTGCTATGCAGATGTGCGGTATGCAGATATACTAAAGATGCCTATGACTGAGCATCTGTATTATAGGTACCAACCCACAGATTACTTTGAATGCCATGTGGTGTGAGTGTGACCAGGCACCTCTAAGCAGAGATTGCAAAGAACAGCATAGATGTGAGCCATTCTGAGCCAGCTGGCATAGGAAATGAGAATTAATCTGAAGCAACTCAAAAAGACAGTGTGGATACACATAGGCCATTAAAAATTTGGGAAGACTGCTACAGTTGCAAATCTTCCTGTACACCAAACTAGCTATCACGGAAACTGAACACTTCCATGACTTTCCCATAAGAAGATGCTTCTTAGAGACAGTGTTCTGTAGTATGACTTCGGGCTGTATTTCTCTGCTTTTAATGTGACTGGCTCTTTTTCCCAACCCTTATCTTCAGGCAATCGTACTCTTTTAGATGTAGAGATTCTTTGTACGTCTCCAGGGGCTGAAGCTAAGTTGTTTCCTCCATCATCTTCTTTTAATTATGCAAGCAGCTAATTGGCCATTTTGCTCTACACAGTAGTTTCTTGCATTTTCATAAATTTATTGGCACAGTATCTCTTTGTAGGTAAGAGGATAAATGCATTTAATTATGTTGTTTTGACTTGTCTAGAGATAGAGCCTAAAACATTCCTTTCCCCTGATTTTAACCCCTTCTGTCTCCTCAATAACATGTTTTGAATGTGGAGGCATACTTGCGTATCTCCATTTTAATCCTAACAGCTAGAAAATAATTACATTTCACAGAAATACATGCCCAAGGAATGTGCAGAAAAGTCCATGCTGTTAGTCCCACAGACTTGCAGCCAGAGTTTGGGATCCGGTGGAAATAAGCTAGCGTTGTTACTGGCAGTATTTATAATGCTCCTTGTTACTATAGAGTACAAACTAAGTCATATCCAGGGGTGGGTGTCCAGCAGCTTTTGTGGGAACTAGGTTTGGTGAAACATAAAGGGAGGAATGTGAAGGAAGTCCTCTCCAAACTTCTGGACAGGTGTAAGAAAGTATGAAGTCTAGCATGAGGAACCCTCTTTATGAGTGAGGTGTCAGTAGTGATACTCCCATGTGGAAAAGTGCATTGTGCTGATGGTTACACCTACTGCCATGAGACATAATGAAAATGCATTTTGGTGGTCACAAATGTGCTTTCATGAGAAACTACGACATGCCTCTTAGACAGTGGGTCATTTGAATATCCTTTACTGTCTGGGTCTCTTGTTGGTAACTTTTAGTAGAAGTGGAGCCTTGAGAGTCATGGCCAAGATGTACTCAGTAGAAGACCTGGCAGAGCAGTTCTGGTTGTATATTGTTATGACCTTAATCCTCAAGTCTCTACTCAGCTCAAATGCCATTTCAGCTGGCAACAATTAAAGGGAAAGGAGTCCATGCCGTTATACAAAAGATAGTATCAGATGATTAATACATGTGCTAGCCATTTTATTCTGTCATTGAAAATGTGCTGAACTAACACTTCTGCCAGAAATTTCTTAGTGCTTCGTCCCTAAACATATCTCATGTGAATCATTTTTGGCTTCATTACTAGAGTTTTTTTCATACCGGCTGCTTAATAATACATATTGAAAAGGGCAATTCATATTTCTTTGATAACTAGAGCTTTGGATTCAGTGGTTTGTTTTTCTTTAACTGCAGGCTGTAGGTAATGCATGATTTAATAAAATTACTTGAGCATTCCCTTCTGAGCACTCATCACGATAGAATAATACTAATGATTGATGTTCACTTCCTTTATGGTAAGCCAAAAAACCTGATCATGGTATCATAAAAAAGAAATAGCATTTTATAGCAGCAATCAAAGTTGAATGAAAGCTAATGAATTAAAGGGGGAAGCTTTAGTACCTCTTTTAAGGAAAAATTCCAAGTATTTTATGGGATGCATTTATATAGGCTTTAACATAGGGTTCTTTTTATAGAATAGATATGATATTTTTTGATGTCACATTTAGTGTTTATCAGAAACAATCCAATAGGAAAATAAAAAGCATCAGACTTTCCTAAATAAGACTCTGATGTTTTCATTAGATTAATTAAATATTGCTTTATTTTATAGCTGTGAAGTGAATATGTAAATACAAGAACATATGTATGTTCTATTGTGGATAGAAAAGAACTCTGCAATTTTTCTTATGTAATTTCATGATGTATAAAGCTTACCTGTGAAGACTGTTGAACACCTCCCTCTGGTTTTGTTTTGTTGTGCTGTGCTCCTTCACATATGTATACCTTAAAAATCCATCCAGAAAGTAGAGATTTATTGTTAAGAATCTCTGACAAGTTAAAGTTCTGATTTGGTCATAGTCTAAAACCATAATCATACAGTCATTTAGTTTGGCACAAGTGCCAGCAGAGGCAGTTCTTCCCTTCCTCTTCCATAGTCATGGCTGCCTACTCTTACTATGTCCTTCATGCTCCCTATAGCATTTATGAAGCTAAACCACAAACTGAGTAAAAAACTTATCTGATAAAAGGAAAGTGGGTAGCTTGCTGAGTGCCTACGGGAATTATAACATCACCAGAATTCAGCAAACAGCTAGGTGGATGGTCTTTTTTACAGGGACAGAAACTCTGACGCATTGAAGATGAAACCCAGTAATGGTGCTAGTTAAGGGCATAGGGAACCGGACAGCTCAGTCCACTGAACAGAGGAGAAGTTGCTGTTGTCATTTTGATGTTGTGGATGGTTTGTGTTAATTTGGACTCCAAGCACAAAACTTCATATTTAACAAAGCCTCTAAACCACACTGTTCCTAGGGAAGCAATCCTCTCACCATTCCACATGCCCTGGGTGGGAAGTGGACACATGTTAGCTGAGGGCCATGGCCCACCGACCGCTCTTCCTGTCACTACTTGCTATTTCAGAACAACATGAGGCAAAGTGTTTTTCCCAGTCCATAAATGTCCCTCTGTGACATTAAGCACATTAAATTTAGTTTGGAAGACTGATGGAGGATCAACAAGTAGTTCACTTGGTTCACAACTGACTTAAAGAACAACTGTTATTAATTTACTGCTGCCTCAGGGTACACCGCATGATCTACATGCGTTGTCTCTGGCTAACAATGTGAAAATATTTTTCTCTAGTTTAGCACTTTTTTGTTCATTTACTGTTGGAAAATTAGATTTCTAATAAGGAATTCAGCAAAATCATACTGTGATATATGAGAGAGATGGGTCCTAGGCAGGAAAGAATGAAATCAGGAAAGAATGAAACAGTTTGTCTATATTTATGTCTGAATGGCTTTAAAATTGTGGTGTTGGGCGTTTGATAATTTTCTACATAATGTTTGCACATGAATTATTAGAAATTATGGGTTTAATATCTGTATTGATAGATTATTTATTGTTCCTGTTGAAGACTTAATCTCATTGTAAGACACGCAAATGACATAGGTTGGAATGGAAAATTGTTGTTAAAGCGTGACAATATGACATCAGATATATATTGTTTATATACACATACGTATACATGCTTTGTATGAGTAGTTACTTGCTTTGTTTCTATTGTAGCATTAAGCGTCTTAAACTTAGCTGGCATTAGTGAACTGCTTCTTAGACTTAGTGTATTGTTAAGGAGGAATTTCACAGCGGATGTTTTATGCCACAGGCATGAAGTGAAATGAAACTTGAGAAATTTATGGGAGGAAGTGGCAAAGCTCTTTATAAAATAGATGGTAGCAGAAGTAGTAGAATTTAAAATGCCAAGAGAGAGGAAGAGGCAAAGAAAGACTAAGTTAAGAGGTAATGTGAGAAAAATGGTGCATGAAACACAAGAAGGTGGCAGAAGGATTACAAGAGTGGATGAGTGTGTAAAATTGTCCAATTTCCAAGATACTTAGAGGCTGATGTGCCATTTTCAGAGAGAGAAGCTTTTGTAGATGTTCATGTGTCTAATAATAATCTGCATCTTTAGCTGGATGAGTGCTTACAAAAATGACCCGTATCCATTTAGAATCCTAATGTATTCAAGGATCTTTGGTTTTTAGGCTGTTTTATGCTTTTGGAATTTTTACCCATTGTGATGAAACCTAAATGGAGATAAAACTGAAAAATGCGTTTAGAATGGGCTGAAAAGGAATAGTTGATACGATGTAATGGAGCTTGAGAATAAATGAATCAAAATGAGAACCAGGAGCTTAAGTGAGCATTTAGCTGTGCAGACAAAAAGGAAGAAAATTATCTTTAATGCGTAGAAGAAGCAGGAGAAAGATTTATTTGTGATCCGGATTAGGAAGGCTAGGGAAAGGTGAAACAAAAATGACATTTTTATTACAGGCTTGAGTGACAGGGAGGTTGATGCTGATGCAGTGCTTGGGTGGGAAGACAAAGAGGTCAATTTTGGCCATGTTAAACTGATGGCATGCCAGCTAGGTGAGGTATCAGTGAGACAGCTGAGGAAGGAGATTAGATAGAAGAAGAAAGGTCAGGAGTGGGGAGGTTAATCTGTGATTTGTCAATAAAGCTGCTTATATGTTCTGTTTACTAAATAGCTTTATTAAGCCTGTATCAGAATCACAAAAAATACCCAAAAGCTGTTGATGTTACATAGATACTTTTAACAAAAGGTGCATTTGTTGCAAGTTTCATGACTTGAAGATAGATTTGCTACCAGAAGTTCTTCTCATATCTTCTATTACAACACTGGGTTTGATTTATGTTTGAATGGAGATAGTAATCCATTAAAATAAATTGCCTGAATGTTTGCCCAGCAGATGAGATTGACTTTCTGTGTGAAATTTAGTGGTTTAGGCTTACAGTTAGACTGACAGGTTGCACTAAATGAAAGAGCATAAAACTATTGTGTCATTCATGCACTGTTTTTTCACTTTCCTTCTTCTAATATTGTATTCTATAATGACAGACTGAGATATTTGGGTTTGTTCAGTCTGGAGAATAGAAGGCTTTGGGAAGACCTTATAGCAGCCTTTCAGTACCTAAGGTGGGGCCTACAGGAAAGCTGGAGAGGCACTTTTGACAAGGGCATGTAGTGATAGGACAAAGGGTAATGGCTTTAAACTGGAAGAGGGTAGATTTAGATCAGATATAAGGAAGAAATTCTTGACTTTGTGGGTGGTGAGGTACTGGAACACGTTACCCAGTGAAGCTGTGGATGCCCCATCCCTGGAGTTGTTGAGGGCGAGGTTGGATGGGGTTTTGAGCAACCTGGTCTAGTTGAAGATGTCCCTGCCCATGGCAAGGGAGTTGGACTAGATGGTCTTTAAGGTCACTTCCAACTCAAACCATTCTCTGTTTCTGAATCTGCTCTGTCACACTGAGTATACAATTCAGTGTATTCCAATTCAGATGTTCAGAGAAGATGTGTTTTCTATATGATATATTCTATATTATGGAAGACTGAACCAGATACTTTGCCAAGTACAGAGTAAAGAAACTGCTTAAAGAATGTGATGATGTAGTTGACTTAATTTATATGCAAATGGGAACAATGCTATTTTAGATTAGTGCAGCAAATTGCTAGAAGAGGAGTCTCATAAATATCAACTTTTGAAGACTGGAGGTTGAATATTTAAACAGGAAAAGTTTTTACAGGGAAATTTGATTTTCTGAATGCTATTTGAAAAATAGATTTTTTAAAAAATTTTTTTCATTTTTTTTTTTTTAATCTTACCAAGGGCTGTTGGTTTTCAAACCAACAGGAGCTTTGGGTTTTCTTATTTTTTACTGGAATCAAATCAGTTGTAATTTCTATCCATGCACTACATTTTTATTTGTCTTAGTTTTCCTTGCCTGCAGTGGTAGAGCAGCATCTATTGTTTTGAAGAATGGCAGCAACTTGTCAGTCATGAATTATTTTGTATTTGGTTATGTTTTATCTGTGAGAGTATTTTTAAGCTGATCTTACTAGGGAAGGGGAGCGGAGAGGTATTTTCTGTAGGCATTCATAAGGGTAAGATTTTTCCCAGTGTACTGATGAAGGTACTGTCTTCCAAAACATATATTAGAGTGTATCTCAATGTGTAAAGTACACAGCAGTGTACTTTAGCATGCTCTTTCTCCCTGACTTGAATTTAACTTTCTTGTTCCATCAAAGTAAATTTCAGAAAGAAGTTTATATGCCAGGAGAGGTAGCATTAATTTTATGAAAATGAAATTTTGATTTGTCATCTGCCAGCACTTCAGTTCGTGGCTCTTGAGCTATTAGAGTACTTTGCATAAGCGGAGTCTTTGTGGATCTAGGAGACATCTTGAGGAAGTGAGAGACAGTTTCTCATGGCAGAATTACATCAGCCAAGAGGGAAAAACAGTGTTACTGTAATTGTTACACATGTACTTGGAAGGAACTGTTTATAAACAAATAATATAAACTATTGTGAAAAGACCAGGATAGTTATAGATTCCGTGCTTACAAACAGATCATCCCATGGTAATGACTTCATTAAAGACTCAGTCATCAAAGCTTGACTAAGTGTTAGGATGCTGCTATCTATCAAAAAGATACTAGTAAAAGTATGCATACAGGGTGGCATAAAAGAAATGGGAAGAGTACCAGGAAGTAATTGAAATATTTTGTTTCAGATACCGAAATTCTTAAATTGCTTTGTGGTTATGCAAAAGAAACTTTATTGGTATTAATTATTAATTTATCAGTTATGTTTGTATATTGTTAGAAGTTTCAATTTTAGTGCTTGCTGTGCAAGGTACAGTCTTATCCTATAAGAACAAATAAGTATGCTAGCGCATACTGATTTCTGTGCGAAAATATTATTAACTGTTACTTTTTTCCAGTTAAAAAGTTCAGAGATATTTGGTACTTTAAAGAATATGCTCTTTGTGATACTCAGCAAATTTGCTTGTTGTCTGCTAATACATCCTGGAGATCTCCAAGGTTGACTGAAAAAGAATTAAGTATCTATTTTTCAGGAAATGAATGGAAAGTGGGTTGTGATATGGGATGGCGCAGATGAGAGCAAGGATTTGAAATAAATTTATTTCCCTCCCGCTAACAGGAAAAGAACTGGAGAAGAGTAGCTCTGAATCAGTTTAACATGTTCAAGGAATGTGACTTTGAGGCATGTTACAAACCTCTTAATTAATACTGATTAGTTCTTCTGACTATATGATAGATCATATGCTCAAAATGTGAGTAAATTTAGATTGCAACCATAGGAACATCTAATCCACTGCTTTCTTCTCACTGGTTGTAGCGTTAAAGTGCTGCAAAGAACTTATTTATGTGAATCCAGATCTCCAGACTTATCTGAAAGAAAGGAGGGGAAAGGAGGAGGACAGAAAGGCAAGGTAATTGAAAAATTAGAACAAAATTATTATTTTAAAAGGATAAATAAGTTTAAAGTATCTTGAGTCAGTTTTTTAGTGTGTCTTCTTTTCACTAAGTTAATATAGCCTTTTTTTTTTTGCCAGTAGCACAAGCTGGCACATGCATAATTTTCTCTAACCTCTAATTCATATTCTTCATTTCAGTTTCCAGTTCAGCGAGAAAGTATATGGTATTGTTGTCTTGCTCCACTGGTATCTTATTGCTTATAGCGCAGGGCTTGTTAGAAAATGAATGCCACTTTATTTCACATATTTTCAAAGAGGCAGCTGCTTTGATGAAAGAAAATAAAAACTTTTTTCTAAAGTCAAAGACAGAAATGTTTCTCTTGAATCACTTTTAGCCTTTTTAAAATTATACTGTCACAATGCCTGTGTGGTGGTCACTCCTTTAGTAGTCCCAGATTGAGAGAACTGTTTAAATGAAATATGCAGAAATACAGCTGATTATTTAGTCATGAATACATAATTCCTGTGGATTCAGCCTTTTTTTTTTTTTTCTTTTTTTTTTTTTTTTTTCCCCCCCCTCCCTATCCTTACCTAATTATTCATTCATTATAAGTTAGTTCGGTCATTATGGTTTGCTGCTAGGAAATCAGTTGTCCACTTCTATAAATTTCCAATTGTCTGTTTCTGTCCGGCTCAGGAATATTTAAACTTTAATCTCCGAAGATTTAGTAGCTAGCAGTTTAGTTATTTAGTCCACGTTTTAAAATTCCTGCTGATGTGACTGAATTAAGTGATTCAAGATATTTTATTTTCTTGCCCACCTGAGAGTGATTATACAGCAGTTCCTCTATTAGGAAAGGTCACACCAGTTGTGTCAGGCACATCCATAACTTTTAAAATATGGTTATAGCTGCTGTCTGCTGTAGTTACGGGGAGCGTGATACATGTGTGAGCATCTGACTGTGCATCTGACAGGTACAAAATGCATGAGGATCTATGCTAGAAACTGGGGACCTGTCAAAATACTAACCAGTTAATGTGAACTTTTATTGTATTACATATTCTGACAAAACAAAGTCCCTTTTGTTTGAGCTGAATATTTTCTTTCAGGAAAGTTCATTACATTGATAGGAGAAAATATGAATGAAAATCATTGCCAGGCTTTGGGTTACTGTGCTATCTGGGTAGCTGAAACTCCAGAATTTGTTATTGAGAGACATGTCTTTTAATGCTTACTCCTGTATGTAAATGTTATTTCAAGTTTTGCATAGGAATTTCTAAGTTTGGATGGCCTTTCTGAGGCGTAAAACCTTCATTGTCTTTTCCTTATCTGTTGTATTTTCCCAGTAAGGACATTTTTAGGAGCTTTATCCTTTTAATTTATTTTTCTACAATAATACTTAGAAACAAAATATAAAATGCACACTCTTGTTTACTGTACTTCATACACTAATGGACACTAACAGCTTCTCTGTTTCTAATAGATGGGATTAAAAGTCTGGGAGTATCATCACAAGGGAAGTTTTCCAGGCTCAAAATATTCGATCTATCAGTTTGAGTTCTCTGCTACTGTTAGCTCTATAACAGATAACTTCAGACCTTAAATTATGATCCAGAACTGATGAGATGGTTAAAAGTATGCTGTTGGGAGTTTTCTTAAAAGCAGAAGCCAAGGAGGAAGTGGAGAAAAAAGGAGGTGATATTCTTCTTAGGAGTGATCTACATTTTCAAATTTATGTTTAGATTATGAAGGAAACTTTTGCATATCCTGCTCTTGATAAAATTTATTGAAGTTTTAAAATGTGTTTTGTCTGAGACTTAAATTTCATAGAAATGTTAGAGATTTCAGGTCTTGCCTCTTCCCTCCTGCTCATAGGAGCAGGGGGCCTGTCGGGCTCTGGGAGGAGCTTGCTGGTGATACTTTAATTGTTCATAGGTTGTTGACACTGCATAGACTAAATAAATCCCTTACATAAACTATACTGAAGAAAGTATGGACTTTCTTGCATATAGTCTGTGGTCCTCTTCCACCCCCTTGGCTGTTCTCATAGGAAGCTGAAACAGAAATAGCAAGACTGGGGCTTCAGCCCTGAAAGATTTGTGTCCTTCATCCACTAAAGTTTCTCACTGAAATAATACTAAATCTCCCTTTTTTTTTAATTCTCTCCCATATAATTTAAGGTCCACTGTTGCATTACTGTGCGTCTCACTCCCCTGGACCTGGTGTGGAGTTCTGCATGGGCCTGTTAGGCAGGTAGAAGAAGTGATGGTTATGTCCTCACAGTGTTAATCTTGGGACTGGGAGTAGAGACATGATTTTTTTTCCTTTGACCCGAAGACTTAGACTCAGGAACTGTAGAAATGCAGTGAATTTAAAACTTTTGAAGCTAGCAGGAGCAAAATTGACAGTGAGATCGCAAAGTCTGCTTTAGGTATGAAACACAGTGAAAAGCTGCTACCTTTGCTCTGAGAAAGGCTGGGAGGCAATAAGGAGAAGCTCTTATGCTTACCGAGATATGGACAGTATGGGGTTTTCCAGAGGCACAGCCAGTCCCCAGCGTTCCCCTGCAATGACAGCTTGGCTGTTCACTGCCCAAAACTGCAGCTAAATGCCAAATGCTAAATGGCCTTGTCCAAAGAAGCAGAGGAAAAGGTTGCTATTAACAACCATAACGACCTTATCAGAACAGTCTCAGTTTCAAAGGGATTCTGCCACTCTTCCAGTATCTTCAAGAAAACTAGCATCATCTTCCTTTCCCCCAGGGAGTTAGCATTTCACACAAGTCTATTTAACCAAGAAGCAGACAAAGTTGTAAGTCCTTATATTGTTTAAGCTTCACCTTCACTGGCGACCCCAGAAGGATGAATGTGCTCTAGGGGAGAGCTAAATATGCTTTGAATCCTGATGTAAATTTCTGTGCCTGAGAAGGCTTGCTAGTGGGGCAGGATCTGCAAATCTTCTCTAATTGCTCCTGTGTTCATGTTAAGGGCAAAACCCAAGCTATTTTTCTTTCCCTCAAAGTTAAATCTCCAGGGGAAAAGAATTCTGACAAGCTTTTTTGCCTCCAGAGGCTACAGTCTGCAGTTTCAAAATGCTTATTGTTTCATAGCTTTGCAGAGGAAAGCATCCCCTGTTTTGCTTTGTGCACAGAGACTTCTTCTAGTATTCCTTTTTTATATTTCGGGGTTTTAAATTTATGAGGGGGCATTTACTGCCTCCGTCATGTTAGATAGAAACCTAAGCAGTATGAAGGCTAGGTGAACACAAAGCTTTCACCATGCACTGAAGTGGTGTTTGGGCTTTTCTTTGCATTGAGTGACCAGCACCCAGGTCTCTTTTTGCTTAAATTATAGCTGGGAAGGGAATTTATCTGGGCATTTTACTTCTTTATTTAAACACACATTCACAAAACTGGTTACACCAAAGCTGTGATCTCAAGTCAAGTCTTAATTTTCAGACAAGCAAAACCCCAGGACTTTTCCTACCTGCCCCACTGAGTATGTGTGCCTGACTGCTGGAACCTGAATGCTAGCAGAAAATCACCTCTTCTTGGCCAGCTTTAATCTATGTTTATGTGCCAGGTGAATAATGACGCATGCAGAAAGGCTGTCGCTTAATAGCTGAGAGTCTGAAATGAACAGGTTTTAAATCTGTCCCTCTGTTTGTTGGACTGTGTCATCACTACTGTTCCACTCCAGGGTAAAGGCCAGTTTAGTTTAAATCTTTATCGCTAGTTGTAGACTCAGCAGCCATTGACTCGCCTCTCTCCTAGATATGTGTAGCATTTTTTTGTGTCCTTATTTTTAAATCATGTGAGTGGGATTTACAGAGATGCATAGATCCGTCCTATTTCATTGCATTTGCAAAATTTCAATCAATTTGCTCCAATCTGGGAGCAGAGTTAGGTCAGAAATGTGTACTTTTGAGATTACCACCTCAGATCTGTTGCATTTTTCACAAAGCAAACATGTATTTCATAAAACCTGAGGAATATGTATCTTGGTCAATTTAATATTGTTGAAACATTATCAGTAATGTTCTGCTTCCCATCTGTGATTCTGAAGTCTGCATCATTATGTTGATATTTCATGCTCTCCACTCCCTTAACATTTACCAACATTTCTCCAAGCAGAAGGAATTCAGCATAATTACAGGATTGGATTTTACAATGTACAGTTACAAAGATTCACTGAAATCTGAGATGCTGCATGTACCGGTGGGGTTTTTTAATTTGTGAAGATAATTTAAAAGTGAAGCTACTCTGTATTTTCTGAAAGGATTGCTTCACAATTTATCCTTTTTTTTCAAGAAGGATGAGAGAGTTCTTGAACATTGGTGACATTTTTATAAATTCTTTCTAGTTTGACAGTTAACGCTATAATCGTTTAAGATGAGAATGCTTTTTAAGTTTGCAACAAGAGTGCAATATAAATTACTGTAAAGCCAATTTCTTATTATACAGCATTATTTATCAAGACAAAACAAGGTTAGACTGAGTAGTATACAAATGCTTTCTGGACTAATAAGTGGTTTTAAGTACTTGAATATTTACCGTTGTGGATTTTGGAATGTAATTGTTCTAGTACACTGTCTTGTTTTACTTGAAAATTAGTATTTTACCTCTCTGGTTAAATATTGATTCTGTTTATTATTTCAACATTTTATTAATATTTTGTTTTCTCTGGGGACTTTCTATGCATTTTATCAGCTGAATAAATGAAGTAATTCACAAACCAACTGCCTCTTGCTCTGGATGGCTTATGGGGACCTTGTCATTCCCTGTAGCCTTTCCTCAGGCCCAGCTGTGTGGCTCTGAAATCACTTGGCTGGTAATTAGGTATTTATCAGATTGTTTCTGAAAAGGGATGAGACAGTTATCTGACACAATTATCTTTGAAAATTGAATCCCTCTTTTCTGGTCCTGCTGAGGACATTCAAAGGTACTGTGAATGTTTAAAGCTAAATGCCTTTGAAAAACCCTTGCTTTTTTAGATCAGATGTAACAGAGGAGTAAAAATGCAGTCAGAAAAGAATATATATATATATATCTATCTATATATCTATTTTTATTTTTTTTAACCTTTCAGGTACTGGATTTTCTTTCTATTAAATGTTGTTTCTTTTCCATGTAACCCTGGAAGTACTTTTGACAACAACCACTTCACTTCTTCAAATATCCACTACTTAAGAAATACTGTCAATGTTCAAACATTATTATGAATCAAGAAATTACTAGTTACATGAAGGCATTACTAATGACATTTTTGCCTGTTCAAAAAGTGATGAGTACATAGTTCTAGAAAAGCAAGTTGGAAACATGATATTTCATATTTGGAAATTTGCAACAGATACAGTGCCCCATTTTTTCCAATCACTCCCTTGAAAGTCTTGGTACTTGAGACATGGATTGTTGATTTAATATGACAAAGGGCAAAAAAAGGTAATGCATGATTAATACAAGATACAAGAAAGTTCTTGTTTTATTTAGATCATTCCTTGATTGTATTTTCAAAAAGCACAGGCTTCTTAATATTTAGCCAGCTCTTAAGATTTTTCCATTGGAAAACAGCGCTTACTCCACTGTTAATGAATTTGTCATAAATTTAGATTAGAGTGGAAGCATATTCATATTATTTTGAAGAGATAGCATTGCTTTTAACAAGTTTAGACCTCTTTGAAGGAACTTATTTAAGTCTGAAGAGAAGATACTTAATTCTTGCATCACTTTACTTATGTGTAAAACGAGTTTATATGAATGGAGGTTGGAAGTATGTGATATAATAGGAGTAAAGTACCGCTTTCTTTTTTTTTTTTTTTTTTTTTTTTTTTTTTTTTTTTTTTTT
>WHYT01017353.1:466990-496183 GCA_009806455.1 Tetrax tetrax
TTTTTTTTTTTTTTTTTTTTTTTTTTTTTTTTTTTTCCCCCTCCAACATTCACAAGTAGGAATATTCCTATAAGGAACTTTTCTTCCAGTTGAGAGCACCTAAAAGTATCGCTTTCACCCAGGTTTGAGAGACAAGTAAACTTTAGTAGATTAGAAATGTGTCTAAAGCCGTGTTGCCTTTTCCTCTCATAAAAGTGGTTGAGCATACACACACTCAGAGAGAATGTCCTGCATTGTAATGCTTTTAGCTAAGACCTTGAAACTTTTCCTTCTCACTCTCTTGTATGGCTTCTTGAGAGTGATGATTCAAATATCTTCACTTCTCGCCTTTCTTCCCACAGCTTTTAGCTATATCAGCAGTTTCTACAAAAAAAAAAAGATAATTAACAGAAAGAAATCACCTTCTGGATGTGAGGAACATGTCGTCCAATAAATTTGCTGGTGACTGTTACCAATTATCTTTGGCCTCTGATTGCTCCCCTGAGAGTGACCGAATATAAAACAGAGGACAAAACCTGCAATACTGTGGGTCTATGCAAAATAATAGTTTGCAAGTTATAATTGATTTTTGGATTCCAGGGGAATAATCAGCCTGAACACAACAAGCACTGTGATGACAGGCAGTGGCTTACGACACTGCATAGCATATTTTATCGTTAGTCTATCTGCTTACCTGTAGGATCATAAGGTTATTCCCCCAAAAATGTCATCACAAACCTCCTTGACTTTCCATCTTTGACTATTCACTAATCTCCCCTTATCTACCAAGCCAGTCATCTCTTTGTAGAAAGCTTTCAGGTTGGTTCAACATGACTTCCACTTCATAAAACTATATGATCAGGAGGAGTCAACCTTCTTGTCCTATGCATATGAAGAGAGCTTCCAGAATAGGTTCATCCATTACCTTCTCAGAGATCAAGACGAGGGTGACGGGCCTGCTCTTCCCTGGATCCTTCATCCTAAAGGTCGGGGTGACACTTGCTTTCTTCCAGTCCTTGGGAACCTCTCCTGATTGTCACAACCTTTCAGAGCTAATCAAGAATGGCCTTGCAATGACATTGGCCAGCTCTCTCAGCTCTCATGGGTGCATCCTGTCAGGTCCCAGGGACTGGTGTGTGTATCCAGGTAGTTTAAGTGCTCCCTAACCTATCCTCCTCTACTTAGGGCAAGTCTTCCTTAGTCCAGACTTCCCCTCTGGTTTTAGGGACCTGGTATTCCTGAAGGCTGGTCTTTCCAACAAACATTTAGATAAAAGAAGGCATCAAATACCTCAGCCTGAGTGGCCTGAGGTGGGTTTTGATTTTCCTAACCCCAACTCTGCACATTCGGACAGTGTCTCTATTACTCCTGGTACAGCAGGCAGAAAAGGTAGAGAACAGTAAGCACTCAGTAACATAATTTGACTCCTTGAGAGAGACCAACAGTCTGAGGGTCAGGCAGGGGCAGGAGCATGCAGAGTGGTGTCATTTTTCTCAAGTGACCCCAATTCACAGAACAATTGGAAATCATTACTTTACAGTTTATGGGATTGTTTGGGTTTTGTTTGGTTTTGGTTTTTTTTTTCATTCTCTTTACACTTCTTAACACTCCACTTCATGCTTCATACTTTTCATTGCACATTTATTGCATTATAAATATACTACTTCCTTATGCAGAAATCATGTTCTGTTGCTTACTATCTCACTTTCCTCTCTGAGGAAAACTTCCTTGTTAAAGTTGTCCCTTATTCCAAGTTAATCTTGGTTTATATAGCCATACACATGAAGGAAACGTCAGAGAATAGCAGAGCTTCTTGTAGAGAGAATCTTGTGTATTTAAAAAAAAAAACAAAAACAAAAAACACCAACAACACAGCTATAAGTAAAGTAAAAGTTTTGTATCATAGTTGTTAAAAATCACCTAACAACTGGTTCTAAAAAAGCAAATGTTTTGGAATACTAAAAGATTAAATAAGGTGAGCTTCATGAATGTCTGCTGAAACTGTCACTGAAAGGATCAGACCCATAGATGCTCTATATTGATAACTACTCTGGTTTAAATAGATTTATGGGGTTTTTTGCTGCTTTGATCTTAGTAGTGTTGATTTACTCTAAAACAGAAAAGGAGCTGGGCAGGCTTTTTCCCCTAGTTCATCAACCCCCTGTCATTCTTGCTTCTAAATGGAAATAGCTGAGACAATGAATGGCAATGCTTCCTTCTCATCCTCCTGGAACTCCAAATAAATTTACTATTACAAAGATAGGATGTTTAAAATAGTAGAGGGAAGTTATTTTCACACATTAGAATCTTAATTACCAGACCTTTGTGTCCTTTTTAAAATTCAACTTACTGTCAAAATCTAGTCTTACCAAGCTGCTTACCATTTCTGAGAGAAGCAATAATAATAAAATTGTTAAAAAGAAAAAGAAAAAAAAAAACAAAACAAAAACCAAAAACACAACAGGGGAAAAGATGTGAAAAGAAAAACCGGCATTGGTTTCGGTCTTATCTCAGTGTCTTTGCTTCTGCTGCTGAATGCTGCACTGACAATAGTGATAAATAGCACTGTACTTTGGAAGTGGAAGAGAATAATTGATAAATTGATTAGACCCTTTCCCTGCATTTAGCATAGTGCTTCTTTCCCCTCCGGGTTTGTGCAGTTTAATTTGGCATTGATTCTTTAATGATTATAATGTCATAGATGAGCCGGTGTTTATCTTCATTGTGCACTCTCGACAACACGTTGGACCTGAATCTTTTCTTGCACATTCTGGTGTAGATCTGCAGTCATTTGATGCGGAGTTAAGTGAGGTTCCAGGCCAGCTGAAATTTATATGGTGAGTGCATTCTTCTTCTGTCACTGGCAACATCTAATTATTGTCAGTCCTTATTCTGCAATATTAGTTTTGCATTTCAGGGACTGAAAGACTAATTGCAGAGAAGGACCAAACACAGAAACAGTTAGTTCAATTATTATAATAAAAAGTTAAATGCTATGACACTGAGAAATTTTGTATTAATAGAAGTTCTAAATGCATGTGGCAAGTACTTCATGGACTTTTAGTATGTACTCAGGGAAGCAGTGTTTTAAATTGCCACCTGAATCTCTTTGGTTGTGATATACTTCTGTGGGTTTCTGGCATTATAGCGTAGTACTTGAATTGCAGATTGTGGCAGTAGACTGTGATACGAAAGATCTTGTTTCCCTTCTGCTGAAGTCAACTTCTATCTGAAAACCATTCTCCATTCTGATGACATCTTTTTCTACTTTATCTTACCTGTGATTAGGGCTACTATTTCAGAAGAAAGCACTATAGCCCAAATATAGAGACTTAGTCATCTATTCAGGATTGTTTTCAAGGAATATCTACAGGAATTGTTTTTAAACTATAGACTAAAAAGCTTTCTTTTAATGTTGAAATTATCTGGCTTCATTAAAGCCATCTTCACTGAAATTTTCTGTGAGAATAATATTTTTGATAATACAAATAATTTCAGGTTTTAGAATTAAATATTCTATTTCAAATGTAAAACACAAGCAGAATTAGAGGGCAGAAAAGCTTTTAGCAAACAAGCCAGGCAGTTAACATCTGAGCTCCCTGTGGAGCTTTGTCACATACAAAGAGACTAAAAAGAAGTCATAGTCTACCAGTTAAGTAAATGGAAGAGAGAGGTATGGAAAAGACAAAACTTCAGGTTCATGCATGGGATGCCTTCACAGATAGGATAAGTGCCATAAAGTATGTTGCTGGGATTCATTTCCCCCCTCAGCTTTCTGGTTATGGTGGGTTAACCTTGGCTAAAAAGCAAAATCTATTGCTGATTAAAAAGAGAATTGGATGGTGATAAAGAAAGACAAAAACTGAAACCCTCCTCCTGCCTCCCTTTTCTCCCCACCCCCTTCCCATCCCAGCTCCTTTCATCCCCAACTCCTCCACCTCTGCCCCTCCATCCTTTCCCTGCAGTCATGCCAGGGGGATGGGGAATGGGAGGTTGTGGTCAGTCCAGGGGGATGGGGAATGGGAGGTTGTGGTCAGTCCATAGCAGCTCCTCTCTGCTCCTTCTTCCTCCTCACACTCTTCCCCTACTGCAGTGTGGTTTCTTTCCACAGGTTGCAGTCCTTCAGGAGAAACCTGCTCCTACGTGGGGTCTCCATAGGTTGCAGCTTTCTTCAGGCCACATCCACCTACTCCAGCCTGGGGTCCTCCACGGGGTGCAGCATGGATATTGGCTCCAGCATGGTCTCTCCATGGGCTGCAGAGGAATCTGCTCTGGCATCTGGAGAACCTCCCCCCCTTTCTTCTGCTCTCACCTCTTGCCTTGGTGTTCCCTGTCCTGCTTTTGACCCTTTTTCCTTTTTTCTTTTCTTCCCCCCCCCCCCATTCCTCTGCCTATCTGGCATTTTGTCCTTTCTCACACAAGCTTTCCCAGGAGCACCATCAGCTTGGCTGACAGTCTCAGCTGTGCCCTGCGATGGGTTTGTTGGAACTGATTCTGTCTGGCACCAGGTAGCCCCTGGGCTCTCCTCAGAGGGGTCACCCTGCAGCACCTCCTCTACCAGCACTTTGGTCCAGAAATCCAATTCTACCTCCAGAACATCTGATCTTAGCTCCTATTGAGATCAGTAGGAGTTGTGTCCTACCACTGGATAGAAACAATTAGACTCTTATTAAATCTCCAAGTCCTTGAACGACTTTGCAGCATGTATTAATGAAATTATTCTTTTATATTGACGTATATTGTGTGAGCACCTCACGTTATAGTGACAAAGTAAGTCTTTGACAGAAAGCGGGTTTTTTTGTTTGTTTGGTAAACCAAGTTCCATGGGCTACCTCATCAGCTTTGAGTTAGAAACAACATTCAATCTTGTATTTGCAGGCAGAAAGTACAGGTGAAGAAACTACAGGAATCTAAAGCCAATGTGGTAAATAGTATTATCAAGCAGGCCTGTATTACTGTACAGAAAAAGACATGAATATTCTTAAGTCCTGACGTTGCAAATCCTCATTTCAGTCTTGGAGTCATGTCAAATGAATAGCATTTAGAGCAGTGTGTCACACCTTGACTGTTAATTACTGTTAACTATTAAGAGTTGTCAAGCTGTTTGCAACAGAAGAGCGGTCATACAAGTGATAGAGGAAATAAAAAGAATGGGAATGGAAGGAACTGGGTTTTTTGTGTGCAGTACAGAAGTGAAAAAAATGAAGAGGTAGTATTTTGTAGGATTTGGGTAATAGCAGTAGGAGGAAATGGAGTATTATCATTTCTGATTGCTAAGATAATAGAGCAAGTTTAACACAAGAAGCAAATGTAAAATGCAGCTTATGTAGGTGACTGAATCTATTAATATTTAACTTTTTAATGCATTTTTTAACATCCAAAAGTATCAGATGACACCACATACTCCCAGTAATGATGCAATTCTTCTACCTGCAGTCATTAAATATGTGTTAGATTTACAGTTGAAAATTCTTTGTCCCAGCAGACTGAAGAAGTGACTGATGGCACCATAGGTTTTTTCACTGCTATGGTTGTCTACTGGCATTTATGTGATATAGAAGTCATAATCCAAACGGTCCATCTATGAGTGTACATTCTTAACTGCAAGGGGAATGAGTACAAGGAGAGAGAAATGAGAAGTGTAATGTTATCGAGGTCTAACATACTTATCTATTGTTGGAGTAGAGCTTCATGTGTCAGCCTGCTTCAGGTTTACAGTTGTGTTTGGTGGACTGTAATTGTTGGCTAGAGTCAAGCAGTCTTGGGCATCTAGTGACTTGACAAGCACTTAAAATAGCGTTTCTCTTGTCATCGGCAACTTGACATGAACCACAGATACTATGCGATATATGGGACATTGCAGTCACATGCCTTTCAGTTCATATTAAGACAGAAGACCCTTATTAAAATAAAACACTAAAGCTGTTGTATTTATTTAAAGATTATGTGTATTTAATTAAAGAGATTGTCTAAAAACCATCTGGCTAGTTTTAGAAACCTATAAACCATACGTTATTTTAGAAGCCTGCAGAGGAAAGGCATTTTGAACAGGTTGGTATGCTGTTGAACAAGACTTGGGGAGTTCTGGCAGAGCCCACACTAAACACTAACATAGCTGATGTGTACGAAACAAATAGGATGAACAGAAATTATTCTTCAACAGTGGCGGCAGTGTGAATACTTTCCAACTTGCAGCTGTATTGGTCAGAAAGATGAGTGTAAAAGTCAGATTTTTATTCAAAACATTTTCTTCCTTCATAAGATTCAATTTCCTGACAGTCAAATGTGAATTTTCTGCACTTAAGAAGAAAGAAACTTCTCAGAGATTTACCTTAACTGTTGAAGTCACTAGGGGGAAAAATTCTCTCTAGCCCTCATTCAGCAAAACACCATGTCGTAAGAAGAGAACTAGTGTAAAGTTTTAACCCTGCTTTTATAGGAAGATGAGTAGCATTGAAGCATGTTTCTTAAACTTAGGGAGGTGTGCAAGTATTTCCTTGAGCTGAGAAGGATTAAACCTACACTGAATTATCTTGCTGAACTGAACAATTTCTTGGGTTACATAATAACCAAACAACATACAGCATTTTAAAATATATGTGTGCACTATGAGAATCGTCATGTCTACCTTTAAAACATCTGCTTTGGAGTTGTCTGCTCTGCAAGGATAGTTAATATTCTGGTTGTGGCTTAGAACTTCCTAATTCTTAAAAAAAAAATAATATTATTTGGATAAGTAAAACTGTATGGAAACCAGCATACTTCAGAGTTGCACTGGACAAAAATGTTTGAAAGTACCTTAAATTTATCATTAATTTGTCTGTTCTTATGTCCATTGTGTATTGCAGGTTACACTTACGTTAGTGCTGCTGAGTTGGTGTAATGCAAGGAAGGACACATCATGAAATGGAAACATTATCCTTTTTTGGTCATAGTAGCTGTATTCAGCCTTTCTAGATGCCATCATTTACTGGGTCAGCTCATTCCAGGTAAGTACCTTTTATTTAAACATGAATGTTACATGTTTTTATGAATTTTATTTATACTGTCAGTGTGAACATGTGCATATATGTACCTGAAGTTCTCTCTCCATATGCTCTGTGTGTATGGATGCTAATGTGTGTATGGATGTGTGTGTGTGGATTTAAGAAATTATGAGCATATCTATATATTCAAAACACAGAAATTAGCAAGTACTGTTGCATGTACAGTAAGTAAGTGCATGCTGCAATGACTTGCTTGTTTTGATTTGAAGGAAAATACAAAAAAAAAACCCAACAAGTGGCCTGAAAATATAGGTATGAGAAGGTTAAGGTGGCTATTAAAGCATTCCTTTGGTTAGCACTGTTGGTGGGGGGAAGAAATAGGGTGCAGTATATCAAAGAGAATAGGAAATCTATAGAGAACCTTCCTGAAGGAGGAGGAAAATAGCAGCAACTGTGAAATAGCTGAAATGCAATGTTTTCAGTGAAGTTCTAGAGATCAAATACTGTCCTAGTGTCTGTGTATGGCAAGTCTTACTAGAGCAGGGAGGAGGAGTAAGCATTTATAAAAGTGATACTGTCCAACTTTAAAGAGAAGGTCATGATAAAATAGGTAACCTGTATCACTGTGGTGAACAGTGGATTTTTATTGGACATATATGGATATATAACATATAGGATACAAAATCTGTTTTGTTGCGTTGGGGATTTTTTAAGAATAAATCTATAAAAGCAGCTTCTGAGTCATTCTGAATGATCTTCAATACTTGTTAGGAAAAACTCAAACTAACCTATAGCTAATAATGTACAAGCTTTCAGTAAAATGTAGGAAAGCACAATAAACATATAAAAAAAGAAAGTGACATGCTGATTTTTTGGTGTTTTTTCTTTTTTTCTGCTTTTCATCTGAATAATAATGTAGAAGATTCTATGGGCAGAATTTCAAAGCTGAATACGTTGTGCATGCAGGATTTTGTGGCTATGCAATTCTTCTCCATATATCTGTGAGCAACTAGTTGAAATATAGGCTACAGAATGAAAAGAGAAAGGAAAATGTTTTTTCTTCAAGGATTTGTTTACTTATAACGAATGGTAGTTCATGGAAGGTAAATTAAGGAAATGAATTGGTATCTTTTTTTTTTTTTTTTCGCCCTGGTTTTGTTGGTTTCAAATTCATTATGTAGGAGATGCAAAAAGATTCCAGAATAAAGGAAGATGTAAGTTAAAATTATCATTTTAAAAGTTTGACCTCGGACTTCAAACATTATTTCAAAGCAATTTACCTGTCAGAAAGACATTTACCGCTCTTTTTAAAAGGAACGCCTGCAGATTTGAATGTATTTGCGTGATAGCTACCTCCATCCACTTGCATTGGTTTCTATTTAGTCCTACTTTTGTAGATTCTGCTAAAAAGGCTGTTTGCATTGTATTTCTTTTTCCATCAAATTAGTTTCAGAATAAAATCACAGGTGGCATTTGATTTTGTCTCTGCTTTGTAATTTGCATCACAGACCTCAGACTTGAACCAAGAGATTACTCTACTTGGCCAGACATCAGCATGCTCAGTCTCGCTGGCAGGGTGCCAGGAGTGTGATTATTACAAAAGATCAAATAAAGTGGGATTTTTTTTTTTTTTTTCCTTTAAGCAGTTCATCCCATTCATTTTGCTCTTTTCATGTCTTTTTCTTACAAAGGCATGTCTTTCACTTAATTTTTTTTTTTTTTTTTTTTTTTTTTTTTTTTTTTTTTTTTTTTTTTTTTTTAATACACAGAAAGAGAGACCTGTGCAAAATCCCAAACTTTTTCCTCCATTTAATGGGGGGAAAAAAGAAAGAATGGCTCTTTGGAATTCTGCTGTATCCATAAAAAATACCAACAGAGCAATAGATAACAGCTTTTTCTGGGACTGCTGAAAACACTAAGCAGCTAAAACATCTATGATCATAGTACTACCAAATTAAGTGTGTTATTTTATTTCAATAGAAACCATGCCTTCAAAATAACAGATTCAGTGAAATTATTTTTAGGTTATGTTGTTATAAACCTTTTAAAAATGAATTTCAGTTTTTTCAGACTCTCCAATTCTGTCCTTTCTAAAAATTGAAGATTGTTCCAGCTTATTAATGACATAGCTTTAATTTCGCGTGACAAATTATCAGAAATGTGTTAAATCTTACCCTCAGAAGTGCAATGTCGACTTCAGTAAAATGTGATGAATTTTAATAGTGGTCTTATAACTTTGAAACATTTCCTGTAGTTTTTGCTAAATCTCTTCATATATTCTTGTTGAGTCTGTCTTTTGCATATGGGGTCCACAGGGAAGTACTGTCTCTCCCCCCTTTATTAAAATCACGACTGAGGCTTTCATCTCGTGTCATTACATCTTACCTCTAATTCACATATAAAATACACTTGCATTCCACTATGGCTGTCTCCTGAGGCACAAAGTATCTCTGCCTTGGCACATCTTTATTTAATCAGAGGCTGAACATTATCTGGGAAAGATGTAATTTTTCTTTCCAGTTGTTCTGCATATTTTAAAACCTGGAAAACTAGATAGTTTACTTTAAAGTGCACTGATCTAAGAAAACATGGCATTAACTAATGCTATGTTATGTTTAGATGCGTATGTTGAGCTCTGTCTTTTCGGTTAAGTCATTGAAGTGTTTTAAAGTTACCAGTTACTACATCGTCAAAAACTATATAAGAACTATAAATTCCACATGCAGCAAAAGATTTTAATAATTTAAGCTGAGAACTTTTTTTTTTTTTTAACAACAATAGAAATGAGTTCAAGCTTTCGGATTTGTGGTCTGTTAATAAGACAGCAGGAGCATTCCTCATGGATTTAGTTGGGCTTGGGATCAGGTCCTTTAGCAGGGAGTATTGTGGAAATGCCTTCCATTTGAACTGGAATAGATGCCAGATATGTGGGATGTAGTCAATCCTTGAGCTTTACGGAGATATCCGGACAAAGAAAGCCTCATAAAACCATGGAATGACAAATTTTGAATGTTTCTGGTAGATTATTAATAGATTTTTGTAACAGAATTCTATGTAGATCTTGGAGAGTGGAGGATGAGGAGGAAACCTCTGTTGAACCCAGAATTTTGAGAAATTTTTATTGAAACTTGTAGACCTCCATGGTCTACAAGAGCTGTCTCCCAGTACTTGAGCAAAGGCTGATGTTTCACTAGAAAGCCTGACATATTTCCATCAAGTAAAAAAAGAGATTGTTTCCTGATACTTTTTTGACTTTTAAATCTGTGCAGTGCATTGTTTTTCCAGGAAGTAGCTTTCCTTTAGGAGATGCAGATATATATGACAAAGCATAAGATATATAAAACATACATAGTAAAATGTAAATTTGAGAAATATTTTTCAGTAGCGTGAGTTTAAAAAATTAAACAACAAAACAACCCTCTCTAATAATCATACAAGCTTACTGAAACCCCAAAGAGAACCAGTCCAGGATTCAACATCATCTGGAGTAGAAAAGAATATTTTAAAATTCCTTTTTCCTAATACTTCTTGGCTTACTAATGAAATGCTACAGGAAATACGTTCACTATCATAGCTTGTTTGCCTCTTTCAACAGGAGAAAATTATTCATAATGAAACTTCCATAAATTCATAGTGTCTTTTTTCACTGCCTCTAACATGTTAAGGTGTAAGCAATCATTTTTAGAATCTGAAAACTTACACCAGAGCTTTTGTAAAGTTAGTTGTTCTTCAGTAACGTAAGTAACTAAATTGTTTGGTGTTTTTTTGTTTTTGTTTTTGGTGGGTTTTTTTGGTTTTTTTTTTAATCACTGTTAACTTTTCAGTACTCAAGATTTTGTTGTCTGGCTAGTGAAAACAAGATTTGTAGTTTTCCACTGTCACTTGCTTGTAAAACTACTGAAATTATTGTCTGCATATGATACTTTGGGTTTATATGTGGGATTGATACATTTGGACAAGAAATTCTATATTCCTCTAATTTCCCTGCAACCTGTGAAGATACATTGAAAAAATGGTTCCTAGTTTTGAAGGATCCTTATTTGTTGCTTCATAAGGAAGATCACTGTCTTGTATAACGTAATATGTACTCACGCATTATTCTCTACTTTTAAAGTGCTTGAATGAATTTTCAATCAAATATCCAAAATACATCTCTCCATGGTCTGAAGAAGACACTGAATATTTCACATGAAGAATTTAGCTAGTTTTATGGATGTGTAGTTCTTTTCTGAGAATAATATTTAAAAAGGAAATGTTCAGCCAAGCCAAACCCAACCCGTAGTTTAACTCTTGGCTGTCTTTTGGCACAGGCTCAGAGGCAAAGAGAATTCGATGCTCAAATTCCATGTAAGCCCCTGACTGTAGAACTGTAAAGGGAGAGTGAAGACTCATTGAGCTAAGGAAACTAAGTGATCAGTACTCCCTCTCACTTCTCAAAGAGTAGGAGATATGGATTTAAATTCCTTCAATTAGGAGGTATTTGAGGATAGTTTTCACCTTTCTGTGCAAGTGATCCAACAGCTGAGCTCATATTTTAAAACGATGGCAGGTCTGTTGGCTGTAATTTTGTATTGTTTAAAGTAAAGTGATGTTCAGAACTATTTTGTGATGAGCCGGTAAGCGTTTCAGAGCACCTGAACAGGAAAGCCTAGTCTGTGGATCACAGGGGAAATAAGACAAAGGATAGAAGCCAAAAAACCTCAAAACTTATGTAAAGCTACACCTTCTTAGAAGTAGATCTTTAAGTCCCAGAGGAATGTTAACTCTAAAGCCGGAAGGACATAATTTAACAGGGTCAAATTTTAAAATATAGGTCCCCAAATTCCATGCAGATTCCACATATTCTTTCCTGAATCTGAGCCCAAATGAAGATAACCTTTAGCTATTTTTGATTAAAGACACATGTATAAATAAATATAAGACTGGAAGTGTGTAGCTCCGATGTAGGAACACTCATAGAAGCATGAAAAAATTAGATTAGAAGGCACATGAAGGTCACTTAGGCTGATTTATTTTTCTTTGCTCAAAATGGTACTACCTTCAGAGTTAAACCAGGTTGCACAGGACCGTGTCCAGCTCTGTTCTGACTACCTCTGGGGATGGAAATTTCATAACATCTTTGGACTGCTCTCAAGGTGCATGTTTACTTCCATTTAGAACCAGCTGGAACTTTTTGTATTGGAATTTGTGACCCTTACATCTTGTCCTTTCACTGTGCATTTCTGAGGAGAATCTGGCTCTCACTTGTGCAAAACTTTCTTTAAGGTAGCTGAAGACTGTAATTAGACCACTACCTTAGACTTCTGTATGCTAAAGCAAACCATCTTCTTTAACCTCTCCCAGTATCTCATATGCTTCAGACTCCTGACCATCCTAGAGGCTTTCTTCTGGGTGCTCTCACATTTTTCTGTTTCTCTCTTGGAGTAAGAAAGTTAGATATGCTCTTCCATGTGCAGACTTACAAATGACAAATGGAGGGAACTAATCACTCCTTGACCTTCTGGTTATGCTCTTACTAAAGCATGCTTCCTTGGATCAAGGGCATACTGCCAGCTCAGATTCAACTTACCAGCCAGGACCACAGAGTAATATCTGTCATATTCTTAACTTTCGGTCATATAACTTCTACTGTAGAAAGGATCATCTTAGAGGAACTATTCTATTGACAAATTGTAGTGGCAAGAAATATCATGTTTTGCTGCATGTTCTCTAGTAATTTTGTTTTTACAGACTTTTTGAAATGTCACTCTTGGCCATAAATTACATTTTTATGATACTAATTTAATATACTTGTGACAAATGTATCTGTAAGTGCAAGGGATGATGATTTAAGGTATTGTTTCCAGTTGTAAGTGCCACTAGATTGTGGTATTCAAGATCAAATTCAGAGAGAGTAGACAGGCAGTTTAGGCCTTGCTGGTGTCAAGGAATATGTGGAAAGATGCGCTTCTGTTATCCACTTTCGATTAACTTGAAGCAAACAGAAAATACTCTTAAAATCAGATCTAAAAAAAAGGAAAAAAAAATCCAAACCAAACCAAACACCACTCACATTTTGGCTAGCCCCTACAAAAAAGGGGCTCTATTTAGACAGACTAAATAAAATAAAAATTTAAAAAGAGAAAAACTGGCATCTGTGCTCTTGGGAAGACTGTGTTTGTGTTAATGTCTGTCTCTTCCTTCTCTCCTATTCCTGCAATGTGCGTAGACCATACTGTAACCTCTTGGAGAGAGGAAGCAGTACCAACTGAGATCATCTAATCTGAACACTGTATATTTGTATGCGTGTGTATATGCATTTGTAACTATACATAACAACATATAATATCAGTCAGTAGCTCTTGAGATTGAAAAGTCATCTTGCCTCATGGAATATTCGACTTTCTTTGAAGTGCAGGGTAATATGTCTTCCTTGCAAAACATTTAAACAGTATTTTTCACTAATTTTTATTCCTGTATCCTAATATTAATGAATTAATGCTAGGTCACATTATTTTATGATACAATGTATTTGTTATTAAGGAAATATTACAATATTTCCATGGCATGATATTGCCATGTACAATTTTCATTATGACTGTACAAACCAGATTATTTAACGATAGAAGAGACAATAATTTCGTGTTATCAGAAGATGGAATCTGCGTGATAAATCTTGTATACTGTTTTCAACTAATTTATCTACATAATCATCATGTAATTTATGTAGTCATCCATCCCTACTGACAGAAGCAAAAATATAAAGCTGGGTTTTTTCTTAATTTGGAATATTTTGACTAAATTTGTTCTGACTCTATCAAATGCATGCCAGCTGATTTTTACAGTTTTGTCATCTACCCATCTTTTTTACTTTGATTCACATCAACACATTTAACACATTTTCGAATCACTCAGATTGTTTCACATTTGTTGGCTTTCTGATGTGACCTTAGGTTTTCTCTGTTGTTTTGGGTTTTTTTGTGGGTTGTTTTTTTTGTTGTTTTTTTGGGGTTTTTTTTGGGTTTTTTTGTTTTGTTGGGGTTCCCTCCCCACCCCCCAACTCCTCTCCCTGCTTGGGGGGATGATAAAGGTTTGGAATTCATATTAGTAGAACTGTTTTGCCTGGAAAGAGGACATATATCAAAAAGAGGAAAAAAAATCCCAACGCATGTCTTGCCTTCCAGAAATTTTCACTGTTCACACTGAAGTCTTAATAAATAAAAAGATTGCCAGCTGTACTTCAATTCATGGCTTCTTTATTAGCTTTTAAAAAGAAATAAATAAAGCATGATGGTTTATTTAATTGTCTGAATAGATGAAGACAAACCAAGAGGCAGAGTCAGCGGCAAAACACTTAATGAAGAAATCCGTACTTTTAATCTAGCTGTAGAAGATACAACTCATCTGCTTTGATGATGTGGCCTTTGTGATGAACCTGGCTGGAAAACCACATGTGCTGCACTGTCTTCCTAATTAAGTAATCAAAATGCACTGGAGGAAACTGAGTGAATTGCGTTAGACCAGTATAAGTAATTTTAGTTCCTCTATTGCTCAGTTAATAGAAAGTGGCACTGTTCTAGATTATGACTGATAGAGGTTAGATGCTACAGCTGCTATTATTGTGCCTGCAGGTAGGCGCCTTTATAAGCAATTTCTGTGCATGTGTTACAAAGCACACTTCGCTTTATTTCCCTTTCTTTTCTCTTACTTCTTGAGGATATAATCCCAGAAGCATTTCCTCCATTTTTTTTTTATCCTCCAGAGGCTTCTGCCTGTGCTTTTCCTCAAAACATACGGATATTCTACTTGTTTTGGATGTACCAACAGGGCATTCACCAAAACTGATCTCAAAAGTAAGGTTTTTTGGAAGGCTGCCCACTACAATAGATTAAAAGATAAAAGAAGAAAAAAAAAAAAAACCAATGACAATCATAGGCATAGAAAAATTGTTGAGTGTATATAAAGAGGAAGGAATCGGTTTTTCTGATATGACCTTCATTGGCCACAGCTAAATAATTTTTTTAATGCGTAGACCAGGTTCTGAAGCTTTTATTGGTAAAATTGTTGGTAAAGACTTGGTTTTTGTTTCATGAATAGTCTTACTTGACGGTCTGAGGTTCTTAGAGACAAAAATATGCTGATTGTAAGAATGGCATAATTAGGTCTTGAGTATCTATCCATAGGCATTATAGACTTATATTGAAAAGCTTTCCTAGTTTCTGTAGCTCTGTGACACTGCCAAGTTGATAGCGAAGTTACCATACAGGCATTTGCATACAATAGTCTAATAATTGATTTGCTTGAATTCTTCTATAAAGACTGTATTTCTTATGGTTAATGGAGAAATTGGCATAAATGCTATGTATATATCTGTAGATAATACAAATAGAATTTTCACCAGAAGTTGTTCTACCTATAGTAAAGTTAACAAGAATAAACGTTGCTTTACATAATTCATCAATTATCCTGAGAAAAATCTTCAATTACAAAAGTAGAGCCCAAAATGACACTCTACTGAATCTAATATTTATTTAGATGATTAATTTGTTAGAGCTTCAAAGCAATTTAATGTCTTTAACATCAATTATAAAACAAATTTTAGTCATATCAGTGAAAGAATGTAACAATGTAAAAGTGTGTTTTCACACTTACAACTACTCAAGGGGTTACTATAGGCATATCTAATACTTGCTAATGTATTTTCAATGCTGTGAAATAGTGTCTAGAGATGCTGTATTAAATATTTTAATAAGTCTTGAACATATTTACACAATTTCTGCCTTGACAAAGGGCAATTTATATGCACCTGCATCTGCATACACAGAAAAAAAAAGATCGTTTCGTCAGAGACTGCCACCTTATTTTTGCACAAGCTAAAGAGGAAATTACTGCCTTTTGTCTAATCTGAATTTTAAATCAAAGAGAAAGTGGTAAAAGCGAAAAAGTCTTACATTTTAAGCTTTTTTCTCGACCCTAACTGTTAAGTCAGGTTGTCAGTAACATTATTAATAACATTAAGTATTCGATATCCATGATGGTGGTAGCAGTACAGCAATGTGTAACTAATTGACTGGTTGCTGTGTCTTCTTTATTCTGACTTTTTAAATAGCATTTTAAAAATGTTTAGAAAAACACTCTTCTCTATGGTTTTAAAATCATCAGCTATTATTTTGTTCTGGAGAGAAACTTGTATATGGCCTGTATTCATAACAGTCGATATTTTATATTTGATAAATTAAATAGTATAAGGCTGCAGGTACCATGACTTAACACAGCTTAAATATTTTTCCTACATTAATTTAATTATTGTGCACTAATTGTCAAAATAACATGTCGAATATTCTGTGTGTGCTACTATGAAATCAGTCAACTCTCCTTCCTCTGTTGTATGAAGACAAAGAAACACCTATCCTTTATGAATGGTTTTTGCTCAAGGCATTGTTACAGGCTACCATGAAGATAAAAGAACCCTTAAAAGTGCTGTGAAGCACATCTGGTTAGCCATTTACCGTTAAGTTTCCATGTTTAGACACTTCTTTAATTACATTTTGAGTGTGTTTTTTCTTTGTCCTTTTTTTTTTTCCTCCCCAAGATTACCCTAAGGGTAAAATTTAATAATATTATTTAGAACTTGTTTTTTAAATCAGATCATAAACGACTGAGGTTTTAAGCCTACTTCATTTTGACATGCTGCTGAGATGACCTCCAAGGTCACACTTTTAATATATGGAAACAAAAGGGTAGTTAATGGTACGCAACAAAAGGATGCACTTTTTTCTTTCTTTCTCTCTCCTTTCTTTGCAAAGTGGATCAATTATCCCTTCAGGATTTTATTCATTTACAGTACTTCCTACTCACACTAAGATTAAACAATTTCCAGCTCACTTGAAGTCCATCTGGCACTTAAAATTATAGGTGTAAAATTAAAGATTCTGTTCATGTACAGCACCATTTCTGAAAACATGTTTTGTTATATTCAATAACACTCATCTGAAGATGTGGCACTGAACTAGCACAGAGTTGGTCACTTGCTTTTTTTTTTTTAAATTACTTAATGTCTAAGCATGTCTTCCTTTAATCATATGTTACTCTAAAATATCTTCGATAGCTTAATACTTGAAATTTGGTGCACACCTAGGCTTCCTTGCTGACTTGGCCTGTAACACATAAAGAAGCATCACAGTTTTGAAAGATGCGGTGCCCATGACCACTTCTACTCATCAGTTTCCACTGGCTCCTTTTGCCACATTTCTTAAATACATGTTTGCTTATGGGTGGTAACTGATAAACTGGATTTTATCTGGCTGTTAAATCAGGACTAAGCCCTGTGCTAATTCAGAATCAGAGTTAGGAGAGAGGTTAGAGCCTGTGGATGTTCACAACTATATCTTACCCTGAGGAAGACTGAGAAAGAGTTTACAGATGGTTAACAGTTACACCACCTCTTGGTTGCCTGTGTTCAGTTGCCTTTTTAATTTGGTCTCTCAAATTTATACATGGATTTATTATTTTCCATTCCCATTGGTTTATTTCCTATATTTTATTACTCTATTTGCTTTTATCAGTTGTTAATAACATCTCAGAATTTTATCCTTCAGTTTTTAATTTGTTCACAATCTGAAATACCTGTGATTGATTAGCTTTACTGCAAACTTCAGGTTTACTTCAGCCACCTTTGCACAAAGAAACTGACATCTGTTTTTAAATTTCAGCACTTTGGGGGCCTGTTTCTGATACAGCACTCGTAGAGGGTTTCTGTTTTTAAGCTGGAGCTGCTGCTGCAGGAGAGAAAACTTCTTATACATTAACTTTGGTTTAGCATTTGGATTGAGCAAGGTCGTTCAGATTGGTCTCATAAGTTAATCATGGGAATCTGATACATGGATCACAGCTGCTGTTTGAATTTGATGGTACTCTGTCCTAAGTTTTCAAAATACACAGACAATTCTGAATTTGAACTAAAATGCATGAAACTTAGGACTGGAAAGAGGACAATTATTACTGTTTCTTTTCCATTCCTTTAAAATAGATCTTTTTCAATAAAGACTTCTCTGTCCTTGAAAGTGCGTGCTACATAGAGAGGTCAAAATGTTAACTTAAGTTCAGCTCTTTTCTGGCATTCATGCAGCTTACTCGAATTGAGCTCCCTGCTGTCATGGCTAGATTACTTCTGGGACCAGAGCTAGCTTATTTAAAGCTAGCCTGGGACCTTGACTTTACATTGCGGTCTGCTGTTCTTCCACTGTCTGCCGTCTTTATTTCATAGTGCCGCTTTTCTTGCGTGATGTCATGGTGTTTTATCCTATTGTAGACATTTTAAAAGTTATGATATAGCTTGTAAATGAAATTGGCTTCTAATTCCTGTTTTTTTCAGAAATATTCCATTATTAGGGTTTTGGTCTCCTGCGGTTTTTGAAAGATTGTGCAGACGGCTTTTTAAACGTATAAAGTTCTATGTGCTTTAGCAGGAAAGTCTGAATCATCTAGTATTTCAAAGGAATTAAGTACAGTGAGGAAAAGGATGGTCTGAGGTCAGACATAGCTTATGAAGGTATTCAGTCAGTGTCAAGTCTGGCTTTGAGCTCTAGTTCGAAATATTTAACCTTTCTATTACTGCAGAAATTCTAGTCAATCTCTGTTACAGTCACCTTGCAAGAAATAAGTGAAATCCCTTGGTCAGCGTTTGCAGAGCAATTCATTTTGCTAATTCAGAAAGACGTGACAGGATGTTGATACTAGAAATAAACCAACTAGTCTATCCTCTTTTCAAAAAAAAACCAAAACAAAAAAAAAACCCAACCTAAAAGCATATATTATATATATGGCTACAGTAATAACATGTTTAAACTTCATCAAAGCACATTTTTCAAGCTTTTTTTTTTTAAATTGAAGGAAGATTGAGAGTAAACTAAGCCAGCTGTATAAAATCCTTATTCTGATAGTTGATGACATAAGCATTCATGTAAATAACAAAGGAGAACCAATATTTTAATACGACAGTGCCAAAGTAACAAATTCTATTAAAGGGCCACCGGACACTCACAGTCACCATTGAAACTTGCTAATGAATTGACTTCTATCAAAGTATGAAGAGTTAAATGATCTGAATCTTCTTCTATTGAAGCCTTTGTCTTACTTCCTATTTTAATCTTTAATGTATGTCTTAATTCAGCCTCATAGAGGTACATTCCCCAGATGGAAAAGATTGATTTGCAGCTTTTTCTCTGCAGAATTCTTGGTTCCTACTTGTGGATATTTCTATATGTTGGCTTTATATTACTTTTATCTACAGAATTTTTTTTTTTTTTAGCTTGTTTATGTAAGCCAGTAAAATATGCAGGAGCAGCATGAAAATTTTATACTTGTGCAATTATCTTTTAATTTCTTTTTTTTTTTGCCTGTTCAGTTCCAACCATACCGCAAAGTTCTCCATCAGTTGGAAAGTTTTTTTCAGTCTTCAGCAGTGAGAATAGGTACCATTATTAGGACCTACCTTTTGACTAGCTTAATCATTTGCAATTTTCCATGTTTCCAGGTGAACCAAATTCACATGTTTGTATAATGTAAGATAAATTGTTCAGGGTTGGGTTGTTTTTGTTGTTGTTTTTTTTTTTTTCAATAAAAGATCAGATAAAAGGACTCTCGTTTGCCCTCATTAGTACGTGCTTACATTTTGGAGCAAGAACTTGAAATTGGCAAGGAGACTTGCCTGACATCTTTTTGTCAGCTCTTTGAAAATTTAACTCAAATGTCCTCCAGTTGTATAAGCCTATGAAACCTCATATTCAGCGGCTAGTGTTGTATTTGACTTATTGATGGAATTTGCAAAAAAAAATATTTCAATATTTGTATATTGGAAAGGATGAGGAAGACTTTCCCTGTGGTCATTACTCCTAAAGAACAGGAGTTGGACTTCGATAAAGTGATCGGGAATCCTTTGTTCTCTTTGAGTCCTTTGTTCTCTTTGAGTGATGCCAAAAAAAATTCAGGAAGGGAGCTGCTGAAAGGAAGAGGCAGTCTTGTGAAAATGATGTGGGAAAAGAGTCAGAGGATGTTTGAATTAAGGACTTACGAAAATAAAGAGATTCTGCTGTGGAATTTGACCTGATAGGGGAAAAAAATAGAGTGAGACAAGGACAGGAAGAACAGGAAGGAGAACATAGAGGGGTTGGTTCAGAACGATTGTTACTGTAGGCACTGCAGTCCTAAGAACCTGAGAACAAATTTGGGAAGTCTAGATCTCATCCTTCACTACCTTACGCTTTTCTCTGTTAGATTGTAGGAAGGTATCTCTATCTCTTCTTCCTTCCAACTACAAAGAAAAGTAGAGAGAAACTACTAAAAAGGAGTTGCTATGTTGTCATTCGTATTGGGATGAATCTGGGGACCTACCAGGTGCTGTTCAGGAGTTAGGAAGCACCCCTCGACCGCAAACTTTGAATCTGAGGCTATGCAGTTCCTCCCAATGAAGGGCAGACAGAAGGAAATGCCACATGAATTATAGTCAAAGAACATTAGAGTAAAAAAAAATTAAATGTTTAGATCATCAAAAATTCATCACCAGTATTTAAGAAAAATGAATGAACATCTTCTATGTCAGCTGAGTACATCCACACACATAGCCTGTATATTTTGTTATCCAGTTTAGTGTAACATGAGATAACATTTCATGCTAACAGTTCTGTGTCCATACTATCAAAACTTCTGTTACAAGTATGCTACTGTGTACTGTAATATTCTGTGTGTATACTAGCACTCTTTGCACATATGGTATTGTCTTCTTTTCAACATGATTTAGCTTATCTGATAGTAGTGTATATCTGCATGTTTATAAACTCAGCCACTCTTCTCTCACTTTTTTTAATCTTCCTTCCTTTACTAGTCTTGGAATCCATTGACCAGTTATTTTGGGATGTAACAGAAGAGAATTCAGAGAGATGTGAAATTCCTATGAGAATTGGGGTATACTTCCTGACATCTATTGCCCATCAGCACACAGTGTAGCGCATAAAGAACCCAGTACATGTTGGGGTTTGGGCATATGCAGCTGGGGAGCGTGGAAGGCAGAGGAGGAAGGAAGAAAGGAAAAGAAATGCACAAGGATATAAAGGGAAATGAAGTAACTGCTGAAAGAATTTCAGACGGTATTTCATAAGGATCTGGGATTAGCACGGTGGGAGAATGTAAAAGAAGAGAAGGCTGTGCTTTGTTAGATTTACTGCTTACGGAACAATTCATTTTTCTGTAAAAAGGAGAGGCCATTCAGATATTGTTTATGTGTCCTAGATGCATTTTAGGGGTTGACCTCTGTAGCTGCCTGTTTGTACCCTTTACTAAAGAGAGAGTATGAATATTCTTTTGGTCAGATAGATCCCATCCTTGGTGTCTGCTAACTCTCTTTTGACAGTTAGGCTACCTCTAGACTAAACAGTGGATATGTTGTAGTTTATCTTGTGTGTTTTTGTCGTATAATTATCCAACTCAGGGATCAAAGGAAAGTGTACTGTGGCTGTCTTGTAGCCCATGTGTTCCTGTTTTCTTTCCAGGAAAACCAAAGCCTAGAGTAAAGGCCCTTGGTGCTGGCCTGAAGTACAGGTGAGACTGAGGATGTACTGCTAACCCCACTAATTTAGATATATCATAGAAGTCTTCATCAGACTATAACTGTGAGGCCTTTTCCACTGTTAAACTGATGAGAGGCCTAAGGGTGATGTATTACAAGAAAAGTACTTTTCCCAACCTATTCTGACAGCAGCTTGAAATTATGCACAAGATGTGTAGCTATAAATGCACAGAGGGGAATTACTTGGAGTTCATTGGTATTTTCAAAAGTGAATGAGGCTATGGGAACACATGATAAATTTCATGACATTGTTTGGACATTGAGCTGTCAGAAATTAGGAATTTTGAAAGCCTTTATGAAGTCTTCAGCATTCTCACGTGCTCTTGGAAGGGACTCCAGAGTGAGCCTGCATGAGTCGCAAGCCTCAGAAGCTGGGCCAGAGCGCCTCAGGTCTCAGAAGGGGAAAAAGAGTTATGCCTAAAGCTTTAACTCCAGGCACAGTGCCTGGAGGAAACATAAAAGCCCAACCAAGTAAAGCCCAAGGAAATAAATTAGGGAGTAGTTATGAGGGTTTGAATTCATTCCAGCTTACATTGAGTGGAGACACCTGAGGTAGGGCCTTGCTGCAGCCAAGGTTAAAGTGGGCTGAATTATTCCTTGACTACCTGCGTCTTGCCATTGACTAGATGAATCAGTAATGATACCCAAGAATAATGATAGCTAGGGATCAGTAATGATACCTGGTGAGTGTCTGATATTGGATCAAATGTATCGAGTCCTCTTGAAGGACAGGCTGGAGAGCAGAATATGATAGTTTTTCTCAGAAGCAGTGTTGTTGTAAGGAACTAGTTGAACATGATGTATGTGAGATACATAGCTTGTTAGAGCTTCCTTGGCAGAGGACAGGGGAACAGAATGCTGCAGAAGTAAGAAACAACCTTTGCTGTTAGACTGTATGCATTTGCAAAGGTAATACTTTGGTGTGATTGTTTTCTGTATGGTAGTTAGAAAAGATAATCACAGGCTTTCGAATAGCATTTTAAATCCTGTTATGTGCTGCAGTTTTTTTAATTGCAGTGGTGTTTTAAGTATGGTGTAAAAAATATACATAAAAATAGATATTGGGTGTGCCTGGTCATATCAAGACCAGGCTTCAGGGAAGGACCTCAAAAAAGATATGGAAAAAATGAGTTCTGAAATAATTAGAAGTAACATAAGTAATTTAGAACTGTTTAATTGAACCAATTTAAATTTAAATTGAGAAAGAATACATAGGAAGTACTTTGTTTTGTATGCTGCTTGACATTCAAATGTTAATCTATTCATTTCATAAGCATGAAAGTCAGCCTTCATAGTCCAACTTTACAAGAATATCCCAGTTCTCTAATTTGTAGGACATGCAGTCAATATTTGCATAATTTTACATATAGGTGTCTTACTACCACAACATTTTTTCAGTTCTTTATACCTTGCTTTTTAAATTATCCTCCTACACTCACAACCAAACTTGAAAATGTATAGATCTTTTCAAAATTACTCATAATTTCTCACATAGATTATCAAAGACCTGTGATATTTATAAAACCTAGAGTTGTTCACTGAGGTGAAATGGAATTCAGAAATCTAATGTTTTTCATAGTTGTTTTTATTAATAGTTGGTGTCCTTTGGAGTCCTAAAATATTCAGAGACTTATTCCTGGAATTATTGTGGGACCAACAGAGGTCACAATCCTTTACAATTAATTGCTACACATAAATTGATCCGATCTTCTGATTAATGACTCAGCATGTTGATGTTAATGTTTTATTGCTCCTGTGTTTTTACATACTTTGTGAATTATAGATGTAGTTATCAACCAACGTTGCAAGCATAGTAAAAATATACATATTATTATTGCTCTGCTTTTGATACTGTTTATTATGCAGGCTTCTGCATGAATGATTTTATTATTAAAGGCCTCTTTAATTTGCACAGACAGTAGTTATTGTCCCAGCATGGTTCAGATGTAATCTCCACATTAGGGCTGTAATTCAGTGTAGTTGCTTGCTGTAGCAGTGAGCGTCCATAACTAAGAATATGAAATGCTCAATTACTTACTGATTTCTGAAAATTATATTGCACAATTGAGTCAGCAAATTTTAAACTTTCATTTGAGTAAGAGAGCAATGATCCCAGTTTATATGCTTAATAATGAAAAAAAGGAGATGGATGGTTTTTACTATAGATAACCTACCATTTTTTATCTCCCAATTGCTATTTTTCTGTAACTGTTTTTGCTTTTTAAGTACTGAATGCTGCTTCTGCTGAGCTATTATTAATGGAGCTGCATAAGGCTGAAATTTATGCAGATGCAGAAAGTCCATTGTGTAATACCTAATTTTTATTATGGATTGAGTGTATTTTGGAAAAGAAGAGTTCCAGTTCTGTGAAATAGCTGTGCCCAAGTCTTCGACATAGCATGCATTGAAAGGAAGAGGAGATTACTCGTACTGGGGAGCCCTACTCTGAATTTAGCAAGGACAGATATGTGCATTTTGGGGATTACTAATTAGGGGAGAGGAAAATTCCTAGATAAATAGCTGAGAGGTGTTTACTGAACATATATGTGAAATAAATTAAAGAAATGCAATAACAGAGAGGGGAGAGAATAAATGATGGAAGTCCTACAACTCGTATCCTCATAGCAGCATTTGTGGCGCATGCTCCTTAGCTGTCAAAGAGAAGACGTAGAGACCGGTGAGCAGCTCCAATATGAGAATTAGAGCTGTAGCCCAAAGGCAAGAGAAAAGGAGAAAGGAGCCCTAGCTCTCTTTCTAAGAGAAAGATGAAGTAAAAGAACATTAACTAAAGGATTCAGCTCTGTGTGGTGACATGTCTGGTGACATGAATTAACCTCCCAATGTTACACTCGGGGACTTTTTAGTGCTCACAGTACAATTCAAACATGTCAGACAGCCATTGAGTCTTTCTCAGAAGTCTCTAAAGTCACTGTATCTTTTTAATACTTTTATATCAAAACACATCAGTAGCTCAGGCAACTACTGTACATTCAAACAAGTGTGCAAGAAATGGAGATAGTCACATATGAAATATTTCTAAATAAATTCGTTAGGAAAAAAAATTAATTAGTGAGTTTATCTGAAGTTACTTGAATTCAAAATAGTAAATTGTGTACTGTCACAATTATTACCAGGGCAAGGACTATAGAAGTTTAAAGAAAATAAAGATCAAGAACTAGGAGTTAATATTTACTGTTGAACATAGCAGCTGTAACATAAGGCCAACTTGAAGGGAAACAAGATGATGAGTGGATATTACTCTAGCTTATCTCTATAAAAGAAGACCTATGAATTTTGCACCAGGATTTGTCGTAGAGAAGCTCATCCCAAAATCAAAGGGTTATTACTTAGGACAAATTGGTAAATTGATTGGTTGAAAGAAAGTCAAGAAAGTCACATATAATTTCAAAATACTTCATATTTTATTTTATTTCTCAAATGATAAATTTTGGTGACCGTGCAGTACAGTTTCAAATAAATTCGGGCAGAAGGTAGAAAATGGTCTGATAGTTAGCTGCCTTGCTAGGGTGCTTCTAGTGTAGAATGCTGCATGACAGGGATTAAGTTTCCTTTTGCTGGGAATTTAAATTTTTAGGGAATTTATTATAATTTGAAACCAATTTTTATAATATTGAACTACAATTACTTTTCTTCATGCAGTTCACAAGCAGTTTAGCAGAAGTCCTTGGCAGGTTAAGAGAAAGAATAAGTAGTCTCTGCGCACAAAATATTGCCAAAGTACCTAGTCTATATCTTACCACATATTTCTGTTGGTAATGAAACAATATATGCACACAATTTTCCGTTTGGGGAATAGATGTTGACTGGATGAAAGTCCCCAAATATGTGAAATGTCCCATCTGTCATAGTTTAAAATTACTTCTTTTACATTATCTTCTCCAAAAGAACCATTCCTTTTTTTTTCTTAATTTATGGATCTTTCTTTCATGTGCAGCAATGCTACCTTTATATTCCATTTTTCTGATTTATACGTTTTCTGTTCTTTGAGGAGCTCTTTGCTTAAATTACATTGTCTTTGAAAGATTTAACAAAAGATGTAGGCATAACACAAAACTCATGTCGACTGTATTAAAAACTGCCTTTTTTTAACCACATAAAAATCACTTCTGACAGAGAGGTCAGATATAAAAGAGCACATAATTTCTTAATTTCCTCTGAAATAATACCAAATGAGTTGATCCAGTCTAGCACTACTGATCAGAGATGCGCAAGATCACTGTTCTGTTTACTGAGTTCTGATGCACTGTTCTTGAGCCACTGAAAGGATCACTAGTATTCAGGACCATAGATGTCTCTAGGATATTCCACATGTAGAGGATGCATTATATTGGAATTAAAACAATTTCATGCTGGGTTAATCTTCTGAAAGTCAACGTGTTAAGGAAGTGTTGGAAGTTCATAAACAAGAAAACCTATTTTAATCTATCCTACATCAAAAATAAATATTCTTCTTGACCTTATATGGCTGTATTTTTGAAGGAACCCAGTCAACAGTGAGGAAGACTTATGGGTCAAAAAATGAGTGAAATAAAAATCCAGCATAAGTACAACCCTTAGTAAACAAAGTCATGCATGTTTCAGCAGCAAAGTCTGCTGCTGAAATAGTACTGTCTGCAGTGAAGAAGCCTCGTTAGACATAAGATTCCGTTTCCCCCAGTTGAGTTTCTGCCAGATTATACCAAGGTTGACTTTCAAGATAGCTCAGGGTTTTACAGTGTGACTCAGCAGGACACTATGTGAGGCCAAGTTTGAGAACACTCTTTCCTTAGCTTTTCATATAAATCACAATTATTTAAGTTGAAATTTCCTAATAGACTCTGAAACAAAGAGCAAACTTTAGAAAAGAACTCTAAAAGATACCAAACTATGAGATGAATGCTTTTTGTTTTTATAAAATACAGCAGCAAAATGAAATGAATTCAGATTGGGGAGCTGACAGATTTAATTGTGTGTATTGATGGAGAAAGTGCTCTCTACTCTTGCTTTCTTATAAATGCCATGAAGGATAAAGAAGAGGCAGGAAAGAATAAAGGTATTTTATGTGGACAGTTGGCAACTGTGGAGGAAGTACAATACAGTGGAAACATAAAAAAAAAAACCTGATTCAGAGATGGTAGCAGTGAAGTGCTAGGTAGTAACAAAGTAATATTGATCCCTCAAGCTAAAAGCAGGAAAGACTTGGATATGGAAAGGAGATTTGTGAAAAATCTGACAACATACTATCAATTACTTTTATAGATCTATTTCTAAAATTTTCACTGATACATAATCTATATAGTTGCTTTAAAAGTATATTTTATCGCCAATTTGAGGATTCCGAATGTATTCCATTATGATTCCTGTTAATACTATCTCGACATATATTTCTCACAGTCAGGTAACTGATCCCAGTCTGTAGACTAATCTACCCAATTTCTTAGGTTAAGGGTGGGGAAGAATTGGTATATTTGTGTTATCTGTCATACAGCTTAAAAGTCTTATCCTTGTATTCTTTCAGTCCACAGAATCAGTGTGAAGTCCCTATATGAAAGGAAACACTCTTTCTATTTACCTGCTATGACCAATCCAATGTAGAATGGGGAAAGGCTAATGGGACAGGCTCTTTCACATGTTTCTTTTAATTCTAGGACTTAAAAGATTTCAAGTGAAAGATAAATTTACTCACTCACAGGATTGAGGCTATGCCTGTGAATGGAAAGGGAAATTTCTTTTATGTTTTTTTCTGCCATGTTGTCAAGTGCTTGTACGTCATGTTGCAAATTTTATTATAGCCATTTTAATGTCTTTTTAGAAGTTAATCTTTAAATAATTGTTTCAGATTCCATGTAGCTATGTTTAATACATATTATGTTGCTACTGGTTCTATTTCCTGTGGTAGTTTATGAACAGAGAAGAGAGATCTTTATATGAATATTTGTGCTACACATCTGCATTGTCTATGCTTTTGTTCAGTGTATGTAGTGATTCAGACTCCAGCTTTATGCCTGTGTAGCTGGGGAGCAATGTAAGATTGCTAGCAACATCTATTTAAGAGATCAGCAAGAAAGCAACTGGGAAGCTGAAATGGTTTTTATATATTCTTTTGGGAATGAATTCAGGTGTTTAAAATAACTGGTGTGGATAAAGCACCCAGGAAAACATAGAATTACTGGAATGCAAAATTTGTGTTTCTCTCTACAAATGTGAGATGTATATATAAGATGTCACATTAGATTATTTGAAATGAACTGTCAAATGCAACTTAGTTCAGCACTTTCTGTTTTTAATTATTTTTGAATAGCAAGCAAAAGAGAGTATGATAATGAGATAAGGAAAACATTATAGAGAGTGGTACACAAATTATATCCAAAGCCTATTTATGTATATACAGAGATATCTGTGATAACTAAGAACCTCAAATGTTCAATGGGGTGAAAAAACAGGGGATTGAATGCATTTTGGAAGTATGTATTACATTTATTAAAAATAAATTTAAAAATAGTATCCTCACATTCAAAGGTAAGTGAGAATTTTTGTTTCCTTCTATACAGTGGTGGGTTTTTTAAAGTCATTTCACCATCAAGGAAGGTATGTGTCATCCTGGTCCAACACTTGCTTATATCAATGGACCTGTATGCCATGTAGTGTGCTAGTAGTAGAATTAACATATGGAGACAGTAAGGTAGATTGTACAGGTCTAGAGCTTTACTAATCTCAGAGTGAAAAAGAGAATAATGTTGCAGCTAAAAAGTACCCTTTCTCCTAATGCGTCTTGCAAGAAAGTTTGAGAAGGAGGGGAAGGAGAGCAAAAGAAAGGATCAAAGATGGGAGTAGCAGCATAGAAATTTATACCTTCTCATCAAGCAATTTAGTACCTGCAGTACATCTAAGCTAATTAAATGAACTACTTTGCAAGGAAGCAAACTCCCTTGCCTACTAGCTATGTACTTGCTTGTAGGTAGCAATTATTGGCTGGGAAGCCCCAGGTACCTTCATTCTAGTGTTAGAGTTGGTATCTGAGCAGAGGAATAGGAAAAAATAAGCTCCTTTTTTATCCAATAGCACTTACTGTAAATAGATAGTAACACAAAGTCTCATAGCTGTCCAAGTAAAAGCCAAAGGAGGAGAAATCAATTTTGCAGGAGATTAATATTGTCAACATATTATGGTGAAGGGGTCAATCATATTCTGTATATGTATTTACATACAATTGAATTCTGCTTTGGAATTATTCAAAATAGTTTTAATAACCATATATCGAAGCTGGAGTTAGACTCTAAAGGTATGTGAATGGAATATGATTGACATTGAGCATAACTCTTTCTAAGGAACTGGCAAGGCATTAAGAGAGGGGGAAAAAAAGTATGATCTCTATTGACACAACACATGGCTCTTCACAGAATAAGTATCCCAAATCTTTAACATAGTGATGAATTGCAGCTTGTGCTAGTCAGTTTTAGGCTCATTACTTCTGACATGAAGAGTTCCTTTGTGTGTAATTGATGAATGTAACATGTTTTGGGTTCTATGTGTAGGTTTGTAGGGTTTTTTCCCCCATGACAGTTATGAGAAAATACATACAGTAAAACCTGAATTTGAGGTTTAGGTTTATTATATGTCCCTGTG
>WHYT01017353.1:513671-629919 GCA_009806455.1 Tetrax tetrax
TTTTTTTTTTTTTTTTTTTTTTTTTTTTTTTTTTTAGATTTTGTGTTACAGAAAAAGACTTAAAAAATATCATATTACAGAGTTACTAGTTCCACTGCTGTCAGATGTTAATAAAATCTAAGAATGGCCTGAGGGTTGTAATCCAAATTCTTCTGAAGTTATTGCAACCTGTTGTGTGCTTAGACCTTTTGTAAAGTTGAACATCTCCTTAAGAATTTAAGAGTCTTACTGCATTTTAAAGTAAAACTGAAGACACTCCCCACAACTCTTACGATTTCATTTGCATATACTAACTGCATAACAGTTTTAAGAATGATATTCAGGACTGCTAGGATAATGGTAGCCTGAGAAATTATTTTAACATTGTATTTGAACAGTAGTTTCTGAACCTCAAAGCTCAGTTTAGGGTTTTACAGACTAGATACCTTGAAATGTAGGTACAAAACACTTGTCGCATCTGAAAATTTTGGCTTAATGGTAGTGCTGGAAATTACACGTGTAAGATTGTGTCTATCCTGCTAAATTAAAGATTCTCATGAAAACATTCCTGTCCACCAAAACCTGGCACTTTGCACTGAGTCAATACCTTGACTGTCCCTAGCACGGATGTTGGCCCAGGCCAACCATTACTCTTGGAAAGATTCTTTAAATGTTTTTATAATAATCTGATTTTTAGAAGAAGAAATCCAAACCTTAGAAATATCTAAAACTCATGAAGAAACTAAATAGTACCATCTAGAGATCAATGCTGATGTTAGCTATGTAGTCTCTTAAAGCTGATACTAAACAAGAGCACCACCTTTGTGCTCATGTGCATAGCTGCACTATAGATTTCTGGCAGTGCTTTCTGACCAAAGTCATTACCATGGCAAGTGGTGAACCACTTACGTGTTTGCTAATGGCCATAGGTGCAAACTGCTAGTTCATAACATCTTAGATTTTATTGAAGACAGGTTGTAACAGAGTTCTGTTTGTCTGTGTCATCTGCCATGCTATCAACACTGAGATAACCAGGTAAAGACAACATTACACCAGAAAAATTTCCACTGCCTTCTTAAGCAAATTAGTCCTATAATACCTAGAGGCAGCAAAACAGTCAAGCAATATTTAATTATGAAACTATTATTTCTCTTTCTTTTGGCATTGCTAAAAAAGAAAAGAAAAACTGAGTAATTTTCTTATTTTATAAAAATGTCAAAGCAGCATTGTAGACTTCAAACGTATTTCATACAGTTTTAGTATGATTCACTCTAACGTGTTGATAATGCTAGTAACTTTGCATTTTTGTTTCATTTTATTGTATTTGATATTTTTATATTAGAGCAAGACAATAATAAAAGTATTTCAGTGTTAGCATATCAAATCTATCCATATGATATGTGATGTTAACATGTGAAGCTGCATCTGATAAAAGTTTTCTAGGTGCCCTAAAGTAAAAGCAACATGTTTATAGTTTCTGAATGCTTTTGTTGAAGTGATATTGCTGAAGGAGAGCTGAAAGGGCAACAGAGGATATTTGGGATGTTCTTCTGACCTTTGTACCCAGAACTCCCTTTCTGAAAAACATTTGTGCAGCCCTACAGTCAGGAGAAATAGGTTGCCTTACAATAGTTACAATAAGGCTAAGGAATGACATCTTCACTTTTGAATGAATGGAGATCAGAAAAGATTGGAAAATTGTATCTAAGCTTTTATTTTATTAGCTCCTGATTTTAATTTTTTAAGGAATGAAAATGATTAATTAGTTTTAAACTACAATGAAAATATTTATTTAGAAACAAATTTTAAAACTGTGCTGTACTGAAGGAACGTTTCCCCTGTTACTGGCAAGTATTACTGAACACTTCCTTGATGCATAGATAATGTCTCCCAGAGGAAGTATCAGTAAATGCTCACAGGTAAAGTGTTGAGTGATGAGACGAGTATTTCTTTTCTTGGCCTTTGTGCAGGCTGCTACCGCAGCTTAATTCAGTTCATTTAATACTGCTGTGTTATTTCCAGTTATTCTGTAAAGTTAGATAGTAATACTTCCTGAATCATAGGTATATGTGAGAATAAATGTTGTAATAACTGAAAAAGCTAGATACTATAGTGATTATGTATTTCAGCACACCTAGAAAAGATCTTAAATGTGTAACACTAAGAATGCACTATATTAAGCTCAGCAAAATGCTCAGTGGAAAACCAGTTTGTATAAACGCAGTGACCGGATGACTATTTATTGATGTTCTTCCTTATGCTTCCTTATCGTGACATTTGAACTTAATTTTCTTAGGGAAGAGAAATGGATCTGTGAATTAGACCAACTCTGATTGATAACTTTGACATACAGTGCAGTACCCAGAGTACAAAGATCAAAAGTTAGCCATATGCTGTAACTTCCAAGTCTATTACAAGTATTTATCTTTGGCCTGCAAGGAGTAAAAAGGAATCGATTTCACACTTATCAATTCACTGCTTATTTTTCAGCTCAACAGAAGGCTTTTTAATGAGTGAAAGGAAATCAATTGATAGCAGTTGCCTCCCTAGTCTGTTTAGAGATTATTTAACCATGGAAGCTGAATCTTAAAAATTAGTGTGGTTTGACTTAATGAATTAGTCTGACATCATAAATTTATTTCATAATAGCTACATATGATAAAAAAATAAATTAAACATGTTCCAAGTTCAAGGTCAAAGCCTGGAAAATATGCAATTAAAACAAACTAACAAATCTGTAGATTCAGGAGCTGCACTGACATACTAGAGAGGAAATGAAATTAATGACTTCTGGGACTTGATCAAGCTCTGAAAGGAAGAGTAGATACACTCATATAATACTTGGAGTAAGGAATTGCACAAAGAAGTCTGTGGTAGTCTCTCAACACTTCTGGATCAATGTGTGGTTTTGGATAAGTAATGTAATTTTTCTGTGCATAAATTTTTCCATCTATGTAATGGAAGTAAAACTTTCCCATTCATATGAACTGCTCATAGACCTGTGAAATTTTCTTATTTTGATACTAATCAAACTGAGACTAAATACACTGATTTTTTTCAGAGAATGTCCTTTTCAGAAGTTCAAGACTTCACCTTCAAAAGTAGTTATTGAGCAGAATTATTTCTCATTATAAGTAATGAATCAATTAAGATTTTCAGCACACTTCAATATTTGGGTGAATTTCATTCTTGTGATAGAGCATCTACTGTAACCGTCATTCACATTTCTATTAGTCATCACATATAGTCTGTCTTTTCTATCTGGATACAGAGTTTAAATTCTCTCTGTTATATGACTGTCTATATATACATGTTTACTTTTTTATAAATATATATTATGTACACCATGTGCATGTATGTTAATATATGTACATAAATAGGGAGTCGTATTTTAAACACAGACACACGTATGTATGTATTTTAAACTGTCTTCTGTGTGATTTAGGATGTTGAGGTGTATCATTAAATGAAGCGTTCAGGAATATGGTAAAGGAAATAAAAGGATGCTAGTTTAATCCACTGAGAGGTAATAATATGAATTGATGAAGCAATGTACAAGCAGATTGTGTAGTATCTATGTCAGAATTATTGAGCTTGAAATCTGATCAAAGATGGGAATTACTGAAAGCTAGTGTTTTAGAAGTGGAAATTCTTCTTTGACGAGGCAAGACAAGACTGCAATAACCTTGACTTAGTCGTGGAATCAGAATGATTAGAGTCAGTGCAAATTTCAGACTCACTCCCTGACAATAAATAAATGGAGGTGTCGAGTCTCATTTCATTCACCTTCAGTAATGACCTTGAATGCATGCAAATGTGAAATTTGCTCAATGGGGACTCTGTGGCAACTCTGTGATTCGACTGTGAAATTAGAGTAGCTTGTACTTAAACTGGAATTTCACACCTGCTGAACTAGGAGTCTCTTTCTGACTTAAAACAGGAAGGAAAGCAACATTTTACAAAGCCATGTTTCCATTTGTTTATTTGAAATAATTTCTTTTTCATCAGTTATGACTAAATAGGGTTAAAATAATTTTAAAACCCAACTAGGGGAACCTGAGACAAAATGACTGTGGTGGATTTTATTTGAAAGCTACGCTCACTCTGTTTCCAAAACATTTTTCACTGTTGAAATAAATATCACAATCTTTGTAGATGCCGTATGAATAAGAACTTACTGAAATACCAGAAGTGTTCTAGTTCTTAAAATGGAAAAAACTTCAACACAATGTTATACATTTAATAATAGAATTGTTCGAATTACTAAAGCTGAGAATAATAGATATATACTTGATCTCATGGGTAATCTGCTTATTTATTTCTTTACCTTGCTGTAGAGAGAATGTTCTTTAGAATGGAATGGAATATATATAAATTGAAAAGTGGTATAGTGTCAATCACACCCTATCCCAAGTGCTTTCCAAAGTAATCAATTGAGTATTGTTGGCGTAGACAAACAGTACTTTCACAGCAAGGAATCTCAAATAGAATTGCATATTACAAAGCGTTTTTTTCTGAGGCAGGAATTGATGGGTTTTGATTAAGGACATCCTCTGGAATTGCATCATGACAGTGTTACTTCTTGTCTTGCCCACCATCTGGAAGGAGAGAGCTGTTACATCCAATTTCTGCTGAACACATTGCCTTAGGTCCTACCTATCAAGGATTTTTTACAAGTTAACTAAATTAATATGGACATAAAATGCTGAATTACCAAAAATTTACCCGAAAAGATGAATAATTTTTAATGGGATGCATATATTTTTTTTTTTAAAAAAAAGATTTAATGACTAGCTGCTTAAACTATGGCCAACAAATTAACCAAAGCCATGTATAAAACTTTCTTCCATATGGATAATTGTTTCTGGTAAGTAATATTTTGTGTATTTTTGTGTGAGCACATTTTATTGCTCAAACACTTACAATGAAATGAAAGCCCAAAATAGCAATTGTTTCTATATGTTTTCAAATTATGGCTGTGTATAAAACTACACGTGATACCATGCAAAGCAGAAGAATCTCCATTACACTCTTAAATGTCTCCCTATATGCAATAGAGCAAAAATGTCTATACTAGGGTTCAGTGCTTCAAGCATTTGTCACTTCCCTGAGATAAAATCTCATGCATGGAAACTGCTCAAACAGAGAAGGAACTCAAACATTTCTAGGGACTTTCCTGCTCTTGGTGTCAGACTGTTAAAAGAAGAGAAGAACACCACTACCAAAACCTTCTCCTTAAGGAATCAAACACTAAGTTGCCAAGCCACTATGTTAAGTCAACCCTTATTTGTTTGTTTTTATTACAATTGCCAAAGGAAAAAAAAAAATCAAGTGAAATTACAAAATAATACCACACTATATTATGAAATACTGTAAGAAAACACACACGCACAAAACCATTTTAATGCATTCACAATTTCTCAAATTTTCTCAATTTTTATGCCCTAAAAAGGCATTATATGAACATATATAAGCCTGCTATAATTCATCTAGTTCTGCCTGAACCCACTCTCTAATAGGGTTACCTCTTAGCTGGAAAACAATTTCTGTTTTTCTTTTTCATCTTTGTTTTCAACACTGCAGAGCAGTAGCACAGTCTGGTATTTGGGTTTTTCGATTAGACTTTATTCGTAATGAGTTCACTATTCTTAAACTTTTGTTTACAGGTGCATTTTATATTAGGTGTCTATCTCTACATTTAATCCACATATAGTTGGTCAAGGTTATTTTGACAATACCTTATCCTGTATGTTCAATCTTCGTCTTGAAACCAAGTCTAAAAATGTATCACTGGTTAGTGATTCAGCGGTGAAGAGATCGTCAGATATCACATCAAGAGAAGCCTACTCCTAAAGACAGATTTGTTTTCTAAGCTGTATCTTCAATGTAAAACATAATTACCAATATGATTTACTCCCTAATTTTCAGCAGAGGGCTCTACTGATGTCCAGATTCAATGATCATTATCCTAAAAGACGTACTTTTGTTGTGTATTTATCTTCTGTTCTAAAAAAAATTGAAGCAAAAGATACACAGAGGCAGAGCAGCTGTGTTTATATTTGATTCAACCATCATGGAAAGATTTTGTCAATAGTTATATATGCTTGTAAGAGGTGCAAATTATGAAAAAAAAAAAAAAAGGTTGCAAAATGCATCCTCTCTGTCTGTGATTAGAGATCACATCTCTCTTATTTAGCTTCCTGGAAATTTTTCCAAATCACACTGCATGTAACAGTGATAGAAACATAACCATTTGCATTTCACTGAAGCCTTTTAGAGTATACTTTGTTTTGATGGATAGTATTTTAATTATTACTTAAATATGTAATTACTGTGAGACAAATGCGTTGTGTTTCAGTGTAGTTGCACAGAATCCATGGGCCGCAGTCTAGGAAGTGCCTTAGGCAGATGCTTATCTTGAGACTGATGAGGTCTGTTAACTTTGATAAAACTGAACTTATGCTCTAAGTGGTTTGTTGGATTGGGGCCATAGACTGTAACTGAGTTGGATTTTTATCTTTAGTCCTTCATCCATTTGTTAAAATTTTTGATGAATTTTGGTCTTTTACACAGAATTATCTTTGTTTAATGCTACTGGTTTCCTAATGTAATTATCTTCCAGGCTTCATTAGTCATGTTTAAAGTACTTTCAGATATTCATGCATAATTTCTGCATGTTAATTTAACTTGGTTACTGGAATTTATTTAATGTCCTTAAATATGCCAGGATACACATCTGTATGTGTGTGCTGGTTAATAGACTGATCCGATTCTCAAACTGTAAGTACACTTATATTTGTATAAGGCTTAGCTATAATGAACAGTGTCACTTTTGGCAATGTTTTGCATTGTAACTGCAGTGCGTAAACTTCCCTCATAAAACAGGTCTACTGCAATCTGTACTTCTGAAAGTTTCTGAAGTAACTGCAGGTAGAGGCTGTTCATTTTTTACTGTAAACATTAGTTTGCATCATGATCTATTTCAGCGATGGTATTAGTGAGAAACCAATGAAAAGTAGATCTAATAGAAGCTGGTATTTGGAAATACAATGTATTAAAGGATAAATAACATATTATTTATTCATATGGTTGTTTTTGTAAAAGCACAAGGGTTTGTTATTGACCTCTTTGACTGTCTTCATTTTCCCCTTGTTTGTTTTAGAATAATTTTTTTTGTTTCTTTTAGTTGAATGTCAAAGTTTTCAGGCATGGATCACATAAGCGATAAGGATGTTTGCACAATATCTATCATCATAATTCTAATTAATGCTTGCGATGCCTGCCTTTAAACAAATAACCATAATCACATAAGGAAAGGGATACACTTTACTGGTCTTAGGAGACAAGAGCAGATACTGCTGCTTCAAATACATCATAATAGGCACTGGTCTTTCCCCAATAAGTGAATAAATTATTAAACATTTTAGTTATTAATTATTACAGATTTACGGTATTCATGGTTGGTAACAACTGAAAATTTGTTACAAGTTTTGTGATAATGTACCTTGAAATATATTTTCATTATTTCATACTTCTTGTGTTGAAAATTTTCAGAATTTACTTTGAGAATATTCAAGCAATTGAATTGTTGGATTTTACCTCTGTTTATAATTCTGCTGTTTTCTATCTAGCGTATTCCTTCTTAATTTTCATTAGTCCTTTTTCTCTTCTATCACTGTACTTTGCATGGTCCATGTCTTTGCTGGTTCACAGTAATACAGATTAATGTGATAAACATAGTTAATGATGAGTGATTAAAAACATCTTTTTAGAAACTTGCAAATTCACTTATAAATTGTCCTTTCAGTGCCCATTTAAACATTCATTCATTAGATCCTGCATATTTCATGTGCTTCAGTTAGGGAGAGAAAGATGAGGAAAGAGGTGGGCAAATTCCCTCCTTAGGCTAAGTGTTTCTTCGTACCCAAAAATATGCCAGGAGGGAAACTGCCGATGGCCCAGTGCTCCATAGGTAAAGAAACCTAAGGCTATTGTGAAATTATGCATAGAGCTCTGTGGATATGCTTCTGGTAGTTTTGAATATTCACCATTTCACTAGTTATCTTCAAAAAGGCTCCTTACTTGAATTATGTTTTTTCCTAAGATGACTTAATGAGGAAGCAGTGCAGTATTATGGTAGATGATTACTTCTACTCTAATGAGTATACGTATTTAATAATTTTTTTTTAGTATTCTGTTTTCCAGTGTTATAATTCTAAATACAAAGAGTAGGATTTGACCCATATTATATTTGTCCATTTATATATAAAATGCCAAAATAGAAAAGACATTTTGTTGTTGCTTATAGTTCTCTTGAGTTATGACTATGTCCGGGTGAATGGTTCATCCCATCAAATCTGAACCTAGCTAATAAAAACAAGATCGTTTTTGTTCAGCAAATGCTAGTGCCTTGGTGTATATTATATTCAGACTTAACTCTGCTGAACTGTTCACCTCCTCTTAATCATTAATCAATTTAGTGACAGCTTAAACATATGAGCAACTTTTTTTTTTTTTTTATGACACTTGTATCATGCCTTTAATAGCAGAGACGGAATGTTTTAGTGTGATGCTTTCTGGAAAATGTGCTGTTCTATGTCTTCTATCTTCCTTTCATTTTATGCATTTAAGGGTATATGGTGACCCCTGAGTAATAGGATGTTTAACTGTTAGTCCTTATAAATCAACATTAAAGACACTATATGTCCAGTTTACTGCCAGATAATTGCTGATGAAAGAAAGCTGTTGTTGGCTACATGGCCAGAAGCTACCAGCAAACTGTATATAGCAAATAAAACATAAAAATTTGGATTTGTGTCAGTTTTGTGGTTTATGGTGAGGACATAAATGGATGATCAGCTTTGCGGTTAAAGATCAGCACTACTTTATTAATTGTTATGGGGCACTATTAATGATCTGAACGTAGATTTGGGTTCAGTTGGTTGGAAAACATATCACTTTGCAGAGCTAAAATACTATGTTCTTTTTAAAGAAGTTAGTCCTTTTGTTTATTGCTAGAAGCTTTCCACCTTAGTGTGTGTGTGTGTGTAAACCTGTGTGCATAAGAGAGAGAGAAAGTATGGTGGCAAGCACAATCTATAAGTGTAAGAACTTTTTCAAAGAGCAATAGACATGTCGACCCCAAAGGAAAACATACAGGAGCAATAGACACAGTTATGACTTTAAGTTTATATTGAACTTAATGTTGCTTTTTTAACCATAAGATAAAACCAAAGAAACATAAATAGGGAAAAATATGTTTTGATACAGGGGAATTAATTTATCATTATTTTTAATAACGGTTATGTGAATTTGATAATGGTTTGAATGTTAAAAAAGTCGATCTCAATTTCCAACAGAGCACACACAGTGTTCACTATAGTGGTAACTGGGAAATGCTGCAGCCTGGAAGGTCTCCACATAAAACATTGTAGTAGTTCAGCCCCAATCGGGACCAGACTACGCAGTCTCTCTCTCACTCCCCCCAGCCTCCGAGAGAATGGGGGAGATAATATAAGGAAAACGGCTCGAGGTTTGAGATAAGAACAGGGAGAAAATCCTTAAAATCACTGTTACAGGCAAAACAGACTCGACTTGGGGAAAACTGTTAATTTTTCACTAAAACTAGCAGGATAATGAGACAGGGAACAAGATAACCTCTCCCCACCCCTCCCTCTTCCCAAGCTTAACATTATCTCTACTACCTTCCACCGCTGAGCAGCACAGGTGGGAAGAGGGAATAGGGGTCGCGGTCAGTTCATCACACGTTGTTTTACGCTGTTGTGTTATAGTCGAGGTAAGAACTCCTCACATTCCTCCCCTGCTCCAGTGTGGGGTCCCACCCATGGGCCACAGTCCTTTGTGAAACTGCTCCGGCGTGGGTCATCTCTTCCACGGGCTGCAGGCGAATCTCTGCTCCTCCGTGGACCTCCATGGGCTGCAGGGGGCCAACCTGCTCCACCATGGTTGTCACCACAGGCTGCAGAGGAATCTTGGCCAGGAGCCGCATTACTCCTCCTCCTCCTTCTTCACTGACCTTGGTGTCTGCAGCTGTTTCTCTCACAAGAAAAGTTCTTCACAACAGGCTGGCAGATGCCTCTCAGAATCTCTTCACATCATCCATCTCATCTCCTCTCCACTTCTTGCAACCGGGCCAGGCCAAGTCAGGCCCAGTCGGCTGCCTGGCAGGAGGCCAGAGGGTGAGGCCTGCAAGGCCCACAAGGCCTGCGCCTCCCCCTCTGTGCCTCTGCCCCCACTCAGCTTCTTCACATCTTCTCTTTTCCATTTTTTTTTTAAATTTCCTGTTTTCCCCTTCTTAAATACGTGATCACAGAGGCATTATCACAGAACATTCTGCTCCCAATCAGCTCAGCCTTGGCCAGCAGTGGGTCTGCCCAAGGCCCGGCCAAGTCCACTGAACAAAGGGGAGCGACTTCTAGCAGTTTCCTACAGAAGCTGCCACCTTAGGCCCCCCTCACTAAGCAAAACCACAACAAACATGATCTGTATTTAAGAACAAGTTAATAACGTTTTGTCTTCTATAATTTACACAGAGGAAAAAACTTTATTATTTAGATCTTTTTCATCCACCCAAGCTAAGTCAAGTAAACTCAAGTAAATATTGTGTGTATATTGCAGAACTAAATTATCTTGCATATAGCAAGATAAGTATAATAGTTAAAATTAATAAAACCTCTTAGATTCTTATCAAATAGTTTTATTGATATATTCATTATATAAAAAACACATAACACTGTAACAGAAACACTTGGTTTTCATTTGTTCAGATTTATCTGTACAATTAACTTTTGACTTAGCTACCTATGAGTGACAATCCCAAATGCACACTCATAAAATCTGTGTGCCAAGCCACATCACCAACTACTCTTTCTGAAATACTCATATAAAACGAGTAGCTATTATAAAGGATAGAAACATGGCAAATTGAAGGGCGATTAAAACAATCAGTAGTGCTCATTTAATGTTCTTAGGTGTATCAGTATAGGCTGAATTTACTGCTTAGCTTTGAAGACAGCTGTTAATTTTCTAATGGTCTTTTCCAGTTTGCTCATTCCAAAAGTATCTGAGTGATTTAGAAATATCATTGAACTTAAATTTATATGATCACAGCAAGGTAAAAGGGATGTTGTTATCCTAATTTATAAATGAAGATCTGAAATACAGAGAGGATTAGATCAGAAGTAGCTACTTTGTGTCTTCCACAGGAGACACCTTGGACCTAGTTTTTGTAGCTTTTGAAGCATTCAGAGCACAGATCTCGTAATCTTCAGCTGCAGCTGCGAGCGCTTGCCAGTTCTGGGAATCGGGTGTTGCATAACTGCGTGTAGACCTGAGTGTGAGCCATGGACAGAGATCACTGGTGAGAGCTCAGCTTTAAAGAATTTACCTGTAACCGCCTAAGAGCGAGCTCCAATCCACTTTTGGCAAGTTGCAAGGGCAAGGCACAGCAGGAGGAAGAAGAAGCTTCCCCTGAACCCCAAGGTGCCCTTGCAGAACCGCTTTGCCACTCTGCAGACCGAAGAAGTAAGACCCAGCACCTCGGGGGAGGCACTGGGGCCGTGCAAGATAGCCCAACTGGCTCACGTGATAACCAGTGCTACCAAGAAAAAGAGACGAGTGGTAGTAGTGGGTGACTCCCTCCTGAGAGGCACGGAGGCACCCATCTGCCAACCCGATGTTCTCTCTCGGGAGGTGTGCTGTCTCCCAGGGGCTCGTATCAGGAATGTCGCCGAGAGAATACCTACCCTCATACAGCCCACAGACTATTATCCACTACTGGTGTTTCATGTGGGTGCCAGCAACACAGTCGGCAGCAGCCTGAGAAACATCAAAATGGATTTCAGGGCCCTGGGTACAACAGTCAAAGACTCTGAGGCGCAGGTGGTATTCTTGTCAGTCCTCCCGGGCGAAGGGCAGGGACCTGAAAGGGCCAGACGTATCTGGCAGGTCAACTCGTGGCTCAGGGAGTGGTGCTACAGCCAGAGCTTTCGGTATCTCGACCACGGGGCGTGCTTTCATAAGCCTGGGCTGCTAGGGGCTGATGGCGTGCACCTAACCGAGAAGGGGAAGAGTGTGCTTGGACAAAGGCTTGCCAGACTCGTCCGGAGGGCTTTAAACTAGTGTTGCTGGGGGAGGGGGAGCACAGTTGAGCCCCCTGCTGTCAGCATGGCGCCAGTGCCAGCACCGAGGGTCCAGAAGCTCAGGAAGGATCGCAGGTATGTGCAAATGAACTTAAACTGCGGTCCAAAAGAACTTCTTTTGCTCCAGCCAGCAAGTTGGCTTTGTTGGGGGCCCAGCTGAAGTGTCTCTATACCAACGCACGCAGCATGGGAAATAAACAGGAAGAGCTGGAGATGCATGCACATGAGCAGGGCTATGACCTTGTTGGCATCACGGGGATGTGGGGGGATGACTCGTACGACTGGAGCATCAACATGGAGGGGTACAGGCTTTTTAGAAAGGACAGGAAGGGGAGACGGGGAGGGGGTGTCACTCTCTACGTCAGCAACGGGCTGGAGTGTGTGGAGGTCCGCCTGGGGATGGAGGAGGAACTGACAGCTTATGGGTCGAGATTAGAGGATGGGGACGGACAAGGGACGTTATGGTGGGGGTCTGTTACAGGCCACCTGGCCAGGAAGACAGAGCAGACGAGGCGCTCTATAGGCAGATAGGAGCAGCCTCACGATTACAAACCCTGGTCCTCATGGGGGACTTCAACCACCCTGACATCTGTTGAAGAGATAACACGGCAGGGCACAGGCAGCCCAGGTTCCTGGAATGTGTAGACGATAACTTCCTCCTGCAGGAGACAGAGGAACTGAGAAGGAGGGATGCCATCCTCGACCTTGTGCTCACCAACAGGGAGGGGCTGGTGGGGGATGTGAAGCTGAAGGACAGCATTGTCTGCAGCGACCATGACACAGTGGAGTTCAAGATCCACGGGGCAGTGAGGAAAGTACATGGCCCTAGATTTCAAGAAGGTGGACTTCAGCCTCTTCAGGGACCTGATGGGCAAAGTGCCATGGGAGGTGGCCCTGGTGGGAAGAGGGGCCCAGGAAAGTTGGTCCACATTCAAAGAGCACCTCTTCCAAGCTCAGCAGAGGTGTGTCCCAATGAAGAACAAGTTGGGCAAAAAGGCCAGGAGGCCTGTGTGGATGACCAAGGAGCTCCTGGACCAACTGAAAGTAAAGAAGGAAGCCTATAGAGGGTGGAAGCGGAGACAGGTAGCCTGGGGGGACTGCAAAGAGGCTGTGCAAGTGGCCAGGGATTGGGTGAGGAAGGCTAAAGCCCTGATGGAATAGAATCTGGCCAGGGATATAAAAAGTAACAAGAAAAGCTTTTACAGTTATGTAGGGGACAAAAGAAAATCCAAGGAGAATGTAGGCCCCCTCCGGAAGGAAACGGGAGTCCTGGTTACCCGGGATGTGGAGAAGGCTGAGGTACTCAATGACTTTTTTGCCTCAGTCTTCACAGATAAGGGCTCTTGTCTCACCACCCAAGCTGTGGAAGGCACAAAGAGAGACTGCGAGGATGAAGAACCGCCCACTGTACTCGAAGAGCAGGTTCGAGATCATCTGAGGAACTTGAAGGTGCACAAGTCCATGGGACCTGATGAGATCCATCCGCACATCCTGAGGGAACTGGCGGGTGAAGTTGCCAAGCCACTGGCCACTGTATTTGAGAAGTGGCGGTCTGGTGAGGTTCCCGATGACTGGAAGAGATGGAACATAACCCCCATTTTTAAAAAGGGGAACAAGGAAGACCTGGGCAACTACAGGCCAGTCAGCCTCACCTCTGTTCCTGGCAAGGTCATGGAGCAGATTCTCCTGGAAACCATGCTAAGGCAGATGGAGAGCAAGGAGGTGGTTGGTGACAGCCAACATGGCTTAACCAAGGGCAGATCGTGCCTGACCAATTTGGTGGCCTTCTATGATGGAAGAGGAGGCACCGGGGAGACCTGATAGCGATCTTCCAGTACCTCAAGGGGGCCTACAGGAAAGATGGGGAGAGGCTGTTCAGTAGGGCCTGTTGTGATAGGACAAGGGGTAATGATTTTAAACTAGAGGGAGGTAGATTTAGATTGGATAGTAGGAAAACATTTTTTACAATGCGAGTTGTAGAACACTGGAACAGGTTGCCCAGAGAGGTGGTGGATGCCTCATCCCTGGAAACGTTGAAGGCCAGGTTGGATGAGGCTCTGAGCAACCTGATCTACTTGGGGATGTCCCTGCTTCTTGGAGGGGGGTTGGACTAGATGACCTTTGAAGGTCCCTTCCAATCCTAACCGTTCTATGATTCTAAGAACTTGGCTAAGGAAAAAGCAGGGAATGTTGTCTTTATATGGTGCTTTATAATGCCACAAGATTCTGAGATAATGCTATTGTGTTTTCATTTACAGAAATGTTTAATGAGAGTACCTACAGATATTAATATACTTTCATTTTAGGCCCAATGATAATCTGTCAGTACAAAAATATTCCTCACTCATTTCATGAATTTTTTAAAAATGCTTGAAAACTAATTTTTCTTTAACATGTTCACACAAATGTAAAACATACCATTGCCTTTTGTGATAAAAGGGCCCATTCTTAGTGCATTCTTTGCAGTTATCTATGTCAGCAAGAAAGGAGTATTCAATGTTACATTTTATACTCGTTTCATTGGCAAGGAAACCGAAAGTCCCTTTTCAGTCCTCGTACCTTGAGGATGTGCTTATTACCAAGTCATAGACTTGGCATTATGCTTATCACATGGATGCTAGAAAAAAAAAAAAAAACAAACCACAAAATCATTTCAGGAAATGATATTTGCTGTGCATCCTTGGAGCTTCGGATGGATGGGAGTATGCTGTGCATGCTCATGGTCATTGTCATGCACACACACAATCCTAGAACTTCCCATGTAAAAGTTATTGTTCATAAAGTTGGAAGATTGGCTTACCTTGCTAGTGACTGATAAAATAACAACAAAACAAGCAACCGGTGAACCTTAGTTACTACTCGGGTGCTACATTAAGTTCTTGCTAATAGTACTTGCACTTTGCATCTAATTTTAAGGTATTTTATATGTATATGCATGTATGCATATGCACATATATTATGTATAAATAAGTGTATGTGTACCTGTTACTGCAGGTAGACGGTGCCCATAGGCTCTATTCGTTACTAAAAAATGTCAGAGCAGCAAAGACGCTGCATTCTGAGGGTGGTCAGTGATCTCATTGAAGATACTGACACATCTGTAAAACATGAAATTACTAATATAAATACTAAAATATGAAAGAACTAATTTGAAAAAGCTATTTTAACATTTATCAAAATACAATATACATGTATGTACACAGTTATGTAAATATTATTAAATTATTAACATCTTTCTTCAATAAAAGGAAAAAAGATATCTCTCTGCTGAAGCAAACAGCATCTACTGCTGCCAGTAAGTTAAAAATATTGAACATACCAGTTCAGTTCTGAGAGAACAGGTTCTCTTTTTTTTTTTTTTCTAAAATGTGTATTGTTTTCATTCTTTGTCTAGAAAATGATCACTCCTGTGATGGTATTATTATTAGCATTTGCTTTCATAGCATTTTGGTTAGAAAAAGATGTGATATATTACCTTCTTCTCTTTTTTTTTAAGTTCATACTCACAGAAGGGGAAAAGAGGCAAAATGAAACACACTAGGCAGAGTGTTGCCACGGCAACAAGTACTTGAGCCCCCCAGGTGAAGTGTGACTGAAATGCATATGATGCCATTGCTTAGGGACGTGTGGTCTACTAGACCAAGGAAGTAAAATGAGCTCTATTTAAAAAAAAAAAACAAAACAAATAAATAAACAGAAACAAGCAGAACTAAAAAAAAGCTTAATTTTTAATACCTATGACTATTAAGGCAGTTCAATTTCCAACCAATAGCACTGTACAAAGAACAATGAATTTCAGATATACTGGCAAATACTGTACCTATACTCATCTGTGGAAAAATACTTAAATTGAGTTTTAAGGTCTTCTAAGAAAGTGGGGGAAGTTCCTATGTTTTGTTTTGGCTTCAGAAAACTATTTAGGGACAAACACTGAGATAAATGAGGGAAAAGGAACTGAGAATTCAGGAAATGTGTGCAGACCTTCTGCTTTAGTAATACTTTAGGGGCTCATTGTTAGAATCAATATGGGCTGCCTGAGGATTCGTTGCGAAGCATGGTTGCATCAGCGTTGATCTTTGTTTTGGTTTTTTTTGCTCTTCACTTGGAAACAGTAGTAAAACTTACTATTAATAGAAGTAGTTAAAGCTGAAAATATCATATACATGCAACACTGTTTATCCAAAACTTAAAAATATCATGAGATAGGCTGAGAAAAAAAATGTCATTTATTTTCCTTTTCAATTATTTTTAATTCTTTGTGTTTGAGCTTCACATTTTTTTTTTCAGTCTCTTCAGATAAATTAATAAAGGTTGAGAGCTTCACGGGATCATGTGACTCCAGAACCTGAGGATTTAAAGCTGTAATGAAATTCTGTGCGTTGTTATAACCTTTCTAGTTTCATAGCAATGGGGCAGTTTTCTTCTTGCTGTTCACTGAGATAGTTCTCGACTGGACCTTGTTCCGTCACAAGAAGTCCAGGTATTAGTGTTGCACAGAGCTCCTGAGGAGTGAGAGAGAGCAGTGGAATCAGTCTCAGAGTAAAGATTATAAAGATCTAGGCTGAATGCAGCCATGACCAAGTCTCAGGAAAATGCTAAGAAACACCTGCAAAAGAACTGAGTCTCTCTCCCTCATTTTTTAATCTAGTTTTATCAAATTAAAGGCATGGAGAGTTATATGTATGAAGCTTTTTTAAAGCTCTCTTCACACAGATCAACCCTTAACAAATGTTTCCAGTCAAAGGTACAAACAATATCAAAAAGCAGTTGCTTTTTAAAGAATTCCTTCTGCAAGTTGGCTGAGTGATGTCTTTCCTGTGATAGTAATTGCTCTTTTAGAATGATGTTTAAATACTGTAAAAAGGAGCAGAGTTTGAGGAAAGCAAATCTCATCTACCACAGTATGTTTTACTTGAAGAGTTGTTTGCTATCCAGTGCTACAAAGTAGCTGTGAGAGTGTAACTTTAATTTTATGTGCAAATTATTTTGGGCAAGATAATTTATCTAATTTTTATTCTAGGGGAGAAGGAAAAGAGACAGGAAAAAGTTAAAGCTAGCATTAGTAATGGATAAGTAAAAATCATAATTGGTTTGGGATTAATTTTAGCATCAAGACGACTATTCAGTTGCCATTTCCTAGCATCTAGAACATTATTTTATAACCCTTCTGTTACTTACAAAGCACATCTAGATTAATAACAATAAATTAAGCCATGAATTCTTTGCAATTGAAGCTGTAGTATGAGTAGAATTCAGATTGGAATGGCTGGATGTGCTAAGAGGGACAGTCTTTATAATGAGAAACAACTTTCTAGATAAGAATATCAATGTTGTTATGCTTTGAATTTTGAACAAAGGCAATGTTGAAAATGTCTTTGCAGTATGAGTAAATGTGTGCAAGTGTTCAAGGCCAGGTCGGATGGGGCTTTGAATCACCTGGTCTAGTGGAAGGTGTCCCTGCCCATGGCAGGTGGTGTGAAACTACGTGATCTTTAAGGTCCCTTCCAACCCAAACCATTCTATGATTCTATGGTGATTCCATGTCTCTAATGTACTTACTTCTATCTATTTATTTGTAGACATAGGGTTATATAGTTTCTATACTTATATCCCACTCCAGCATCATTTATTCTAGAGGATGTTGAGTTTGCTCGGGGAAATTTCATATACAGCCCAATATTCTACCCCAGCTGATTTCTGTCTTAGGAAATACCATTTGGTGCTAATGTTTTATGGTGGAGAATACTCAATGTCGTTGTAGTGGATAAAATGTTCTTTGTTAGTACTTGTATGTGGTTTGGCTCGTTTTTTAGAAAAAGCCCTTTCTTTCATCCATTTCTAGTGGTAATGTAGATATTTGGTATAAGTAATAACAGTTACTCAAAAATTTAAATTTGAATCTCATCAACATTGTGATAATATGCCAATATTAGCATTTTCCTTTCTAGGAATATGTATCTTTCATATCTGAACTAGACTAAATAGAATTTAATTTAAAATAATTGCAATTTTCTGTTATAAACCAAATTGCTATTTTCTAATTAGAACCACTTCGGCTATTTTTTGGAAGACTTTGCACAATCCTTTGAGTTTTTAAAATAATCATTGTCTCAAAAGCTGAAAACTTTCTACCAAAGAGTTCGTAAGAATCACTTAAGTGAAAATTATTTAACTTACAAAACCCCGTTCTGGTAAGCTGAATGAGACAGCTCTGCAGAAAATAAACTAAATGTCAAAATTTGGTCTCTCTCTCTTTCAAGTTCATGTTAAAATACATCCCTGAACACTTGTGATTTTTACCTGCTTTGTAAATTTAATCGTATTTGTTAATTTTCAGAGGGATAGCAAAACAGTCATAGACAAGGATTTTTTCTTAACTGTCATACTCAGAAGGTGAAGTAAGAAGACAGGAATAGGAAAATTTGGTGGGTGTGTACAAGAGTGCTTATGGCTAGTGATTAAACAGATCCTCAAGCCAAGAACTCCTTAAATACCTTTACCTAAAATATTCTAATTTTCTGGATACTCCCTACTCCTCATCCCTGTCCACCTTGGTTCTCCAGATTAGGATCTTTTAGGGTTGCACTGGATTTCTATAAAACCAGACTTATTTGTTAGATCCATGAGCCTCACGTCCGCATGGGGCTTGAATAAGGCTGAATAACACAGGGCACACCAATTTCATGTCTTAAAAGTTGTGTTATCCAGTGGCTCTCAGCTCTGTTGCTTGATGCTGCAAGCTAGTGTGACATGGCTTTCTGGTCAGCTGCTTTCCATGTTCTCTCTCAAGAGTCCAGTGAAAGTCCTTGGGAGAGGAGACTGCAGTGGGGCACGTACGGACTGTTCTTAGAAGAGTCAACATTCCTCCATTCCCCCATCCCTTGAGCACTGAGAGAATACAGAAATGCCATGGGGAAAGCATAATTCAGTGATTGAACTCTACTTCCACCCTTGGAAATTGAGGAGACAAAGAGAGTAACTAGCCTACCTTCCTGCCTCTGCTTTGTTCCTAGCTAGCACAAAGGGAATAGGGATGCTTTGACACAAATTAGAGTTGATTGCGATAGTCAAGGAGCTGCTTCTACTTCTCTTGAGACAAAATTACTTAAAGAAGCAGTTTTCTCTAATGATTTGTTTACCCAGCTTCATCTCACGTCTTAAAACTGTATTTTCTATTTGATTCACTGTTGGACTCATCTGTTAGTGTTAAAAAACAGAACACATTTTCATCTTTCTTAATATTAACCTCTGGACAATATCCCATGAAAAGGAGAAAATTGGGGGTTTTCTTTAGCAGATAGAGTAATCCTGGCTATATGTGATATATATACATAAATCTTAGCAGTAATATTTTTAATAGATCTTTCACTAGCAATTTAAAACAAAAAACCACTCTCCACCAAATAAATAAAAATAAAACAAGCACAGGTGGCAGTAAAGCTTATTTCCACACTGGTGTAATTGATAATTTGTGGGATTTTTTTTTTCTTTTTCTCTGTGAAGCCTGCAAGACAGGCAATTCCTTAGCGTATTGCAGTAGCATGCAGTACAGATGTAAGGGAAAGCTAGGTGTCATTCAGTAAGGAATCCTGTTGGTATGATTGACACATAAAGCAAATTTTTTTTTGCCATTCTGATGTGTGCTTTCTTGCAGAGGGATATCTAAGAGATGAACCATTGGAGTAAACCCTTTCTGTTGTCATTTGGTGAGGTTTTTATTTTAATAAAAACGATCTGTCTTGTGTGCAAATACTAGCCTTTGCTGTTTGATATGCACAGAAATTCAATCAGATGCTTAATTACATCTTAACATGAGTTCCAAACAGCTGTCTAATTCCCTTGTTTCTGATTAAAGAGATTACAAAAATAAAATTTAACATTGCATTTACATACAGCTCTAAAAGGAAACACTTGCCCATAAGTTTTAGTCATTTAGGAAATTCATGTCTGTTCAACGCCAGGGATCAAAGTTTTTAGCATGATGAATTGCAGAGTGACAAGAGATTAAAAAAAAAAAAAAGAAGAAGAAGAAATAGCAAATGGAATTTGTCAAATGTTCTGCTTGTTGATTATGACAGGCTTTAACTTGAAGGTGTGAGTCCATAGACATATGCAGGAAGTATTTTGTTTCATACCTCTTTGTAAAACCAAGGAAATTAAGTTTGTTCACTAAACCTTCACTTCCCATGAACTTGGAAGATTATTTTTCAAACAGGATTGTTATGAGCATATGCACTAATTTGTTTAAAGTTAATGTATTAACTGTCACAAAATAAGGTAGAATTTCATTTGTTTTCTGTCTAGTTTAATCTTCGAGTGGTTTATTTTTTAATCATTTTAAATTTAATTTTTAATCAAAAGTGTAGTTATTCTGATGGCAGGGAGTGTTTGACATTTACATACATCTTCAGCAGCAATAGTATTAAAATTCTCTGCCATAAAACCAGATGAGCTCCTTTTAACTGTAGTTGTTGTATCAATACATGCACCGGAGGTGAAATCAATTAGAGTAACTGCTAAAAGATGGTAGAAAATAGGTTCCTAATGTTGTCATTTAGGCCTAATTGAGATTCATTTAAACATATTAAAACAACTGTTGTTATACATAAAGAATTTATATGAAAACCTTTCTTTAATATAGTAAGAAATATGTTGATTATGCAGAAATAGGAAATCAAGGGCCCTACAGACAGTGATAAGCAGCTAAATGAACTCTCTGCATGACTCGCTGACACTGAAGGTTGTTGTGATGGTTTAGCCCGAATCACCACACAGTTTCTCGCTCCCCCTCCCCCTCCCCAGTGGGATGGGGGAGAGAATTGAGAAGGAAGGAGAACTCATGGGTTGAGATGAAGACAATTTACTAAAATAACAAAGGAAAACTACAATAATAACAGAATATAAGGATACTAAAATATACAAGGTGAACAATGTATGTTTTCTCACCACCCGATGTCCCAATGACCGATACAGCCCGTCCCGAGCAGCGATCATGGAAACAAAACCGAGCGGCAAGCAAAGGAGCAAAAAGGGAGCCAGCAAGGTGGAGGGAACAATGCCAGCAAACTGAGGAGGAAAGATGGATGCCTGGAAGGCAGATACCCACCCTGGCCTGCCCCCACTTATATACTGAGCATGACGTTTATGGCATGGAATACTCTCTTTGGCCAGTTTGGATCAATTATTCTGTCTGTCTTTCTCCCAGCTTCCTGCATCTGCAAATTAGCAAGACTTGGAAAGCAGGACGGTGTCCTTGGTCTCATTCACAACAACTCATATCATCAGGGTGTTTATCAACATTCTTCACACACAAAATCCAAAACATACCAGCTAGAGGAAAAAAGAGAGGAAAAAATTAACTCCATCCCTGCCAAAACCAGGACAGTTGTGAAGAAATACCTCCCTCTTTTGGCAATAAAGACTGAGCACTTGCAGAGGTTCTGGGACTATTCACACATTAAAAACCAAATAGGACATATTCAAGTATGTTAAGAGAACTAGAGTATAAAATGAATGAAAGGTTATTAAAAATATGGAGGTTTTCTTATTCAAGGCATTGGAGAGTGACACACATTGCATTCATATTTTATAGATGTCTGTGTTTGAACCAGGAGGGGACTACTGACCTCCAAACCATATACTTCAGCCTAGCCTGTTAGTGAAAGGGAAGACCTGGGAGATGATGACATCACAAGTCTAAGCAGAAAAATCTGTGTGAAGAAGAAAAACTCTCCCTTCTTGATCTGTTGACATTTTACAAACATGTTAATAAATTAGCATATTAAGAAGATCATAACTGACATTTTGTTTGGACTCTGCTGAGACTTTGAAGAGATCTCTTACCAAATACATTGAATAGTCATGGGATGCAAGCTATAAGCATTGTATTTTATCGTATCAAAAACTGACTTAGATACTGAACATGAAAGCTGAGAATAAATGACTAGATTTCACTGTCAACTCCCAGTTCCCCTGCATTCCTGATAAACAAACAAATAAACTGAACAGAGATACCTACTTTAGAGCATCTGAATTACTGCATGCAAGAAGAGTGTACCAGGTCAGGCTAAAGAGCCAGCTTGTTTTTTATTGCCTAGCAGCTTAGGGAAGTAGAACTGTTGTGAGATTATATTTCCCCTCACATGCAGGTTAGGGAATCTCAGGTGAGAGATTGTACTGAATAATGGTGTTTAATAGTCCTTAAAGGTTTTTTTTCTTACATTAAGTGATCTAACTACTCTGGACTGCATTAATGTCAAGAGTCCACTTCTCTCTAACCAGGTTATTTTTGATATTCCACGCATGAAGGGTCTGATGTTTAATATAAGAATTACTTATTTGACATTATCTGATATGACATAGAATTTTGATTTAGCACAGAGATGCAGCAGTGCATGTAGATCAAAATGTAAGTACACCTAACAGCACATAACAATTGCAGTGCACAGAGGGATCCCAGTCAAAGGCTGGGTGTCCCCAGCTGCTGTGAAGAAGTACATGGGTTCAAACCAGTTGAAGCCCTTTGCTCTCTTCTAAGTTCTGTTTATTAGTTGTTCACTTTTTGTAGTCTGGGCTGAGCCATGTATTAATGTGCACCTCACCAGCCTGGCTAGCTCAGGAAAACAGCTGATGCAGCCTAAAGGCCGCCTTCTGTGTTGAGGTGAGTTCAGCTTCCACTGTGTCAGGAGTGGACAGTCGCTCCCCACATCCCATCATGAGCTTCATGTGCACAAAGCCCTTGCGTGTCTCCTCCAAGCCTTCTTCCACTGGAGGGGCTCATCGATCGGTCACACTTTCTACTTTTATGTTTACAAGGTTGTGGCAGGGAGTGCTGTAATTTAAGGAAATAAAGGTTGAAAGACATGAAGATCAAGAATGGCATACGGAAGGTTGTTTCAGAAGTAATGGATGGCATAAAATGGTCAAGCCTCAGATTCAAAGCTGCCTGAAGAGTCCTAGGCTAGCTTATTTCTCCTCATACAAACTCTACTACCTGTCTCCAATCAATTTTGTTCGTCTTTCCTGTATTATTTCTGTTTCTGCTGTATACTACTTTTGATTGTATGTAGTATCTAAGATGTAGGCTCACTGTGATTTTCTACTGTGACATAATAATGCTAAGCGCTGGACCCAGATGGAGCCCCAGCCACCTGCTGTATTTTGTTCCATTGCCAGCGAGAACTGAGAGAGAGAACCAAGAGGGGTCCCCAGCAAACTGTTGTGTGCAAAATCCCTCCCTGGCTGATTCATACAATGTTGTACAACCAGGAAACTGTCACTGTACACACCTCATGATACCTTGTTCCACTTTCCAATGCTTATGCGCATCACCTCATAGCCTGGCCAAGACCAGAGCCTTTTGTTTCTGTTTCACTGTAACACAACCTTTTCCCTTGCAGCTCCCTAAGCTTTAGTGCAGTACCCTAAGCTTTAGTGCACTAGAAATACTGAAGGAGAGGGGAAAAGTGGAAGGCTTTATTGCCTTTACTGGTAAGCAAACAAACAAAGTGGTGCAGAAACTTACATAACCTGTCTGCCTAGTAAGGAGAGAAACCTGCTCTAAGTAATAATGAATTTAAATGTTTATCATATCATCAACTAATTGTCTCCTTTCTAATCTAAAGATATCATGGCTAGTTAATCTTTTCCAGGACAAAACTTGTTAAATAGCTTCTCAGTGATCAATGGAAAGAGTGTGTAAGCTATTTAAAGATTTATGCGACACAGCAGAGGTTTAGGATTACCAGTGAGAGACCAGGCTGGCTGTGAGCTCTCAGTTCCGGCTCTGAGCCATGAAATGCTTCTTGAACTCTGCTGCTGGCCACCAAGGAATGTTCTTATGGGATTACAGGATAGCATGAACTCTCTAATTAAGTGACAGTGGAAGGGAAATAGAAAATGCGCTCTAGAGACTGATACAGGGTATGCAGGCCACGTAGTGTCTGAAAATGTGAAGAAGGTTAACAGATCTGTTGGACTCTGCTAATCAATTGCATTAGCTTCTTTAATTATTTCATACGGTCCTACTATTTCTTTCTGTCATATTAGACACACCTGCATGCATACTACAGGAATCCAGTGATTCCTGGCTGAGCTCTAAATTTGTCTTGACTCATTCTGCTTCCTCTGCTTTTGTGACTTTGCTAAGTCATTTCTCATTGCTTTTACCTCTTTAACTGATTTACCCTCTCCTCTTTCTCCCGACATGCACGCTATCTTAACTACTTTTTTGAAGCAGCAGCTTGCATAGGATCAGGAAAAAAACTCTAGAAAGGTTTTGAAAGCCTTCTCTAGAAAGTATTTGGGAGGTTCAGTATCACACTCTTAAGCTTTCCTTAATTTTGGAATCTGTTGCAATAGAGTAAGAAGTATTATCTTTAAAAAAATAAGGGCAGACTAACTGTAAAAATGCAGCAAAAGCATATTAGCTTAATGGAAGTGCAGTATTTCAGTAAAGTTAAAGTGCCCTAATCGTGAATTGTTCTATTCCACATTAAATGTTCATAATCAGACTGTGAAACTTGGTGTTGGAGTAGTGGTCAAGAATTAGAGGGAATCAGGTAGAAGCTGGACACCCCCATAGACCCAAGAAAATAAGTTGTTCAAAGTCTGAAAACAAGAACTTATTTTATCTTTATCTGACTTTTGGCTACTAGGATGAATCTTCAATAGGAATGAAGACTAGTTTTTGATTTATATTTGCATTACAAAAAATGGTATTTAACTGGTGCTGATTTGTAATAAGAATGTTAACTGTGGTAGAACTTCAAGGTAATAATACAGAATTTCTCTTAATTGTTTGTTGTTTTTCTTCCTAGAGTGCTTTTCTAGGGTGAACGTTTAATAATAATTTAAAAAAAAAAAAAGTGCTCCGGTAACTATATCCACTACGGAAGAAGGATTTCTAAATGTTTTTAAAGCTGCGTTTCTTTCTCTTTTTCATTGCTAATTAAGAAAATGAAGTATTGTTGGTTTGTTCTGTAGTTTTAGTCCATTACTAGGAGTATCTTTTAGCATGTTACTGTGTACACGAACTGCCATAGTGGATGTTAGTTATTACTAATATACAGCTAACAGTAACTATGTAGCTGTCATTTCCGTTGAAAACTATTTGTGGAAAAATAAAGCCACTAATTGTAGAGAGCCCTACAATTATTAAGCATTTGTAGAGAATGCTTAATTAACAGAGTCTCCAACTACATTCCTTAAGGTGAAATATTTCTTTGCATACTGCTTATTTTAAAGCTAGACCTAACTATATCATCCAAAGTACCAGATAAAAATCATTAGAGCTGTTTGTGTGAGGAAACATATCCACAAAAGTTAGGCCATAGCTGATGCTGTACTGTAATTATAGTTAAAATAGCATTTGCATTGTGAGTCAATTTTTTGCACGATTCTTAAAATAGAAGTCAAAAAAGGCCCTGTTTTCATATTTATCCTGTCAGAAGTAGGGCAGCATTGTGCACATATAATGCTCATTAGTTATTTTTTTTCATGCTCCATTACAACTACATAGATACCTGTTTTATATGTGAAGGTGCGAATACTTCAGGATCAGGTTGATAATAACTAGGACAATTTCTTTGCTGCGCTATCAGCTAAGTCAATGCCTTATATGTGTCCTCTACTAGAATCATCCTGTTTTAAAACACTTCATTTTCAATGTTGGAGACTTTGTTTCTGTAAATTAAGCTGCTTTACAATTCTTAGGATTTCAGTGGTGTGTTCTACATGATAGTGTTTGCGTGGTAGTAAAAAAATTATTTGTTTTAAAAAAGAAAACATCGTAATTTCCTGGAAGTATGTGAAAATTGGTTAATTGAACTTGTGAGTGATTCCTCCACACCAAGCAAATGCTTCAAAAATCACCCCAAAACCAAGTCCAAACAAAGAAATGAAATAAAAATACTTGGAGTTAGCACATGAAATCCTAACCCACTTGCAGCCAGTGTTGGAACTGACTTCAAAGGAGCCACGAAACATTTAGGCTAGCTCTACACCTCAGTGTGAGCCTTTCCCAGACGAAAATGAAGACAAGACAAGACTTTCAGCTGGGGGTACACCTGTGTTCACAAGTGTGGAATCTCTCTCGATCAGTGTAGATATGTTGTATGATTATGTTGCAATTACTAGCAATTGTACTGCAATTACTATGGCAAAAAAAACTTCCACCATAATGAGTAACTCTACTTTGGGTTGTAAAGGAAAGATGTTTTCATCAAGTCAGAATCACAGAATCATATAATAGTTAGGTTTGGAAGGGACCTTCAAAGGTCATCTAGTCCAACCCCCCTGCAAGAAGCAGGGACCTCCCTGACTAGATCAGGTTGCTCAGAGCCCCATACAGCCTGGCCTTGAACGTTTCCAGGGATGGGGCATTCACCACCTCTCTGGGCAACCTGCTCCAGTGTTCTACCACCCTCATTGTAAAAAATTTTTCCTGATATCTAATCTGAATCTACCTCCCTCTATTTTAAAACCATTACCCCTCATCCTATCACAACAGGGCCTGCTAAAGAGTTTCTTCGCATCTTTTGTGTAGGCCACCTTGAGGTACTGGAAGACCTCTATCAGGTCTCCCCTGAGCCTCCTTTTCTGCAGGCTGAACAGCCCCAACTCTCTCAGCCTGTCCTCATAGGAGAGGTGCTCCAGCCCTCTGATCATCTCCATGGCCCTCCTCTTAGCTTCAAAAGCATTAATGCATTGGGACGGCAGGCACATTTAGGCATGCTCACAGTCTTCAGTAAAATAAATCAATGGTTTCTATTAAAGGCATTTAAATAAAAAATTATCTTCCAGTTTTTAATTATTTTGAAAAGATGAAATTCATTTAAAAACAAGCTTGCAGAAGCATGCAGTTGTAGAATGAGTGAATGAGAAAGAATGAAACTATGATTTTTCATATTATCATTGTAAATACATAAGAAGAGGTTTTTAACTTATTTCATTTTCCTGGGGAAATTGTACAGGTTTTAGGGAGCACTGTTGTTGGTTCCTTTGTGAACTTTAATGTTTTAGAGATCTGAAGTGAGACCTGAATGTAGTAAAAAGTACAGGCAGGCAAACTTTCAAAACTGTTCCACATACCTATGATAACCATCCTGTAATTCAAATAACTTAGTTTAGAATTATTACATTGGTTGTATTTTAATTTTAGGATTATTGCAGTATACCACAGATGCTGCACCATGGCAGTGATACATTCCATTATGTTAAAGGCCTATGTATTTACTTAGTTTACTTCTTGAGACTACACAAGTTGATAAGTAGCCAAGACATCTGAGAGTTGACAAGTAGCCAAGAAGGCTGGAATGCTGCCAGTCAGGCTGTATTTTATTTCCGTATCATTTATACTGCTTGCTATGATACATGGTACTACCTTTTAATCTCATTTCCTATATGTAAAAGAGTTCATTGAGGGAGAAGAAATCACAGTACTGCTGCTTTAAAGACTGTGGGGTTTTATTACTACGGGCAGAAATTTAAAAATACATTTATTTGTAAAGAACTCTTCCCTCCTCCTCCCTCCAAAGTACACACAGCAACCTTACCAAAAGGCTTGGGGAGAACTATAAAGTCTTAAGTCTGATGAAATCATCACTCTGCAGTTTTAGCTACGTTGCTACAGCCTTCACTGAGGCCCGGGCTGCACTCCCAGATTATCTATTGTTCTGCTGCTTTTTTATTATATTTGGTTTATTTTGTGTCTATCTCTTCTCTCATTTAACAGTTTGACTTTCAGAATCTTTGGCAGTGAACTACCCAATATTAAAGTTTCTGTGCTTCTAAAGAATATATCTTTTCCTGCACTAATTTCCATAATAGCAGGTGTATTATCGCTACTAATTTAGCAATAATATGTGTTTCATGTGACAGTAGAGACAGGCATGAAATGGGAGTGGATGAGTCTGTTTACCCAGCTCAACCTAATCTACCTTCTGATCATGACCCTTCTGTCTAGGAGGTCATGTAAACTCTCTTAGGCGATGTATACACCGATCCTTTGTGTGTACGTGAATTTCAATGACATTTTACATTAAGGCTAGAATAAATACCAACGGGATGTTTTGCCAAGGGCTTAGTCAGCAGTCTTCAAAACTACTGAAATTAAATTAGAAAGAATGAGTAAAATACCTTGATGTACAAGAAAGAAAAATATGAAAGAGTCAGAAGAGCTGAGCAGTGTTCATAGTATCATTTGAACTTCAGGTATTTCAAAAGCATAAATCAGGATTGAAAAGAAAATACCATTTTGTACAAAACATCTATTTTGAAACTTTCTCCCTAGAAGAGATGTAAGAGAGATAAGCATATGTAGCTATATAAGAGAAGTACATTATATGTATCAATATAAAACCGATAATGTATTTGCAAATGATGGAAATGATGAAATATTTATCAAACTAACAATTTCATCTCAAAAATAATCAACCTTTTATGTGGAGGTTAAGATGTAAAATAGCTACATTTAAATAGCTACATTTAATACTCTGGAAAGTAATAAACATCTTAGAAATTAAATGACCGTATACACTTTATCCATCTCCTGAACTAGGATATATGCCAAGAAGTGTAATAGGATGGTTTCAAGTAGCGAAAAAAGCTTGGGAAAGTAACATTACCGGAGTTGGCATGTACTGCATTTGACTAATGAATCACTTCCCTGGACTGGGTTTCTGGTCTAAAAGGCAAAGAAAATAAACACATCTAAGTCTGCCTTATTAGCTGATGTTTGTGAAGTAGTTGATGAATGAGGGGTGTATGTGTTAAGTGCTATGACCATAGTAAGTAATCTTCTTGTGATATTTGAATTGCAAGAGTATCTAAGCCTGCAGACTTTTCTTCTTAATGAAATCTCAGTGAAGTATATGACACTTTCACTACTGAAATAATTAGAACACGTGTAGGGCTTAAGATTCAGGAAGATTACAGATCCACTGACCCTGTAGACAGAGACGAGATATTTACCACCTACTCTTCTTGCTCAAGACACAGACATGAAAGTTACTATCACAAAATATGATATAGATAGCAAGACTTAGCATGCATTTGTACCTGTTAAACACTAATCTAGGGCAAAATCCAAACTTTATTCCACTAGATTTATGATGATATTGTCACCTTTTTCACATTCTTATAAATACACCACACCACTCACAACTTCATAAAAGCATTATACAAAGACATCAGAAATTTTCAAAAACTGTAACGGAACAATTTCTACGGTGCAGAATAATAAGCTATCAGGCTCTCTGTGCTTTTTATCTTGTATTTTGCTTGGTAATTGTGTGCAGGAAAGATGCAAGAAGGCTCGCAAAGGTTTATTTCTTTAAATCATGAGGAAAATATCTTACATGAAGCTTTTCCATCATGTTCTGAATTCTCTCTAGTTTTATTTTCCTGCAGGGGCATTCAGTGTCACGAGGAGTTGATATAGTCATCAGACAGAAATAGCTTTTTTCCTTCTTTTTTTTCTTTTTAATCTTTTTGTCTTGAAGTCCACTCTTGAAATATTCCAGAAGTCTGACTTGAATAGTTATTATTTCCAAACTGTTAAAAACATGCTTATACTGCTTCCTAGTGGTGGATAAAAGAATATTCTCATTTGGAGAAACTTTTTTTTTTTTTTGTGATCGTGCGTGTGTACTTTTTTATTCTTTGGATTTGGTGCAATACTAGAGTATTTAGAGCTTTTCTCTTTTCTGTTACATGGTTTTATATCAGTGTAGATTGACTTCACTGAATTTGTCTTAGTTGATACCAGTATATGAAAGGGAATATAAAAGCAGAATACCTTGGAGTTTTACAAGGGGTCTTAACTCAAGGCTACAGCATGCTGTTTACAGTCCAAGACAATGATTAGACTAGGCTAGCAGCTACGATCACCCTGGGAGATGGACAAGCAAAATATTCTTTTCCCTTACCTCAGTTGTGACTTATATATGTTGGATAGAAGCGCGTGCTTCTGAAAAGAAGATATTTTCTAGAGAGGGAGAGAGAGAGAACCTAAGTAAACTCAGAATATGTGGACATCCATTAAAAAAACAATTTGGCAGAGAGAAATGTCTGTCAATGAGAGAGGTTATTGCTTTTTGAAGCATTCATTGGGAAAGAAGTGACTTTGTGCACTGACTTCCCCAGGAGAACAAAGCTGTGAGTACCCTCAACACATTAGTGATACTAGCCCACTAGTTAAGATGTTGGACAGAAGCTCCAGAGACCTGCACGCAGCTTCTGCTTCTACCATCAATTTGTTGCAAAAAGTTGGGGATGTACCCACTCAGTACCAAAGTTTAGCACTGGCAAAATGTTAGTGTTACATTTCTGTCACCCTCCTTTTGCCTGCTTAGGGACAGACTTAACACAGTTATTTATGTTCAGCTGTTACTTGAATATTCCCACTAATTTTTAGTGAGATTATGGAAGTGGTAAGAGGCTACTGAGTGAGGGATGGAGTGGTGGATCTGCACTTCAGAGCAGAGCAGGTGTGTACAGTCTGGTACAGGTGTGTACACCACCTGGACCTGGAGGTCCTCTGCCCGGTCTGGGAACACAACTCTTGAGTTGAATGGTAATAATTCTTCTTCATGTCCTTGCAAGGCTCATACCTTATTTCTCTTTTTGAATGATTTTTTTTTTCCTGTCTAGAATCCCAAATCCACCCAGAATCAAAGAAGATAGAGATTTTAGCAGAATCTACACTTTCATGTGTTTTTTTAAGTAGTCCAGATTCTCTAAAATTGCTTTCCAGTGTCAGCTGATTTTCTTCCAAGACTCCATGGCTCATGAAACTAGCTATGAACTGACTGAATTGGTATGTTGTAATGTCTCAAGTTAGATGTTAAGAAACTGAATGGATAGTACTTCAGAATAGCTATGACTCCTTCTTCTATTTGTAAGAATGGCTGAATTCATAATTATGTCATTGATAATTATATTTTCATGTTAAATATACTTATATGTTAATTCATTGTAGTGTGACAACTGATAAAATACAATATGTCAAACGAAAAAAAAAAAAGATTCTGTTCTTGCTATATGGAATATTTTCCATATAATAACAAATGCTATTAATAGTGGTTATGTTTATCACTGCCTGATGCATTAAAATGAAAATATATCCCATTGTGTTTAGACAGAAATACTCAGAAGTAGTTTCATGTTAAATTTAGAATTTCATTATTGAAAATTATTTCAGTCTAGAGTGTGTCAAATTTCAGATGTTTGGTTATCAGGTGACAAAATAACTGAGTGCATATGCATTCATGGGAATTTTATATATTTTCCATAGCCTACAAAAACCTTAAAACCAGTCTGTACTGAGTGATTTTACCCAATGACCAATGCATTAAACTACTTTATTGACCAACTACTACTGAAGTTACATAGATGCAAAAATGCTATGCTGTTTACTTTCTTGAGAAAGCAATTTCTAATTCACCTAAAGCGTACAGGTTTCAATGGGCACTTTCTGGCAAACTTTGCTGGAGTGGTTAAGATGTAAAAGGAATAAAATCTCCGCTGTTCTCTTTTCATCTCCACAAGAAATCTAGTCCCCCAAAGGAAGGATCGCAGAGAGAACCATATACCTGTATTCCAGGCATGTGAGTCCACCATGTTAGCATAAGCTGCTGTTGCTCACATGCCCTGAGCATGTGAGCAAAACGCAGTGGATATTGTTGTCTACAGAGCTTTGGCTTTCACCACCCATTGTGTTTTGGTGCTGCATGCCTGCACCAGCCTCAGCCCCAGAATTGCTCATGGGTTTATGCCATTCTTTATTGTGAGCAGCACTGGAGAATCTGACCATTTGAATTCCCCTGCCAGAGACTAATATACAAGATTTTCCAGGGGATTTTTATTGCGTTTATTTATAGAGTTTGTTCTAGAAGCTTAATTGAGCCTGAAATTTTTCACAAAGCTGAAGGTTGTAGGCAATTTCTGTAACTACCAGTGACAAGGTGTTTCCTTTTGAAATAAAACAGCAAATCTCCTGTAAGCAACTAGCAACATAATTTCTTTTAAGTCAGAAATGGCTATCAGTTTTCAATGGTAAATTACAGCTGAAGTAATTATTTCTGTGTTCAGAAAGGGAAAATAAAACTAATATGAACTTGTATACTGACTGATTCTGCTATTCTTAATCAGTTTAAATAATATTTTCCTGTCCAAGAGGTCTTACTTAGTTTAATGAAACTAAAAGCTTGTTCCTGTTTATGCTTACTATTAGTGAGGATGACATGTTATTACCCATGGTTAGAGTCTGTGCTCAGCAGTAATTCTATTTAGTTAGGAACACAGAAAAATGCGGGAAAGCCAGGGAAAGCTAGTGATTTTGCTAGACTGTCTGAATAACCACGGACAGCATTATACAGACTTCATTAATGAAATCTCATCTTTAAAATAAGCAAATGTAAAGCTGTGGTTTTTTAGCTAAATTCTATAGCAATCATTGAAATAGTTGATGTAGGCTAACTTGTCACTTATCAAAATAACACTGAAGCTTAATAAGAATGTAGAAAAGGCTATCACAAGACCCATCAATGGTCTGCCTGTCTTGATGCCTCAAACCAAAAACTGGCAACAGAAAACACGTAGGCATTACAAGAACAAGGAAAGCCCCCACTTCCTAAAACACTCCAAGGATTTTCCAGCCCAAGGTAGTATCTTCCATGTTAATAGTCCTTAGCGAGGGTGGGGGTTGTCCATTAATTTGTCTAAACATGTTTTTTACATCATGTAAACTTTTAGCATCTTCTCTATCTTGTGGCATGAAGTCCAATGGCTTCTTTGGCTTCTGAGAAAAAGAAAATACTCCAGAGGATATAAATATTCCACCTGCTGCCACCTCTTTTGCTGCTTCATGGCTCTTGCATTATAGCTGGAGAATAGTTCTTATCCTTGACTAACCTCTTCTTAGGTATTACTATTTTTAATCCAATCAACATGCTAGGGAGCTGGTATTTCCAAAGATGAAAGAGGATGTTGTGCTCAGTCAAACATGAAAGCTCTTGAACTTAGCAGATGTATATATGTAAGTAAAAACTGTGGGCATCAAAGTGTTCCCAGCAGGTTTACTCTAGTGATGTGTAGTCAAGGTCACATGCTCTGTAGTATTCAAACTCTAAGAGAAGACCTACTTGGAGCCTTGTTCTTTATCAAATATATATATTCATCCTTTTTTATTAATTTTTTTTTTAATGCCAACTGAGTAATCTTGACAGAGTAGCAACTTGACAACTGCTTGAAAGAAACTGAAAGCTGGGGTGAAAAATGAGTAGATTTCTTCTTATCGGGTAAAAAAAAGAGCATAAGGTTTTTGAAACAACTGGGACCAATGTGAGAAGCTGTGAAATTACCTTCACCACTGTGTTTGTGCAATGTTTTATGTTAGTAAAGAAAGAGTTGAATGAGAGCAGTGAGATGGATTCCTGGGTTTATACAAAAAGATGTTTGTACGTGAGATAAGACCTAGGAAAGGAGAAAAATGATAGAAAAATTGAGCTATCCAAAACCCACTTGATAATGAGAATTTGGGGTCTCCCTTTCCCCTTGTAGTACTTCTACACTAGTTAGACTGATTTCAGTTGATATACAGCTAATTAATCCCAGAGAAAGATGGAAGAAATTAATCCCTATTATATATTTGTAATTTGACATGTTGATATTTATGACTAGGGATGAGAAAACACTATTTACCCCTTGTTCTGCTTTTAAAGCAAATGAGGGGTTATCTTGCACTGCCTAGTTAACCTGAGCAATATCAAATCCTAAACATAAAGGCCTGCACAGCTCAGGTATGAACAACTATGAAAGGAATTTCATATTAGCTTACTAAGACGTCCTTTTTTTTTGATAAATTTACCCTTGTGCAGTGCCAAGGCATGTGTGAGGAAAAACAAAATAGACATGAATCTTTTGTGGGACAGTAATCTCGTTTCTCGTGTGATCCTTTCTTGGTTGCCCTTGGAAGGTTCTAGAGTTTGTTCCTCTTTCTGGCTGTTGGGGCTGCAGAAAGCAAGCGAGGGAAGGAGGGACTGCAGGAACAACAGACCCCTGGGAACGTTGACAGCATCACTGCTGCATACAGCAGAGATGGCAGCCCAAGGGAAAGGAGGGTTGGCAGGCCAGCCATATTCTCACTATTTTCACCTGTTTGGGCTGAAATTACTGTTCAATTCCAGTTAAATGTACCATTTAAGAATGAGGCAAAACTGGAACAAAAGAACAGCCAGTGAGTGGCATACATGGAGTAGGGCTTTTTCCTGTCTCTCTCTCCCCCTCTTCCCCTTCTTCTTCCTCCCCTTTATCCCTCTGCTTTCTCTCTCTTTCATCTTTTATTGGTAGTTTACATGCTTGTGTGTTCATTCTTAGGGGACAATGCAATTTCATCCTCCCAAAGCAGCAATCTCTTGCCTGTCATTCAGAATGTAGCTTGAAATATGATATCTACAATATTACAAGCCTGAAATAATGTAACAGGAATTGTATATTTGATTACAAATGGTAGCTATGCTGTTGCCCAAGCCATGCCCTTTGATTTTTAAATGCATTTGAGTGAGTCTCGTTGCTGCCTGGATGCACCTTCCTTCCCTGGAAGTGTCAGGAGCAGCTCTGTGTGAGGTGGGAGAGCTCCGAGCATCTGCTCTGCCTTCCCCGGAGCAGCAGCTGAGCAGCCCTCCCCAACCATTTGTTGCCTTAGTTTGTGACATTTCTGCCTTTTGTTTTCATGTAGTGTATGTTCAGAGACCTCCTAAGGGGCTCTGTGGGAGAGCTCTGCCAAAACCAGAAAGACTGAAGCTTCTAAACAATAACTCTAGGCATATGAGGAAATATAACGTGGCTAGGATGGTGCAAAACCTGTGGCTACCACAGATGAGGCTTACTATGCGAAAATTAAAAGAGGAATTGCAGCGTAGCCTCAGTGAAATTTGCCTTCCCATTTGAAACACATTGTTAGTCCTGTTAGCAGCAAATCACACGCAGCACTACTGAAGTTCAGCTGTATATAAGTTCTCAGGTTGCCAGCACACATTGGTATCCACTTATCCGAAATGTGAGCTGCTCCACTGAGGAGATGCAGTGGGATTTGTCAAAGACACAGTGGGATACAGAGGTCTATGAGACTGATTGTGAACAAGATGGAGTCTTAATTGCCTTCAGTGGCAATACAACTGAATAGCATCTTGCTTTTAAAAACTTCTTTAGGTGCATTTGTTTGTTATATTCTTTTATGCATGAAGCTAGTCAGGTGAGCCAGTGTTTCTGTTGTTCTCTTCATTTCTGTTAGACTCTTAATTCAGTTAATGTTGTTTATAAAAAGCAATTTCCAATTTTAGACGAGGGAGTAGAAGAGGTCTTTTTGATCTGTCTGTTCATTTCTCTGTTTGAGTTGTTTGTGTCCTAGAATTGTTTCTGTGTGTCTTACTGTGGGATCCCGTGGTGGGCCTGAAAGATAAATCCCTGTCTTTCTGTACTTCAGCCTAAACCCTACATCCCGCATTCGGTTCTTGATTATTTTCCACCAAAACACGCAACCCAGCGCGGGGTCTGGGCTTCCAGAGCTGGCCTTAGGGCTTTGTGGTTCTCCAGCCGCTGCGGGCGGACACCGAACCCCTCCCAGACCCCCCATGTTCTGGCTGAAGCTGCGGCTGCCGGCCGGGGCCAAGGCTGGCCGCTTGGCTTTGCTTTTTTGGAGAAGAAAAACAGCGCACGTGTACAAAGCTTGTCAGGTATATAGATATTTTTTATGTCACCACTAGCAATTTTAATAGGGAAAAACCCAGGTGAAATATTTCAACTGGTGTCTTTGAGATTCGCTGGTTGTAAACCGCAGGGGAGTCCCGGTGCGGCCTTTGTGGGATGCTCAGCTCCAGCCTTGCTCTGCCATCTACTGTTCAACGTCCCCAATTGCAATCTCAGCGAAGTGATTTTTTGAAGTCTAGCTTTAAGACAAACACGTTTAAAAGTCAGAACGAGATGAAAAGGCAGTATTTGTTAGTGTGAAACAAATGTAACAAAAAAGGGTGAAGACTCCATACAAATGGCATTTTTTGCATTCATAAGTAGAACTGCTCTTGTAGACAGTAAATTAACAGATCACCGTCAAGGCTAACATTTTTCACTCGAAAAGCTGTAAAAATTTTTATTACAGTCCCACGATTTTGGACTGTCTTTTGTTTACTTTAGACCAAATTTGTTTTAAGAGTGAATCCAGATGTTCTGTACAGTGTATCTGCTACCATAAATAGTCATCAAGCACTTTGGATGATTAGCGCTCGGATTTTTGTTGGGTTTTTTTTCGGACCGTTTACTTTTCACTGTTTCACACTTGTATTTATGCCATGTTTGATTTATGAATAATCAGTTGATTATATAGGCTTTGAAAATTAGAAAATAATTTATTTTCAGATGGGATCTTCTTTATCAGACAGATTCCTTCTGCTTCAGGATGGTGTGGGAACTTATTTAACTGGAAGTTATAGTACAGCACAGTCTTCTGTGTTGATGGGACCCCTTTTAAACTCTGGAGTAAAAACTACATCAGTTAAATGCAATCTTTAATTGTAGTTGGTTTCCGGCTAATTTCATCTTCTAGTTAGTAAAATTCCTGGTTAGGAAAGTGATTCTTAATGATTTCTTCAAATCTTGCATAGCCACTGTTTTCTGCCAGTAAGTTCCTCTTAATTGGCTCGTTGCTTTTCTATTTTGGAGTTTTTTACGTTGTTTTGGGGGTGTTGGTTTGTTTGTTTCTAAACAAATTTGTCTTAAATTATAACCAGCAGTGGTATGACTGAGAAAAATCCCAAGCCAAACATTTTCAGGACTCCAGAGTATGACAGTGAGCTCTTCAAGAGCAAGTCTGTATCATTTTTATGTTTGTCTGAGGAAAGGGAGGAGGTGAGAAGAGTGCTTTCATTTTTACAGTAATAATACATTTAGCCATGGCAAACTGAAGGAAAGACATTGGCCGAATTGGGAGCCAGAATGTGTTTTATCTGGGAAACTAAGTGGTGCCGTGCCTTTCTAGTTCTTGAATGGAAGACCATTTGCAAACTGCAGGTAAATCACATGCAAGAAATCATGGTGGGATGTTAGACCACAAGAATGGGAGTAGTGGGAATAGCCGGGAGTAATGTTACCCTAGCTATGCTGAGAGGCAAAGAAAATGATGAGAGAATACAGAGGTTTAAAAGGGATACAGAGGGAAATTTCAGGAAAATAAATAAAAGAAATACAAAACTATTAAAAGAAAAGATATCATTTACAAAATTTTATGCTTAATAAGGCTCAGATTCATAAACAGTGAAATCCATTTCATAGCCATTCACTTTGAGGAAGTTAGACTAATTTGCAGTTACTGGAAGACCTTTTCTTTAGCCTTAGGTAGACACATTTTCTAATTTGAAGTCTGAAATTCTCTCTTCCTGTGTTGCAATCTTATCAAAATTTACAGATGAAGTGAGAATGCATAAAATAATTCCATAAAATGCCTAAAGACTGCAATGTTTGATATGCACAATGGATCCTCCATGGTGCCCCTAATCTTCCTTATCCAATTTTAATACTCTCTCTGATCAGTCTCTGGGTGTTGTGGTCTAAAAGCATAATCTCATTTAAAAAAATGAAAAGTAGTTAAAAAAAAAATTCTTATAACTACAGATTTATTGATAGCTCTGACAAATGTGTGGTATGTTTTTCCAGTTCTTCTGTTTAGCACTCCCCATATTTTCATGATTTATCCATTTTTTTAGTTTTTATTTTTACTTCTTTTTTTTTGTTTGTTTGTTTCTAAATATTTAACAGAAAGTTGATATTCTGTTAAATAGTTCTCAGTCACTGCTGGATTCCATTGGAATATAAGACTATTCAGGGTCCTTTGGGATAAACTACTATGTTAATACAACTTTTTTTTTTCAGTTATACTGTTTAACTGTGGGTCTGAATTCATCAAGTTATTCGAGCGTTTAACCCATTTTCTAATAAAGTTTCAATTTCATTGATTAGAAATTATTACTTAAGGGGCATCTTGTGATAACAATTATAGCAGTGAGTTCATTTCTTATTTACCTATGGAAGATAGTAAAAAGAGTGAAACATTAAAAAATAATAAAAATCAACTATTTCTCCATATTCTTGTCAAATTCACTGAATGACCTGTAATGAAGGCACACTGAGAATTATATTCTGTTTAAGAAAGCTTACAGCTCATGCAGATGAAGGCCGTGATGTACCTTTGTTTTGAAACTATATTGTTGTAGAATAATTAAAAATACATAAAATCATGTGTTTCAAATCGATCATATTTGAGCCTAGACCTTTTTAGTGTCTTCTGTCTAAGGAAGTCTTCCTGCAACTTTCTGGTTATTTTCTGTAAGAAGAGCTAAAAGAATGAAATTAAACCAGATTAAAATATCCTGTTGGCATGTTGAGCAGTACAGTATACCACAGATCTCAGGAGAAGGCCGAATCAGGAATTTTTACATCATATCTCTTCAGTGATACCAAGCTTTCCCATTTCCTTCAGATTTGGATCCTTTTTGGTCTTTGTGGTAATTAAAAGAATTAGGGACATAAAAAAAAATTGGCTGTCTTTCCCTTTCAAAAGGTAAAACAATGATGTCATTCAAAAGACGGGGTGGTCATGAAGTTGTTCCTAATGTTTCTCAGCAGCTCTGAAATGTCGGTAATGATACCTGGTTTTCTCTCCTGTTTTGAAGAAAGGCAAGCAAATCCTGCTTGTCTACTTTCCTTTTTAATTTTAACATTTTGAGTGGCAATTTCATCTTTCACGTACTTTCTTTGTCCAAGCATACCGACATGGACTGTATGTCCTCAAGGAGCTTCTTCAGCTACAGTGCAAACAGCATTAGAGCCTGCTGCAGCTCTGCACTAGTTCACCTTCAAACTGTAATTCACAGACTTCCAGTGGTTTTTTCCACTTACTGGAAAATATGAGCCTATCTGCTGCTATTTATATTTTGTAGACTTACAAAGTAGAAAACCACCGCTTTGTTTCGTTTTGTCAGATGTGGCTCATAAGCTTAACAGCTAACTTTATGTTTGTAGAATAGGATCTTTGCTCTTTTTTGTGCTATCAAATGTGAGATTTATTTATGTATAAAACATTCCATGTTCAACCTTTTTATTTTTATTTTCTGGTATGGAGCAAATTATGACCAAAAGAAAAAATGTATTATGTAAAAATCAGGGACAGAATGCTCATTTTTGGTGTATTTACAAGTTATCTAAGAAAATTGTCTACTGGTAGTGCAGAATATCCTTATCCCATAAGTCAGGCCTCTGTGAATGTGTTCTTGCAACCATTAAAGTAAATTGATTTTATCAGGGTTCAGCCATCCAAAAATATCTCATACAGTCTGAATTTTGTAACACTCAGCACCCAGTCTTGTCCTTATTCCTTTCACGATAACTTCTCAGCATCCAGTCGTATCTATATTCTTCAGGGATAGACAAGATTATTTGTTTTTAAGTCAAAATCAACATACCTATTCAGAACTGTCAAGTATGTATATATTATTTATGCAGTAGTAAAAACTCTGATGGATTAGTATGTTCAACTGTGTATTGAGATGGTACAACACAGTTCGGTTATTTTTCTAGTCACCTGCAGACAATTTTTACATTTCATATGGAAATTTGCATCTCAAAAAGAGATGATATGTTTGCCATGCAGTAATCTTAAATCCTTTGTGGTTGCATTTTTGCATACCCTCTTGCTTTGTCATTTTGAATCAAAATTTTTAATGTATGTGTCCAGATAATTGTCCACATTCAGGAAAAAAGAAATTTAAAAAATGATTGCATAATTACCACTAATGGAAAGGAGGAAAAAGACATTGAAAAAAATTTAAAATTTAATTTTTAATTTCCATCTTACAATAGGCTTGAAGATGTTTTGATACCCCTTTTAATAATGCTAAAATAATAGACTTTTGTGCTCTTGTTGAGAGAAGGGGAACATTTTCACTGTGAGAGAGAGCAAATGCTTCTCCGTGAGAGCACGCTTCTAACGTTTCTTCAGCATTGTGGTCTAGAGCAAAAGAGTCAGTGTGTTTAAACAAACATACAGTCTGTATTTTGCAGGAAACTTTAAGCAGACATGATGTAACTCTGGAGGGGTACAAGATAAAGAAGAGAAGGAATATTTTGCCCTCAGTCCAGAGCAACAGAGTGGTTTATCACAAAGCAGCAGACAAAAAAAAAGGAGCCATGACAACAAGTAAAGCTTGTCTAGTCTGGATTTCTTTCTCCCTCCTCACCCAACACATACGTCTTTCAGTGACTGCAGATGAAGAATCATGTAGATTTTTTTTTTTGCATATTTATTTTGTCATCGTTGTCCATTTAGTGCCTCCTGGAACAGATGACATTTGCAGGTATCCATTTATTTTCTGTGCTACACCAGCCTTTTTCCCATAATACTCAGAACATTTAAAGAGCAGTACCAAACGAGTCCTGTCAGCTTTTTATTAGCTGATTCCCTCAAAATTAACTGCCATGAAATTTATATCAGTACCCTGCCCTATTCTAGTCAGTAGCAATTAAAAAGCCTTCTTTTCCCCCAGCATGTTAGTATTAAAAGACTGTAAACTCAAAGTGTTAATTACTTTATTGTTTTTCAATCTTTGCAATAATTTCATCATCATATTCCAAATGTAATCAAGGTATACAATTTTACCTTGCGTACTGTATGTATCTATATGTATGTATGTACTACAGTCCATTAGCCTGCAGCTGTGAGGGAGTTCCTACTGACAGCATCCCAGGCCAAGTTGCCTCTTTGGCTGAGTCTAGCCACTTAAATATGTTACTAATTCCAAGTTGCAGTTACAAAACTGTATACTGTAAATAAACATAGCTCTGACTGCATTGTTTGGCTATTGGTAAAAATATATTTTAAAAGTAACTGATTTCCATGTGAGCAACAAAATCCAATGAGATCTATTTTGTTTCCAGAATGAAACAAATAGATTTATATAACTGACTCTCCAAAGTGTCAGGAATGTATCTACTCATTATTCAATCTCCATTGCTCTAAACAGCTGAAGTTTCATAATTTATAACACCAATATTACTGGCATCTTTTTCAGTTGTCAGAAACATTTGTAATGCTAATTAAGAAAAAACTGTTTTGACAAAATACATAGCTTACAGACAGAATTTCCACTTAAAAAGATGTTTTATTTTAAAAGCATGAAATTAGTTAAAGAACAAAAGCTTGCAACTTGTTTTCCTAGAAATGCTATTGCCTTCTTCAATAAGTGTATGAAGACAAAATGCCCTACTCTTTATAACAATGATGTTCTCCCATTGTTAACAACATTTTCTGAAATACTAGATCAGCAGATGCATTGCTCAATCAGTAAAGATAAAAAATATATTTTATGCTTCATTAAGTATCATGGTTTGTTTGTTGATATTTCTTTTTATATTATTTGTTCTCTGAAACTCTTCTGCTATCTTCAAGCATTTCACAGATCAGTAATCGGAAATGAGATTTTGATGTTCAACCCTAACTCTGCTGCTAGACATTATATATTCTATGTGAAGGTCAGGTTACTGTTGACTCGTAGTATCTACTTGGATGTACAGCAGGCAGAGTATTTCTATTTCTTCTACTTAGGGGATGATCCCCACCTTTGCTCCTTCCGTCTGCTCCTTTTTTGCCTGAAGGATTAGTTTTCTTATTACTGAATTGAGATGTATTTCAAGATGCTTTTCTTGAAATACTTGGGCTCTGGTCAAATACTAGGTCATATAGAATACAAATGAGAAGGTTCTGTAAACTTGTCTCTTGTGGGTGCATCCTTGCATGCGGCCTTGGTTCCAGTTACCTCGGCTGCTCTATCTGGGAACCAGCTCTGCACAGTCCCCGAAAGTTGTTCCTCTCTGCCCAGAAGGTGAGCAGGCAGCTCCCAGCTCTGCTACCTGCATGTAACCACTTTGTAAAGACATACATGGAATTTCTATCCTTGAACTGAAACTATTTTTTCATTAAAGATTCTACATTTATTTTTAGGAAGAAAGGACAAAATTAGTCAAAATTTGATATGTTTCTGCTAAGATAGGCAATCTGTTAATAGCAGACACAGAAATGTGAAGTTTCGCTACAGATAGTGTTGGAATATGACATAGTCCTTCGGAATCTGTATCCTGCTGTCTTTAGTAATTACGTGTAGTTTAGGATAATCCAGATACTTTGACTGCGTCTCAACTATGGCTGATACAGTTTTAGGAAAAAAGCAGAAAACTGAAGGATTGTCCCACCCTGCTGTGCCACCCCAGGGGGCTGCCTGCCAGCTGCATCTAGGCAGGAGCAGCCAGCGATCTGGCATCCTCTCAGTACAGATGCAGCATTGTCCCATTCTGAAGACAAGGAGAGGTGGAGGGTGAATATCTGTTGCCTCCTAGCAACTTTGTGCCACTCATAAACAAGTAACATACATAAAAATGAATAATAACAAGATGTACAGATGTTTTAGTATCTAGGTCAATTTTTCTTCTCTTTTGCCTATTGATGTGGTAGAAGCCCTCTCAGAGATCATAGACAAACAAATTTATTTATAAACCAATGCAAGGGCAAAGTACAGGTATTAAAATGGAATCCAGAGAAATCTCCTGGCAAACTGAAGAAAATGTTTGCATTTGATTTTTATGAAATTGTTTCTAAAATACTATGCTGGAACAAACAATTTATTTTAAATGTTTCTTTAACCTGTGACTTTCTTCAGGGGTGGAAAATTTCCTTGTAAATTAAGCCCACCAAATTCTGGGGTAAATGCATGGTAGTTTTTCCCTTGACTTAGTAAGAGCTGGTTTTATGTACCAGCAAGTAGGTTGGTTTGCTGATCATTCCCTTCTCTTCTGTTCCTGCTGGAGCTATTGTACAGATGGCACTGATGGAGAGCTCCATTCACTTCCACGTGCTGCTGATTGTCATCAACTGTAATGGGCTGGAGCCCTGTAGTGGGTGGAGATAATGGTACTTTGCAGGCAACTGGAAAGAGGAGTATTGCTTGATTTCCTTTCTTATTTCTGAGTCAGTTTCTGTGCTTTGCTGACTATTTTTAGCCAACCATGCACATTCCAGCAGCTCTAGAAGTTCACAGCTGATGGGAGTATCTTCTTTAACTCACTCCTTCCATAAGTTGTGACTTTGCCCCTAGAAAGTGCCTAGTATCTCATCTAACTGATTAAAGCAACTCTTAAAGAACACTATTGATTTAAAGCATTTAGGGATTTGGCTGACCTTTTAAAAGCCATCAGTCTAAAAACAAAGGATAGAGGTCTTGAATTAGAGGCACGATGCTAGATACATTTATTTTGAAAATTATGACGGAGAATGTTAAACAGGAATTGGGGACGTTGCCAAATCCAATTGGGAAGAACACTATGGGGAAAAGGGAAGGATATTAAAAGGGAGGAGGGAGGCAGGGTAAAAGCTGTGAATTTTTCATCATGAGGGATCATTCTAGCAGAGCTGACTCAGGGCTTCTCAGCAATGTAGGCAAAAATAAATTTTGCTCTCCCAGCTGCTGTGGAGTAGAGCTTTGACAGAGTGCTGGCTGAGAAGCAAGGAGAAATTTTTTAGCTTGATCCTGGCCATGCCGATAGCCATTAGGTAGGCAAAAGGCATAAGGGTAGCAGCTCCTCCTGTGGGTAGAAAATTGAAAATGAGAGATGCATTCTGCCAGCAGTGTCTGGCCCTAACCTCTCCCTTTGATTAGCACCTGGACTAGTTTTTCAGGACTGTGGTGCAGGCTGACAACTCATCAGAGCCGTGTCTGCTATTCCCAGGGAGAGGAAGGGCGGGCCTAGGTAAACTTTTGCTATGCCTTTCAGTGTTGTCTTGATATGAATGAATAAAATAAATAATACCTTACATAAACAGTGTTTTCAGTTTAGAATTTACATTCTGAGGCCTAAGTAAATAACTGTCAAATGCTGTCAAATCCTATTGTATTTTGCCCAGGACAAACATATTGTTCATGTACCTCGTAAGTGGCCTGTGATCATAGCTTCTGTCACCCCTCATGTTCAGTGGCTGTGTAAGAGTTAATAGGACAACAGTGAAGAGCAGAAGATATAGAAGCTGCAGATAGCCATAAGAAATGACAGAGAAGCTATAAATCCTATGATTAAAGAGATGTAACCTCCTTTTGTTACTGGACTTTAGCTTTGGGCTCATTTTAATCCTTGGCTGTTGCTGGAGGCTAACGATTTTAATGAGTTTGTGGAGATTTTGGGCACAATGTTAATATTCCTTATCCTTATTGTATTCAGGAATCAGGTTTCTTTGAAAATCATTATTCTTATGATTCAGTTTTAGAACAGAAACAGGATGAAATGCTTTGATATGTTGTAGTAACACCTTTTTCATACATGCCTTGTGTTAAGATAATTAAAGTAGTATTCAGTATAACAAAATGTATTAGGTATTGTTATGCCAAGATGTTACTGCAAGTGAGAGCTTTACATTAACAGACTAACAGACAAAACAAGAGATTTGAAAGTTTTACATTGATTTTAGTTGTAAAGTTGCTATACATGCACATTCACTGTAAAGCAAAGTCAGCAGAAGACTGAAGTACCATATAAATCTTTTACTAGCTGGAAAGCACAAAGAATGTCAGTAGGGCTAATGTCATGGCCTCTCGCCCCTTCCTAGCTCCCATGAAGTGTGTTAAAAAAACCCCATATTTTATTTGAGTTCTGGATACCAAAAATAAAAATTAATCCATGAGAGAAGATTGTTTGTTTTGAACATTAGATGTTGGGTTGTAGTATCTTTGGATATAACAACATTGTAATTGGGGGAGGTAGATTAAAAAAATGTTTTGTACTGCATTTAATATATTCTTTTTAAAGACAAATAACTCTGGAAGGTAAAATGTTTTAAAGCATATTGATTTCTGGAGGTAAAAAAAGAAAGAAAAGCTATTTTAGAGGCTTTTTGAGACATCCAGCCAGTGGAAGGTCTATTGAACAGGGAGCTTTTTTCACTCACCTTTGTAAAGGAGTACAGCTGCTAATCTAAATTTATCGGGATATGAAACATTGATCATGACCCATGAAATGTTTTATCTAACTGGAAGTACTTTGTATACTCAGAATGGCTTTTATTTGTTCCTCAGAGGGACTGTTTGCAGACTTTCTTAATAGTCCTTGGGCTGATCATTGTGTTAGTAAAAGGGACTTGCAGGTTACAGCTTGTGTTTCTGTGTTACTCAATGACGGATAGAAACCAGAAAGCACTTTTGCTTGTTATGTTTGAAAACCCGATTTTCAGAATAAATAAAATGCTAAGGAAGTGCTGTAAGAGCAAGTTAGGTAATGTTTTTAATATATTTGACACAGTTATCCCTTTATCACTTAATCAATTACTAACACAGTCACCAGTAAAAATTTCACAGGCTGTACTAGAGTTACTTCTGCACTGAGTTGCAGTGGTGAAATTCAGATCTAGTACACCTGTCATCTTAATTCTTGATTACAACAAGCTTAATCCTGACCATTTACTTGCTAAGTGTGAACTTAGAATCCTTAGAATCTTTTTTTCTTTTCTTTTGCATTCAAGTGCAGAGAAGCTTTGTAAGATTTATCCTATTCTTCTCATATAACTCATGAATTTATGAAGCTTTTGTGTGGACAGTCTTTAGTATTTTTCAGCTAAGGCTGTGAGAAAATGAAGTAGATGGCAGGGATACTGGAGGTTAGGATCCTCTCCCCACCCTGACTGCAATATTGGGTGTTGCCTACATTTTTCCTTGGAGCATTTCACACTAGACATCTTCGCCCCTAATTTTCTGCAGATACAACTCTCTAATTCTCCTCTGCAGAAGTAACCCAAAGTCAGGGCAGCCCCACCAAGAAGTTCTAATCACACTAAAATAATGAAAACTTTGAATGAGCAAGCTATCAGGCTGGTCAAAACCCAGACTGCTAACACTGATTTGCCTTTATCTGGCTTGCAGAGAACCCAAAAGTTATTTTAGACAACAGTAGAGATTTCATTTAGTTTTCTGTGTACAGATGTGTATGTGTGTCCGTGTATGTGCTGTGAATGGAGGACTAGTTTTTATTTTTTTTTTTTTTCCTATTTCTCTAGCATTTTCGTGGGTAAAATGTTTCTGGAGTACTGATGATTTTCTGCTCAGTATGAATCATTTGTCAGAATCACCAGAAATGTCAAGCACCTTGGCCGCTCCTTCATGACTCTGGATTGTAAATGATGCCTTTCCAAGATGATTTCTAGATAGATAAGATGAAAGTATAAATGGCTAAGTGAGAAATCAGAAGAAAATATGTTTTTCTATTTGAGATTAGAGCAATTGCCACCCGGATGTTACTAGAGTTACTGCTGCTGTATGTGTATCTGCTTTTGAGCAAGAATATAAAAGCAGTCACCTTAATATATTGTTTTCATTTATCCTTGTTTGGATGTTATGATAATTGCTCCTAAAGTTTCATGATCCATACCTTTCTTGTGTGGAGATCCCTGCTACATGATGCTCCTTCATGAATAAATTTACAGGAGCTAGTCGAAAGGGCAGGGGCTGTGTCAGTGCTGCTGTTCTTTGTGAACTGTTGAGCCTAATGCTTTGTGATATATGTAGGTGGTTTGGGGTTTAAAGTCTGGGCATTATTGACCTCAAACCACTAAAGCCTCAATTCACCTAGGTCATCTAACTGTGGTATTGTTTCACATCTCAGTCAAGTCAAAGTAAATTGACACCATTGACAAAAAAAGATGTTCTGCCTAGTGCTCTCTGCCAGGCATTCCTTCTGCTTCCCTTGAGCCAGCATTAATGTTTGTGAAGCTACATGGTCAGTCAGCTCAAGGAATTGATTCGACTAACCCTGATGAACAAACTTTTAAGAAAAAAAAAATTAAAAAACTATTTTTCATTCGGATCAGCTTATCTCATGTTGGCATAAAACTTACGAAATAGTTTTGTTTCTATATTAATAACATTAAGATTATATTTTGCTATATGTTTGCTGATATAAAAGTCATAGTGCTTTAAAAATTGCAGATGCTGTTGTCTTCAACAGACTTCTATGAAGCAAGGGTAACACAAGTTAATTTAGGTCCAATAAGCATGTATGAGTGTATGTTAGACAAATATATATATATGTGTATACAAACACACACAAACACAGGCATACACATTCTAATACTATAAAAGCACAGAACCAGATTTAAGGGATGCTTTAGATAAAATTCTGAGGTAAAAGTTCAATAAATACAAGACTTAAGAAAACTGGGCTAGAAGAAACGTGCAATAATCATGTGAGGATTCTAGCAAGTACTTTTAGGGCCTTATCAGTCAACATAAGCTCAGCTTATAGGATGTTCATTAATCATTGTTTTCCTAGAGCAGGCAGAAGCCGTAGCCAAAAAACTGCAGATGAGAGAAAAGAAAAGAGAGAGTTGCTAGAATCAAAACAAAGCTCGAAGACTTCCATTAATCTAAATACTTATCAATGACATTGTGGCCCCAAGTTTTTCACATTCTCCATAAATAATCCCATTTATTGAAAGAATTCAAACATCCTGTAAATGTACTTCTTTTGTGAGACAATCCAGGGATACCAACCAGTTAAACTTTGAAGCCCTCACTTCTTGGATTGATTTTGTCAAGGTAAATCAAGTAAGATATTTTGTTTGTGCTAGCATTAGGAAAAGGGTCATGGGACAGGGTGAACTGAAATGTGTTAGCTAATCACAACCTCCCTTCAACCTCCTTTTCTAAACTAAATAAAACCTCAGTGGCTGAAGAATAAAGCAATCACACCAAATCCATCAGATCCTGCAGACGTATCAGTGACACCTAGCTGTCAGCAGTATCAGAGGCCATTGATAACATTAACATGAACACCTGACCTTTGTTGACAGCTGATGGAAATCTTTGATCAAGGGTACAAGTGTTGTACTAAACTTGCTCATGTCTGAAATCAAACTGAAATGATAAGAAAAAAAAAATAACAAAACCAAGCACTTAGAGGTGTCTGAAGTTGCCCTAAATATAATGCTATGTAAATGTGTTCAATATAGCTTACCTTCTTTTAGAAGACATTCTAAAGTGAATTAATATATTCATATTCTTCTATGAGCAGATTTTCTCAGGGAAAATTCAGATACAGTTCAATTTTTAAGTCTTTTAAAAAGATCCTGATAGTGCGTTAAACTGCCTTTGAAGTCCTTGACTCCTCCCTTTAGCTTCATTAAAATCTGTTCTCCAGTGTTTGATTAAATGTTTAATTCAGGCTTTCTGATTTTCTTCTTGGTTGATAAGGAAAATATTTCTCTCTTAAATATGTATTGAAAAAAAGATGATTAAATTTATTGTTCTTTGAAAGACAGTATTTTATTACTCTGCATTTAAAGAATGTGAGTGATTTGATAGTGAAATATGAAGCATCCAAGGGATTATATTTATGTCATATCTGATGCAGGTAGTAGCAGTCCTAAGTGAAGTATGGCTAGGATTTTCAATAAGAAACAGCTAAAAATTCTAAAATACCATTTTTCATGGTTAGCAAAAATTTTAATTTCGACAAAGATCTAATTTTTTTTTTTTTTCCAAATGAGTAAATGAATCTGACTAATATTCTAAAGCTCTACAATTTGCAGTGCATGGGCTTGATTTAGTAGTTAATCATCCAGGTTTGTTTGTCAATTGTAGCTATTTACAGAATATATTCAGTATTTATCATGATAAACTACTCGTATTGTTAATTTAATAAATTATTACAGTCTAAACAGTAAAATATCCCTGTAAAATTGTAACACAATAAAAAAGTAACTTGTACTTTATAACAGATTCCACAAGAGGGCAACGTGTACCAGGCAGTTAACTACAACGGTATAAAAATCCTTTCATTATTCAACAAATTTAGATGAAGTTCATTGATTTTGTATTTAGCATTTTTCTGTATTAATTTGTACTGTTATCTAAAACTTGCACATTGATAGGTATTAATAGAAACCAATCTTATTTTATACGGTACTGAACATGGGCGTTGTTATGTGTACTTATAATTAATTACAATTAAGGCTCAGTATGTGTTTCATTTATCACTTGGACTGTCTTAAGACACGCATTCTTGTATTGGAAATGCCTTCATGGCTAACAAAAGCGTACAGTGTCTGTTAGAAGGTCACATGTTAGCAGAGCATATGCTAATAGTCTTGCAGTAGGTTAATGGCAACGTTGGGAGGTTTCTTGAAGGAAAAAGAAAACCTACCACATTATACAACTGAACGATATAATCTTTGCAAAGTACATTAAAAAAAAATTGTAAAGGTGGAAATGCAATTTTCATCTAAATATCTTCTTGCATTCGGTCATTAGGCCTGCATTTCTTAAACACACTGGATAAGACTTTTCTCTGCAAGTAATCACAGTGAAATCAATTACACTCTTAATAGAATAAGGGTGGTCCGACCTGGTCCAAAACAATTAAATCAGTCCTGTGAGACCCTGACATCTGATCAATGGCATTGGCATTAAACCTGTCATCTCATTGGTTTCTTGAGACTTACAAAGCTCACACCTAAGGTCTGAGCGTTTTTATTTCTCTCTTTCCAAAGAAGGAGGAAGTTAAACTTCTAAATTTTTTTTGTGCATGCTGCACAGAACATATAAGAATGTTTTTATATAGTCTAAGTTTCAAGCAGTTTTATTTTACGGGAATTGATATATCCATATTTCAGCCTCAAAATGGGCATTATTTTTTTACACTATGGTCACAAAAACTAATACAGTAGGATGCTCAAACTCTGGAAAATAATTTCAATATATATGAAATCCTTAATTTTTCACACACTTGTCTCTTCAGTCTGACTGTATGATGAACAATTTGCTGTAACTTACAGAATGTCTGGTACTTTATACTTAGGAATAGAGATAACCATCATTGCCTTCAGAGGGCGCTCAAACTGACTTCTTCGTTCTTTATAGTAGTCGCACTGAAATGGGCAAAACTTTGCTGGAAGGATTAATGCTACCTATTCAAAGTCTCCAAAAAAGAAAAAAAAAAACCAAACCAATACTGCTGTTTTTTTTTTTCTTATTATTATTATTTTCCTTTGAGTAATGCTTAATAGAGCAAAAATAATAAACTATATACTATGCAATATACTAGGTACTCACTGCTTTAAGTCAATCATGTGATAAATCAGCAAATGTATGTGGAGAGTGAATACCCTCACTTAGAAAACAGGAGATGCAATGCATACCCAAGTAAGCCCATATATATTTAAACTGCAGTCACAGAAGTTATTTATATATAAATTAGCCTGTGGTGAGCTCTGTGCTGTCACAAGTGATTGACTACTATCTGGCCAAGCCGGATAAAGATTGGCTGGTTTATTTCTCAGCTACACGGCTGTGACTACAACATAGACATGATTAACTCTAGCATACTTATTTTTCTGTATTTATGGTTTTTGTCCAAAAGTCTTGATGCAATATTTTTTTCCTTTTACTATTTAAGCATTATTTTTCCTTTGCTTTCTCCTGAAGCAGTGTGAATTGGAGGCATTAGGAGTTGTCTCAAGTAGCCAACACCTGCTTTTGCATCTGCTGGCCCACTCAGCAATTGCCTGGATATTCAAACTGAAGCTGAAGTAGGGGCTCATTTATCCTTAGGGCTTCCAGATGCATCTCAGCTGAATAAAAAACTCCTCTGCTTGCATGTCCTTTCCCAGGTGGACAAATTCTTGATGCTATCGCTTGTCCCATCACTGTACATCAATAGTTCCACGAACAAAAAAAATTCAAAAGTATAGTTTGGGTAATTTTACTAAGAATCAGAATATGGTGACCGTAAGTCTAAACAGTCCTCTGGATCCAGCTCCCTTTCTTTGGTACTGTTTCCATTTTTAGCTTTTGTTTCTGTCCGTTGTGCAGTGATGGATTAAGTCAAAAATGAGCTTCATTGGTGTTTTCTCACTAAGATGTTCTTTCAGCTTCAAAACTTGCTCTGCTTCTAAAGAAATCAAGTTAGCTTTGTTTCCAAGCTGTTACCACTGATGCCCTTGGTCAGCTCTAAAAAACTTCTAGCACCACGTGTGAGGCTGGATGACATGGAAAAACTTTATTAGAATTTTATTAGATTTGTTTTATTCTTACTTAGCAAGTTTTTGAAGACTATACTAGTAAAATTTGAACAATTGATAGGGAAAATGTTTTTTGTAGTCCCTGTAAAATAAAGTTTTGTCTCACTTTTTTCACACACAGTTGTTTATATTCCAAGTGCCACCTTGAATAAGCATGCACTGAAATTAGAAACCCTCTCCCTTTGTCTGATCTTGCAGAAGCTATATGTCCACGAAGCTGCTGGTCTTCCCAGGAAAAGAGTGTGAGGGAAAATGTCTGCTGATATCACTGATGCCATTGATCATACCATGCTGTGAAGTCTTGATTTCATACTAAGGGGAGTGGGGGGGATGGATGAAGCGCTGCTGCTGTGTCCTGCAGTATGCATCCAGCTCTCAGTGCGTCACTCGAACCCTTTCAAGGTTATGGATAGCCTGCAATATATATTACTGCACTAGGAAAGGATATGATCCTTTTATTTTTCTTATCTGGGAAACCTTTCCTGATGGCAGGTCAAGGGTGTCCCAAGAGTAATGCAATCTCCTCTGGAAATTTCAAAGAACTTCATGATTATCTGCAATTGACTGAGGACATCTGTGCTGGCATACTGACACCCTACCTAATTGATTATCCCAGATTCGCACAGCTACATTCAAAACCAGGGCCACAGCTGAACAGATGCCTTGGCTAACACCACCTTGCATTTCATCAAAAAGTTCCACAAGTGGTTTGTTGTCTGTCAGAGCCGGGAACGTGTACATACACTGATTGTATTTTATCAGATTTTTCTTTCTGTAGTTAGGAAAAACCTTATACAACTTCAGACAGTAATGCAGAGGCATAACTAATAAGTTATTAATAATACCCATGGCAAAATCTTCCTTACACCTGGCTATGACGTAGTAATATTAAAACGTGACTTTGTCCCGTAACTCAGAAGATACTGAGGATTCTGAGGGCTGTGTCTGGAAAGCTCTCTTGGCTCTTTCCCTGGGGACTTTGTTTCCCCAGTTCTCTGAAAGAACCAAAATGTTCCGTAAAACCTAATAATGCACCGTAATATCTGTGTTTTTCAGTGGGATGGTGACTTTGACCTTCACTGCTGTAGGTGGAACTCTTCCTTCTGGTTTGAGCACTTGACCACGGGCTCTGATTTTATATAAAGATAAACAGTTTAACCAAATTCTCATAGCCTCTAGTCAGTCTACTCCCCCTCTATTGCTGACAGATGTTTATAATCACTTCTGCCAGTAGTGAAAATGCCATCAGTCCTTAATATAACATATGGGATAGTTTTTGACATATTTTCCACAGCGATCTATCCAGCAGATGAAAATTAAGTGTGAGCATGTATTACAGTACATTTCTTAAAGTTTGCTAGTACATAAGTAGGAAGTCCATTGTAATAAATTTTCTATCTTTAATTTCAGTAGCAGGTCACGCTTTTATGGAAAGGAACAGCACTTAATCACTTGTAAGTTTATGATTCCTGCAGATATAGATTGTGTAGTTATGAACATTACAGAAAATGTCTGCTAAAAGCAAATTAAAAACTTAAAGTGAAAAATGGAAACTATTCTTCCCCAATTTGTCTAACTCACCTTTAATTTTGGTGACTAAACAAAGGACTGATCTACTTTTGGTTTGACTAAATATCGGTTCTTTGTATGAATCTTGGCTGTAACACCTTTCAAGGTACTTTCTGTGAAAATGATGGGGTGGACATCCTCAGCATAGCAGGAGGTATTATTTTATACTTCACTGCAGGCTAAATTGAGTTTTACAGCTGATATTTTCTTAATGTATTTTGACTTTTTGTCCTGATTATCAGAACTAGGATGTCTTTCAGGTGATACAAAGCCTACATCTGGGTGAAGTCTCTAGTTAAAGTGGAGTTTTGTGGATTATTTCTGTATTCGCAATCAGGTCACTGCAGTGCAGGTATGTTCATTCATTGACTACAGCTGCTGAGTTCTCTGTACCTGTTTCCACCTGTAGATTGACTGTATCATTACTTACTGAAATCCATCCCATTGTCTCCATTTTAATAATGGGTAAGAGCTAAAATGAAAAGAAGTTTTAGTTTCTTTCTTTCTCTCCATGTAAAATGTGCTGCGAGAAGAGGTATACCCACTTTGGCTGTTTGACAGCTAATAATCTGCTTTAAAATTAGAAATTAGTCTACGGGAATGTCCAGGATAGCAAGAGAAACAGACGCCTCTTACAACTAGCTTAACATTTCACTGTAATGGAACGTATCTGTTCCATTTATTTTTTCTGCTTTGAAACAAGTTAAATTATAGTTTGGCAGACATGATATCAGTTAATTCGTCTTGCAGCGTATTTTCTAGAGCACTTCCTATGCTGAGCAATGCTCAGTTAATGGCTTAGTTCCACGCATTTATTTCATTTTAGGCCTTCTCATTGATTAGGAAAATTTTTATGTTCAGCAATTACATTTGACATTGGTGTGTGCTGATATAAAGGAGCTCAGAGGAACAAGAATGGAAGTTGCCTTCAAAAGATGGCCACTCGGGAACTTGTGACCTTCTTCAGTTGTATTGCAAGAGAATGGGGAGGAAACTCCCACTTGTAAAACAGAAAATAAAAAGTTAGAGCATGACTTTGTGCTTAGTTACTTTGGAAAATGCAGTAAATACTCTCCTGACAATTTTACTGTACTGCTTCTCCTCCAAAATGTCATCCAAACATTCGCTTACATAACTAAAATGTTGAGATTTTTTTTGCCCAGAAAACAAACAAGGATTTTTCTGTACTTATAGAATTACCTAGTTGCAGTATTTCAGATTACAGTAACTTTTGTTCAGCTTTGAGTTTTTGAATGTAGACCTCCTCTACTTGAAGTTTTACTTGTTGACCTTAATGCTGTGGAAACACACAGTTTGATAGCAGCTAACGTCCCTATTCCAAAAACAGCTTAGTGTTATCTCTCAGGCGTTCTTGTGATTTGTCCTGGAAGATGCAGACAGATAAAACAGATAATTTGTATTTCCTTTTCAGTTCTTAATGCATTTAAATGTTTACAGAATTTCCTAAGGACAGGGGAAATCCTACAAGCTGTGGATTTTTCTGCTTTTAGACTCTCCATACCTCAAATCCAGGTACAATGCAAGGAGAATAAATACACTTCCATTCTCACAGGTGTGTCATAATTACATTGAAAAGGCGATATGGTGCTTAGATGCTATAGTAATGGGAGCTATGAAAGTTGGAAAAATAGGTAAGCTGAATTCTAAGGAGAATTTTAGAAGAAAATGTAAAGGATATGCAGCAATGCAGGGGTAGATGTAGCTTATCATGCCTAGGTACTCAGTGCAGCCAGGTATGGAAAGAGGCTGCCAGAGGATTCTCATATATAAACATTGTGGGAAAAGCTGTGAGCACACATGCAAAATACGCTGTATGTGAGGATGAAAAAAAATGGGTTTATTTGGTTAATGCATGCAGATGACCGAAAAGGGAGTAGGCTGTTTCATTAATTTATTTCAGCTTCATTTATTTTAGTTTCATTCATTTATTTGCCTCATGGAAGAGTTAGGAGACAGTGATCATTATTCTGCATCCCAAAGGAATTCAGCTCAGTGTAAGAAGGATAAAATGGCTTAATCCCAGTCAGCAACCACACAGCCTCTCACTTACTCTCTCCCTTTCAGTGGGATGGGGGAGAGAATCAGAAGGGTAAAAGTACCATTTTAAATAGTAGAAGATTTACCAGTAATATTTTTTGCTTTGTCTTTTGTCTGCATTATTATCACACAAAAAGAGAGTAATCACAACATTCATATTAACTGTTAAAAGTACAAATTGTTACCGACCTTTGCTGGCTGTTCCGAGAGAGGTGAAATAGCTAACTGAGTCTCTGTAAGTTTTGACTCACTGTTAAGCAACCGTGCTTCCCTTAATAAAGACAATCTGTAAAACTTTAAGCCTCCTGCAAATGTTGACCTTAAAATACTGTGTGGAGGAAAGGCACTTTAGTTGCAGCCAAAATATGTGAGTCAACCTCTGCATTTTAGGGGAAGCTGCCTTTCCTCACCTACCAGGGAACAGGAAGAGCCATCAGAAGGGGGAGACTCTTAGTAAGGAGGAGTGTGCTACAGAATTTGTCACTGGCATTATGAAGAAGTTTTCATCTGATGACAAAGCTGGAGAATGTTTCCATTGATATCAAATAGAGATATTGATACTGTCTTTGAAATTACCAAATACAGTGCTTGAGTGTACATATTTGTGCATACATATTTAACAGAATTTCCTTTGAATAAGGTACTAGCATGTAACTAAATGGATAGGCTGGAGAAAATGAAATCTTTAAAGACATTTTTAAAGTTATTATTCACAGAGTGAAAGATTTAAAGCCATTTGTTCAGTCATATGTATTAAAATGAGTTTCAAAGTAAACAGTTTTAATTAACGATTGCTAACTGATAATGTCTTGAGCTTTCCTCAAAACTGCTGGTTAGTGAAAAAGCCACTTCAGCAATACTGAACAAAGGATTATCCCAGGGTGTACTGTAAATTGCATTAAGATATCAGAAAGAGTTCACCCAAGCAGCAAAAGTTGCTGCATCCCTGGCTGTAATCAGTAGAAAAGGACCAGTAGCTAAGATTATATTTGAATTTAGTCAGTCTGTGGCAGGAAAAATCCCATTAGTCATGCTTTGATTTGGAATATTCAAATGCAGCCTGTGTTGGTTTGGCTGAGAAGTAATCCTAATTTAAATGTTAAACTTCTGAGGGCTAGCTTAATTTAAAGAAGATGAACCTTGTGATTGTATAAGGTATTTAGCACAAAGAACATGCTCTGTAGTTGAGATACTACTTAGTAGTTTAAAGAGCCAGAGAATTTTGAAGTTCTGAGTGCCATAAAAATGCTGGAGTTCCATAACACATTTTTACATCTTCTGTTCCATTAGACTAATTCAGGCCTTCAGCAGCAGCAATGAATACAAGTCTGTCTATCGGCGATGACAGCTTCTGGTCATGGATCTGGCTTATTTTGTGGCATACCTGGAGGAGCAATGGTATAGCAGATGTGTAGCTGCTGAAAGCCATAGCTTGAGAGTCCCTGCTCTGGGAAGTACAGCATTGCTCTAGGACTCATTTCTATTCTGGCAAGCAAAGTTAGTTTTTCCCTTCATAATTCTGTTCCTTTTGTTCATCTTACTTAATTATGTATATTCAATCTTGGCTAGGATGGCTAGACATTTCTGCAATATAGTCACAGAATCACAGAATGGTTGAGGTTGGTAGGGACCTCTGGATGGCATCTAATCTAACCCCCCTGCTCTAGCAGGGCCACCTAAAGCTGATTGCCCAGAACCATGCCCAGACAACTTAAATATTTCCAAGGATGGAAAGTTGACAACCTCGCTGGGCAGCCTGTGCCAGTGCTCTGTCACCCTCACAGTAAAGCAGTGTTTCCTGATGTTCAGACAGTACCTGCTGGGTTTCAGTTTGTGCCATTTGCCTCTCATCCCATCACTGGGCACCTATGAAAAGAGCCTGGCTTTGTCCTTTTTGGACCCTCCATTCAGATACTTACATGCTTTCATAAGATCCCCCCTGATCCTACTCTTCTCCAGCTTGAACAGCCCCAGCTCTCTCAGCCTTGCCTTATAGGAGAGATGCCTCAGTCCCTTAATCATTTTAATGGCAGTCCTTAGCTGGACTCCTTCCAGTAGCTGCATCTCTCTGTTGTACTGGGGAGCCCAGCACTGGATCCAGCACTCCAGATGTGGCCTTGCCAGTGCTGAGCAGAGGGGAAGGATCACCTCCCTCCACCTGCTCATAACACTCCTTCCTACTGCAGCCCAGGATCTTGGTGGTTGTCTTTGCGGTCAGGGTACATTGCTGTCTTATGTTCAGCCTGGTATCCACCAGAACCACCAGGTCCTTTTCTGCAAAGCTGAAAAAAACCCATCTAGAACTTAAAATATTTATAGAAATTTTGAGCATATCATTAGCTGGTGTATATTAGTGGAGCTCCATTGAAGTTGATGGTCATAAGTATGTCAATACATAATAATAAAGTCTGTGATTGGCTTGAAACCACTGTGTCCTTTGACCAGAAGTGAAAAATCTTTCAATAAAAATATTTCAAAATTCTGTAATATAAAAAGAATCTACTTCTTTTGAGTTGCATGAAAAAGTTTGTGCCATCTGATATTTTTCAGGCATTGCTATCATTACTAACAGAGTGGGAAAAAAATATCATTGCTGTTCTGTTTGGAAGGATATTATTCAGTGGACCATAAGAATCTGGAGACAAATTAAAAGAATATTCAGGAATTTAACCCATAAAATGGGCTAAATTCTGTATCCAAAATATAAATTTTATTTATGTCTATCCAGAACTTTTCTATTGTTATTGTGGTAATATTATTATATTTCTGTATTATATCAGAGAGCAAATGGTTTAGTTTAGTGATTCTGACCTTTGTATTCATATTTAATTTAAAATATATACTACCTTTTCAAAGAAAAAAAAATATCAAGATTTCCGATCCTTCAAAATGAAACGTGCAAGGGAGCATTGTGCTTTAGCTAGGCTGATTCTTTAAATTCCATACCCTGGGATTTCCTTACAGATTCTGGATGGACACAGCTGAATATTTTTCTTGGAAATCACTCTTTGTGACATACAAGTTGCAGTAAAACATACTGCAGTTGCAATAAAACATAGTCAATACAAATAAAATGTAGAGCTTTTATATAAAAGCTTATTACTGATGTGGCATTAATATATCTGCCTTTTTCAATAAAAAGAAACAGACAGAAAGAAGCTAAGCTGTCTTTTTTTTTTTCTTTTGCTTAGATGGTTTTGTATTTGATAGTATATTCCAGTAGACTCAATGAAATTCAGAATACTGACCAGATATCATAGAAAAACCTTACTGGGGCATTAAAATGAACAATAGCAATCATAAACACAAAGTCTCCTTCAGATTCCAATTACAACACACCCAGCACTCTCCATTTTTTTCTGTTCCCAAGGAACACAGGGAAAATACTATTTAATAATGTAAGATATTTATTAGTAGCAAGCTATCTAATTCTAGCTCACACTAAGAGTAACTTTGTACAAGATAGTTTACTTCATTCTACCTTGTCCAGCTAGGTTGTCCAGAAAAGGAATTAGTGAAAAAGATGTAATATATTATAAATCCATAATTTAATTTGATGTATAGGAAATTTTTGCATAGACTAATTTTTTTTTTTTTAAGGTTCCAAACTGAGCAAGAAAACAAAACATTTACTATTAATCAAGGGAGTATACAGACCATTCTAATCCAGTCAAGATAGTAGGATGTGTTTATTTTGAGAATAGCAGAAATCACAACCGTAAAGCCAGTTTTGTGTCTTAAAATTTCTACAGAGCTCTTTTAAGACTCACTTCTGAATAAAGCAAAAAATAAATATAATTATCTAAGCTGGTGTGGGATTAGGAAGTCAAAAAGTGCACACTGAAAAAGTGTGATAGAAACATTGTAAACACTTCTGTGGTACCAAAAAAACACAAAGAGGAGATTGAAGAAGTTCTTTGATTTGTTTGTACTCGCCATTCAGCTCTTCCATTACCCATCCTGGTCCTCACTTTGTTTTTGCTCCTGTCCTCTATTCAGCTATTATTTATCAGCTCCTTTCTTTAAATAACTCAATCATAATCTTCTGTTGCCTTTCTTTTCATGTTACTGTTGGGTCCGTGGTTTGATTTATAGATTACGTGCTGAATTTTGGAGAGAGCTTTCTGTTAAATGTATCATCTCCCAGATGGAAATTATGGCAGTTACTTTGTGTAAAAGCCTCAAGACCTTTACCTGAGATTTCCTCTCTGCTCACCACCCCAGAGAGAGACAGCTAAAGCAGCTGACGGCTTTCCATCAGTATCACATTGGAGCTATGATGGGGGCCCGGGTGGAATCTGTCATGTGGGAGGTTGGTGCCAGGCACCACTCAAATTTCATACCAGCTTCTCCATTTGAAATTCTTCCTCAAGTAGCTGCAGACCATTGACCTTCCCATACTATTATAAAGCTCTTGATTCAGTTTTCACAGAGGGTGGGGAAACCTGAGATACTATTTTGTATGTGTCTATGTAGGGTTGCTTCCCTTTTTTCCTCCAAAATTCAAGGACTGGGAAAATCTTTGTCTGTGATACTTCCTGTCAGTCCTTTACTTTTGGAGATGTACTCCTATTTATATTGTTTTAAACTATTGCTAAAAGCCTAGAATATGAAATAAAGGACAGCTTTATTTATTTCAAATAAAGCTATGGAAGTAAACATGTATTTGTTGCATTACTTCTCAAAGGATAATTTAATATTAGATATATATTGTATGCATTAAATAGTCGTGGAAACTTCCTGACTGCCATTTTGGGAAAAAAAAAAAAGGTCCATCCTGAAGACACCAAAAAAAAAATTAACAAAAGGAGAACCAATACTTACAGAAACATATGCCCGACATGTTTATAATGAAAATAAAACATGAGTAAATGAAAATGGTACTCAGGTGCAAAGTTTTTAAGCTAAGCCTTAGGTCATATAAATGCTAACTACATATTGATCTTTCAAGAATGGATTTTAAGACAGAGCAGATGACATAAGGGGAATAACTCGTTAACTACAGAGATCTTGCAGCATGATGCATTCTTGATGCAGTAACTAAAACATACTTTCTGATGGAAAGCACGAAATATGTGTTACAAAATACTAAGCTATACTATCTTACTTGTGCATTTCACTAACCTCCTGATAAATTTGTGAAATTTTAGTTGACTTCTGGTTGTGAGATACTAACTGCTTAATTGTTTTTAACCTTCTTTTCTCATCTTTTTCAAATTGAAGGCAGTATTTCTGTATTGCCTGAGATAGCTGGGCCTGAACTATTTCAGCTCTTCCTCCCCATAAAAGCAAAGCTCAGATGTCCTTACCCTGTGTTTGAATTTTCTTGCCAAGAAAGCCAGAATGTGAACCAACATCTGAAGAGTGAAGATAATCTGGGGGCTGGGCTGCAGTGCAGACTGGCGTCCCAAGGTATGCGACGTTACAGGCGCAAGTTCTGCCTTGCTTCTCTCTGTAAAGGGGAGGAAGGAAACTGGACTCTTACATCAGGGAGATACATAACACGTTAAAGGCAAAGGTCTGTTCTGAAAGCTTAATGTAAAGAATCAATTCTAATCCATAACTGCTTGTCACAAGTAGCTCTTTCATGCATGAATGATAATATTGAACTCAGTGAATACTCAGGTGATTAGTTTCTCCAAGATAGCTAAGTGCTATTTTTTTTTTTTCTGCTTTGTGATTCCTAGTCAAGATAGCACACCATGTTGCTAAAGAACAAAACTAAAAACTAAAATATTCTGAAACCAATGGATAATCGGGGTCAAATCTCTGAATATAAGCGGAATAGTTGCTTACATATTTACAGTCTACTATAGCTCTTTAGCATCTGCCTGGGTCCTGATATTATTACACCACAGTTTCATGCCTATTCCAGCATAAGAGTTAACTTCCCTGACCAGTAAATGTGTTCCTTCATATTTGTAAGCTCCTTTGCATTTCCAGTACTTATTAGGGAGGACTGATTTTTATCTATGGCTTGCATTGCTTGCTTAAAAAGCACGTTCTCTTCCTAAGCCAAAAATAATACGATTGCATAGTGGTGCTTCTGCTGTCCCGGCATTCCCTAAGACCTAAATCAGAGCGTGACACAAGTGTGACTGGCATAGCTACTGATACAGCAGTTATGAAAGTACGTTTTTCAGAAATGTACACTGGCCTGCAATGTGTATTGTCATACTTATCTATATTAACATTGATTTTGAGTTACAGTCATGTCTTTTATTACAATTTTCACAGGGAAATAATGTACTAGCTGCTAATATGCTATCCGTCTCCAGGATGCTTGGGTCGCTGAACCTAATATTAGTATTTCTGTGACCTTATAAATTTTACCTTTGGGTTTATTTGTTTTGTAATGGATTTTTTTTTTTTTTTTTTTTTTTTTTTTTTTTTTTTTTTTTTTTTTTTTTTTTGGTATTTAAGCTTTGAATCTTGTTTGATGTGTTAGCGGACAAATAACCTCTAATGAAACTGATGGGACTGTCCATTTCAATTACAAAGACAAAGGAATCAATGAGACTCATTTTACACATTAAATGAGGTTGGTATTATTTAACACTACAATGAGGGACAATAATTGATGATAAATTACAAATGAAGTCCTATTGGATTATGCATTACTTTACTCATAGTAGTGTGAAGAATTAATTGTGTAGGAAGCTGCAATACATGTTTTCTCGACTCTGACTCAGCTGTCAAATCATAGGATGAGTATGTAAAGCATACTTTTATTTTTACTTCTTTGAGGGGAGAAAAATCAAATAATGTGTTTTACATTTCTCTATACATGCATTTAGATAGACCATCACTGCTCCTTAATTATTCATTTCAGCAACGCAAAAAATAGGAAATATAAAATTAGAAGAGCAGTCATAAGGTAAATCTCAGATCCTGAACACAAAAACTGCCATTTGTGTAAGGCAAGGAGAATTTAGTTAAACTATGTATCTTATTTTTTACTGTACACAAAGATATATGAATTTAGTTCTTATTCCTCCCCAGTCACTACAAGTAAGTGCTAGTGCACTTTTCTGCACTAACACTGTCAGTTCTTTCCTAAGAAAGCATTGATAAAGATTCATTCACATTACCCCTAAAAAAATAAAAAAAATAAGAAAAACTAAAAGACATGTATTTATAGAAGTGAATTCTGTAATGATTTCATCCACTAGATAAAAATGGTGGATTCCAGCAGTAAATGTTTTTTATATGTTTATTTATTTTAACTTATGTATTTAATTGGATAAAGATATGAGGCTTGATCTTAATTTCTTAAGGATCCATTTACTACTCTTCTGCTTTATTCCTACCGTTAGTGCCCTTATGCACACAGTAGTTCCTCCTGGTGCCCCTTGCCTATCAGGTAAGCTTCTTCAGCCAGCTGGTTACAAAGGAGTAAAGAGACCTCTGTAGCCCACCTTGGTCTCTGAGAAGTGCTCGTGTACAGCTTGATCAGACAGTACTGTTGTCCCAAGATGAGTCTGGAGCGATGCTCAGGTTAGGATTGCTGGATCTTTAGCCAGAAGCTAAATTGTTTTGCTCTGATATCGTGCTCAGTTCTTGTAGGAAGATTACGTGTCTCTGCCTCTGGGCTGCCTGCTGTATTTCACTAGACATTTTCTTCGAAAGTGTAAATGTTGGAGGCTGTAGAGGCGTTGGCCTCATTGCTGAGTGCCTGTATCATAAAGATCTCCCTTATTCACTGTGCCAGTCTCTATAGCTATTTTTGTGATGCCGTGGCTCTTTTACGGGTAGGTAACATTAGGAATAGGATAATGTATCACAGATAACGTCTCTCATGCAATACAGCACATTGTTTTGTGTTGAATCGTAGGCTAACCAACATAAAGGAAATGCTCTGACCATTGTAGGCCAGTTTAAAAATTCATTTGGAGGAGATAGCTAGATACCCTTTAATTCTATTAAATATAATCTTGTGAGATGTAATATCAGTAGGATTAGTGAAGGTTTAAAAAAAAAAAAACCAAAAAAAACCAGTTTTGCAAAGAGCTCTTCTGTTATGCTGGGAGGTACTCCATTATTTATTTCCTCTTCCCACTAGGACAAAAGATAGAAGGTTAAATATACAAACAGAAGAGATAAAATGATACCTTTGATTGACCTTGTGAGCTATTTATAACATTGAGAAGTCATATTTCAAGGTTGTATGCAACCTGCTTTGTAGTCTGTAGTTCCTTTTTTCTTCCAATATTTTTTATGTAGTGGTGACAGTACAGCAAACTGTCAGTCACGACTAACTCATGCACATCTTCCTGCCATTGTGTCTGTGGAGATACAAAAGGATCAAAGGAACAAAAATCAGAAGTCAAACCCATCCCTATGTGACTTAGAAAATTCATTTAGCCTTTTTAAACAGGAGCTATCACAAGTGGACTCAGGCTGCACTCGTTCTCCTTTGTTGTGTGCAGGAAAAGATGTGTGTATGGTAATCAGCATTTCCACCTCTTGCACTCTTTTTTCAGGTCTTGAAATTTCCATCAGTTCGTAGCTCATACCAACAACATCAAAATAAAAAAAAAAAAGTTTAAAAATATTTAAAATAAGAGTTTCCAACTCTCTTGTATAGAGTAAGCTTCCAGAAGAATGCTTAAAACCTTCAAGAGAATGCATTTTAAAATCATAATCAGGAAAACAGAAAACTAATTAGAACACAAGATCTGAACTGTATTTTAAAATCTTGTTCTTTGGGAGGTCTTGTTATTTAGTGTTATATTTTTATGGACTAATTATAATGAGAGTTGTGTTTCTTTTGAATGACAAGCAAACATTTAATACAAAAACTGCACAATTATTTCATAAGAAACATAGAAAGTGCCTAGCTTCTGTATACTGTAGAATAATTTTGAAAACTCGAAAGTCCCTGAAAAGAAAAATTAAATTCTATTATTCCACTTAAATGAGAGTAAGCTTAAGAAAGGTTAATTGCAGTGTTGTGACTCCAGGCCATCTATCACCATGTTGACAGGACATTTTCTTCAGTTAGTGAGAAGTGATGATCAGTGATGATATAAATTGAATAGTCACTTTTACATGTAAATGTAGTGCAGCAAAAATAATGCATTGGGATTCCCTAGTTATGACAATGTAGGAAGTTGTGATTTGAAAAAAAAATATGAGAAAGGGCTTGAAATGTTCAAGTGTATTTCATTGACATGAAATGCAGGACAAATTGTATTTAATAACCTCATTTTAAAATTATTTCTAATTAGTGAGACTTTCTGGCAGGTGTGCTTTCCTTTTCATCTGTGAAATGTTACCTTAATTTTTTTGACAGACTAGTCTCATAATGATTGCAAAAGAAAATGCAAGGCACCTAGGTCATCTAATCTACAATTAACTCTGTTAATTTCCTGGAAGAATAAAAAAGATTGATGTGAAATGTTACACATTACCTGATTCATCAGAATTACTGTTAAACCTAGGAGTAGAACCTCAAGGCATACTTATTCTGCTAAAGGTAGAGCACTGAAAGGTACAACACTTTAAAATAAAAGTCTCTTCTGATCATATGTTAGCACATAGGTGAGAAATGAAACCCAACTCAGTGATATGCCTTTAGCCTCTGAGAATTTAGTACAAGTGAGAGAGATTTATCCTGTGATTATATAACTAAATGTGATCTAAGAAAAGAAAAGTGAATTTTCTACAGGGAAATGTTATTGACTACTGAAGAAATCTTTTATATGCTTTTCACCTCAGTCATTCTGTGTTTGTAGAATCGTTTTAATATTGTAATGGTAAAAGCAATGAGGAGAATGTTTATCCCAAGTTCTGGATAACCAGCATAACTTGGAGTCCACAATTACAAGTGCAAAATAAATAGCACACTAAAACTAAATAACGGCTCTGCTCTTTCTGAAAGTCAGCTGCCTCTTGTCCCATGTCTTTGAAAAGTAAAGAGGCAGGGGCACGCTCAAGGGGCCATGCCATGCATGTTCCATCTCTGATGTGCAGTTCTACTTAGTGAATGCAAAGCAACAGACCCTTCTCTTCATGACAAAATATCTGCAGGTATCTCTCACACAGATGAAAGCACATTCTCATCCGAGCACATTCTTAAACTGTTTAGAGCTTCTTAGGTTAAAACCAACATGTTGAATTCTACCAGTTTATTCTTCAGCACTGTGTAGATCTGCCCAGAGCACTGATGTAAACATCCCCCAGGTGTGAAGTCCCCTATAACCAGAAGATCCCAGAGTGCCCCCGTGGTTTAAGTTTACCTTGATTTCCGTGTGACACCTTGCCTAACATGGGCATTATAGCAATTGCATCCTCAGGTGTCAAAGCCATGAGTGTTTGTGTGGCAGATTTTATACTGCAGAAAAGTTTTGTGATTTCAGCCGGAGACAAATCATTAGTAGAACTGTATTTAAAGGAAGCCATGATGCAACTCTGCTTTCTATTGAAGACAGTATTAAAAACTCCTGCTGCTTTTGGCAAGATCAGTTAAATTCACATTGAGTGCTTGTGAAAATCCTGTTAGACATGTTTTAGCTACACTGGTCAAAACTTACCAGATCTGTTCAAATTCATCATTGCCAGCATCTAGTATTCCAAAGGGCATTTGCAAGAGCATGAGTATTAAACACTGTCCATTAATTTTATGCATGTGTGTTACTTGTGTGTGTGATGCTGTATCTTTTCGTCTTTCTAATCTTCCTGCTCTCTGTTAGAGAAATGAAAGGACTTCAGTTTTTCACTACCATATTGTCGTAGCATTTTGGTGTAACACTGAAGGCTTTACGAGCCTCTAAGATCCCTTTTGTCAGCCAGTGGATATGGGAGATTGGATCTTCTAATAAGAAGAGCCGAGGCAGGCTGTAAAACTTACCCTTTCCAATTATTTTCTTCATTAACCACAAACACTTTTGTCTCCACCAGTGTACAAGCCCCTACTCCATTTCTGTTTTTCCTAAAGTATTACTTTCCTCAACTAATTTACTTTACACTATTCATCAATCCGTTCCCTATATTACCTTGCAAACCCTGTAAGAATCAAGCTCACCCAGAAGAAATTAATGGCATCTGTTGCAAGGTATACTTGTCACTGGAGGGGGAAAAAAACCCAATAACAAACTCCTTATGCCATAAATTGTCGGCTTATGATACAGGAAACACCTTTAGGAAACACTAGCTGTGGATAGATATTTGGGTGATAAACTAGGGAATGAAAGTAAGCTAACTAAAAAAGACACTGTAGGTTTTTAAGTGTCTGTTACTAAATGACAAGCATATAGATAAGTAAAAGTTTTGTTTTCAGTGCTGAATTCTTCATAGATCTCCTCTAGATAATTTTCCCCCCAGAAAATTGTTTCAAAAAATTAAAGTTTAATGTATGTTTGTGCAAACAAACATTGCTTTGAAGATTTGTGCCAAAATTGTGGACACTGCCAATGTGCCAATGTGTGGCACTCCTGATTTTTTTTCAGTTTCCCTTTTGCCATTTACATATTTATCCAAGGCACAATATGAAGCAAAAATAGTAAATATTTGAAGACACAGCTGAAATTTGGACATTTTGTGCAAAAAAAAATAATATTTTGTGAACACAAGGAATTCATAAAGCAAAGAAAAAGAACATTTGTTTAATAACTCTCATAAATGCTACTAGTTTACACAAAAATAACTGAACTTTAAATTTGAAAAATCATTAGGCAAAACCCAATGCACACCTGTACACACACACACACAGAGCCATAGAGGAGATGAGGTGCAAATGTTAAACAAAGGTGCATCTCTACCAGTCTCTCAAACAATCCCAACAATTGTAAAAAAATCCTAGCTGGAGGTCAGGTAAAAAGTATTCACTGCTGCTTGTTCTTTTTTCATTTACTAGGCATTGCTGAATAGAGATTATGAATTCTGAACACAAATTTCAACACACATTTCTATTTTTTGTCCATCTCTGTGTGACACTTTCTTTTTTTTCATCAGTACTGAAATATATTCTAGTGAGCTTGAAGTACCCTGACAGCTAACAGGCAGGTTGAATAAATTGTTGCTGTGTGCCTGGGGATCTACATTTCCCTGACTCCTCTTTTATTTTTTCTCTGTCCCCATTCCCCTCCCTCCTCTTTCCCTCTCCTCCCCTCATTTCCCTGTCTTGTTAGCTCTTAAGGAATTCCATTCTTAATGCACTGTGTGCACTGTGTACAAGACTGACTGCAGGGACAGGCTCATCTTCATAATCGTATTTTACCTTTCTAGTGGCACATACAGCAATAACACCAATAATTTTAATATTTGTAGCAAGATATTTTACATGCACAAAATTTGGAAGTCTTGTGCTGCCTGACACAGTATTCTTTTAATATCAAATTCACTTTGGTGTATGCAACGTTAGTAAACCAGGCAATTGTGCCTTGGCTTTGTTCTGGGTTGTCCCTTTGATCACATCATGCTTTAAGGAGTCTATTTGCCAGCAAATAGGAGTTGCCCCGCTGACCTTAAAGAAGAATATTATCCCTTCCCACTGCAGTAATGACTTCTTTTTCACACATACCCGTAAGGATGGAGCTTAAGAACTGTATTTCTAGTAGATTATACTGACAGACAGTAGCTCTCTCATGCCTATATTATAGTTTTGCAGGCTTACAGTTGCATTTTTTTTCTCTCTTTGAGTGAATATAATGTTGAGTTTGGGTTTCTCTTTGCTGTGGCATGATATATTCACAACTTACAAAGATGTAAATGTGGTCATTAGAAGAATTTTCTATTTATTTCTATTTATCACATCAGGACCTTTCAGAATTTGCATGGTGTGTCATGTGGCTGGAACTGAATAACTCACTGGCAAAGACCCAGATTCTTAATTACTAGGAGTTTCTACCCTCTCTGTAGAGATGCAGAGAGGGAAGAGTGAGAGGAAGGATGTCCATGGCACAGAAATATTTTAATGGTCAAGAGTTTTTACTGTAGCATGACTAAGTGCAGACTCAGAAGCCAGGCATAAGCTTTCAGTCTATACTGTCACTTGTTTGCTTTGGCCCAAAGCCTGTGCAAGCAACTTGTGAATATTTAAATGTGAGATATCTGGTGCTGATCACTTTGCAAGCTTTGATGTACCCAGATTGGGGAAAGGAGAATACCCTCAAAGGTGTTAAGGAAGTGTCATTGCTCTTCCAGAGGTTCCTGATCCATGGCCTAAGTGTGCATGTGAGCATGGGGCTGGTGGGACAACCTGAGCTCAGATCTGAATTTAGCGGATGGAAGTGACTGTCTGACATTGACTAACCAAAGTGACCTGTAGAGTTTCCCCCTTCTTGACTTAGAAACAAAAGACATGACAATCATATGGCAAAATAGTTGCTTCCCTCATCTTTCTGTCTTTCTGAAAAAATGGAAAATCTCATGTTAAGCAGCTACTGAACTGCTCATGGTACACTTTTGTATTGAAACACTGGACTGTAAATTGTGACATCTACAATCTGATTCATTTTTGGCTTATGTGTCAGGCAGAAGTGATGGATGAAGATCACGAGAAATAAACTGATAAGCTTCCCTGTGGTAACTCATCTTCCCTTATAAATACAATTCTTGGGTTTTTCCTTGTCTGGGGCTGACTAATGACTTGAAAAAGCCACTTCTGCTTTCTGTGAACCGATATTAACTAGTTCACTATCTCCCTGAGCTATATGTTGTAATGAAATTTCTGGAGAGCATAAAGATTAATTTCAGTGCTAGTTACATTTCATAATGAACTCTTAGAAAGTACAGTTTTGACATTCCTGACTTCTGTGATTTATCAATTGAAAACCTCATTTGTCTTCTCTGAATTTACGATATGTAGTAATTTGAGAAAGATCATCTCTCTTTTATCAACTATGCTTTTATCATTTTACTGTTGTCTTCATCATTTTATCTTCTGTACTCTGTAAGTTATATTGAAAACAGAAATTTTCTTCTTTAAGATGATTATATCTATAGATCCGAGACTTTTATTTCGTTTTTTGGACACTAAGTCAGTTATGTAGTAGGCACTTTGTGAAGTCTGAGATTTTTTTTCAGGACTGACTGGTATCAATTCACCTGAAGTTTCCATTTACAACTTTCCACTTATTAAAGTTTCCACTGAGGGCTGTCTTTAGGCAGACATGTGTGCTTATCCTCCATCTTGTTTCTGGAGAAATATTTTAAATTATTTGCTACAGAACATGCACTAAAAATATCAGTAAGGAGCATTTTTATTTATGTACCTAACAGCTTCCTTGTGAGAATTAGTCCGCTTAAATCTCACATCTTAACAGCATCATGTATAAGGCTTAACTTTTAGAATTCTTAATAAAACAGAACTTAAACTTCAAAGGCTATATTTAATATAATTGCAATAGGAATGTGTTTTGTTAGTATATTGTTCATTGTAAACCACACTAAATTAGAATTAGCATTTGCTTTTAGAACAATGAGGACTGTTAACACGTTCTCCTGTATTAAATTAGTTGGAGGAGAAGCCTGTCAGTAACAAGATCCATGGATGAGGTTTCTGCTGGAAAAAATATTTTAGAAAAAAATAATAAATCCGATTGGAATTTAAGTAAATAATATTGCTTTTAAAACTTTATAGGTAAACAAAGCTAAAGACATTAGATACATTATTGTAAATTACTTCAATATTAAGTTGTCTTTAATTGTAGATGGAACATATAGAAAATTTCAGAAGGGTGATCTAATGAAATATGCCTAACAATTGTATTAAAAACCCCGCTTCTTATTTCCTTCGCATGCACACTAATGAGAAAAAAAGCATTATAGAAGTATCCTATTTAAATCAAGACAAAACTGCTTCAGCACATTTAGTAGACTACTGTAATCCTTTCTATAATTTTGCAGCTGTCTATGATTCTTGTAGAATACAGAAAATGAATTAATCTAACAAGTACTATATTATTAAACATTGTGTTATAAATTTCATCACACAAGTTTATAGTCCTTGAGATTTTCTATTGGTCTTTCTAAAATGAGTCGAGGTTACATTAACCTTCAGCAGTCTTAAAAGAAAAATGGAACAATCTAAAACTTTAAAATAAATTGCATTCTCATTGTTATACATTGTTTAAATTGGTCAAAGTAAGTTTATGGTCTTTTCCTTGAGGAAAGAAATACAATATTTTACAATTTTGATAGCATCGTATCAGATTTTTATATTACCACTTTGACATTAGCTGGAATTTATTGCATGCATATTTTCTGGATTTTTTTTCATTTCTGAACAGACCTGTGCTTTGCTTCTTTCCCCAGTCGTCTGAGACTTTTTGAGACACTGACACTTCTCAAAGTTTTGTCTAAAGTCTATATGAGCCAATAGAAAAATTTCCATTGACCTCCACATAGTTAAGTTACTTATAAGGGCATAGTATTCTGTAAGGAGATTTTTGTGACTGTAAGCTGGATAATTAGTTCATATATGTGGGGCTTCACAGCTTTGCATCATCTTGATTGTAGATGCTCTGCTTTCCAAATGTTTGCCTAATATTTTTTTAAGCAAGAGAAGATTAGTTGAAGATAAGCAGAATTTCATTCAACAGAAAAATAACTTGAACGTGGTTCCATAGTGTTGGAAGTTTGACATATCTTATTTTGGGTCATTCTCTTTGAAGTTTAGGTTTTATTGTAACTTTATAACTCTCCAATTTTCTTAAAAAAAAAAAAAACTTGGAATAGTATTCATTTTTAAGATTGTTGAATTGTCTTTGACATTGTTTGCGGTAGAAACAATTTAAAATACTCCATGTGAGCATTTTCGGATATTTAAATCCTACTGCCTCATCTAAAAATCTCAATGGAGTTTTATTATGTGCCTGAGAGCTGTAAGGTATCCTCAAATCTCCTCTGCAGATCTGTGACATCTGGTTTTAGTTTTGTGTTTATGGCGCTAGGAGCAGCCCCCATGGCTAATTGAAGACTTGCTGCTGTGTTCCTGTTCACCAGAAGGAGGTGGATGACCCAACCTCCATTGAGTGGCTGGAGCTAAAAGGCATAGAATTAGTGCAGAGTGATATTACTCAGCATGTATGGTATTCTAATAAAATTAAAACTGGAGAGACGCATTGTAGAGCATATACTGCTATTAGTGTTAGCTGCAAAAACCTACCTTGTTCAATACATACTGAGGATAAGAAACTAATACTTTTACACTAGGGAATAAAGGAAATGTTCAAGCTTTGCAAATGTTATAATTCCTAACTAGTAATTATCCTATTTCATAGTTAAACTGAGATTGTGGAATCTGTAATAAAAATAAATTGAGTGTATCACATCCAATTTTTTAAAGAAAAAATGAGCAGGCAAAATATATACACATTTTTCAGAACAAAATGTAGACTGAGGTCTTACTTTCAGTGATGAAAAACTTTACTAGACTTAGGCTGAAACTTTTGAACTGTTATTTTGTACAATCTATAATAGAGAAGGCTGTAATAAATTTAATGTAGTCTTGCTCCTGTCTAGTGTAAAGTATATATACCTGTACACTCCACTTTATTTGTCAAGACCCATGACAAAGCAATTATGTTATAGTTTTGAGTAAGTAATACTACTTTTAAAAGTGTCTTGGTTAACAAAGCTACAAGTATTAGATAGGCTATTGTAAATTACATCAATTTTATATTGTGTTTAATTACAGCCTAGTATAATTATAGCCATATAGACTATTCCAGAAACAGGTTCTGGTGTAGAATGTCTAACAGAATTTTGTTTACAATAATTCCTATAAAAAGAGTACTAAACAATAAATTTTACCTTATGCATTTTAGGCAAATTAAATGCACAAAAATAAGCAGATTTTCAACAGATGAATCTTCAAGTATTTCAATCCTGAAGAGGGAAAAAAAAAAACTTGCATTTTTAGCTTTCATGATTTTTAACCATTTTGTAAATTAAAAAGAGATATTTGGGCAGGAGTGGCAAGCACACTGCAAATTATCTCACTGGAGTGGAGACCGCTTGGTTTAGAAAGTCATTGTGATACTATATTTTAATTTCTTGGCTCTCAGATCTCACATTTCCTATCTCTTTTTGCCAAAGATTATTTGGAATAGTATATCAGCTTCACAGCTCCCAGCGAAGTGCCTGACAAAAATCTGACAAAAAAAAAAAAATCTTTTTTTTTCTACTTTTTTTTTCTTTTCCTTTTTGATTTTCATTTTGATTTATAATATTACAACTTTTCTTCATTCTTCATTAATCCTTCTTACCATTTTACTTTTAAAATTCTGCTTTATGATTTTATTCTCTACAGTTCCCTTCTCTGTGCTCAAAGGAATATCATGTTCTTATGCTCTCCACGAGGAGCTGGAGAAATTCTTAAGATTCAAAGAAGAATAAAAGAAAACCTGGATATTCTGCTTCCAGAACCAGAAATCTTGCATGGAGTACTATTTCAAGAGTAAAAACTGGGAGGGTGGTTTTGAAGGAACCACCTTCTGGCACAAAAACACAGAATAAAAGATTTGGCTCCTGAAGCTATTCATATGCACTCTAGAAAATTTAAAAACCATTAACTCTCCCTTTCAAGAATGATGAAAAATTCTGAAATTACTGGAAAAGGCTGACTGTTTCCAGGTGCATATGTTCCTATTTGATAAATTGTACCATTTGGCTATGTATAAATTAGACTTTTATTCTAATGAGTTGTGGTTTGCCAATAAAAATTAAATATATGCTACAATTATAAAATGCTGATGCAGAACCTCACAAGTTAATTCAAGGCCAAATATTGATCCATCAGCATATGGTGGTTCAAGTTCAAAAGCAAACAGTTCTATCCTAGAACAAATTTTATCCAGAGGTCTAAACCAATACTTTTGCAAATACTAATTAATCAATTGTTGTGTTGCACAAAAAAAAAATATGTTCCCATATATCAAAGAAATATCTATAGGTCTAGTGAATCCTCACCCTTGGAGTTTGACCTAACAGGGCCTGTATTTTATAACAAAGGATTTAGAAGGTATGCCCTAAAACCTTTCGTGTCTCAGCATTGTAGTGTGAAAAAATGTTAAGTATGAGTAATAATCTTCCGAATTTCTCCAGTTACTTGTTGTAGCCTTCATTTCAGATGGCTACATACTTTGAGTTCAAATGTTCTTAGATTTGGTTGATTATTTAAATCCAATACCAATGACAATTGTTTTTTTTCTTCATGTTAAAATTCTGTTGTTTAAAATTAATCTGGCTATATTGGTGCAATTTGTAATTGCTAGAATTTGCTTTAATGACAGTTGATACAGGGACATCTACAGTCTTAATTTTATTAAACAAAGCATAAAAAGATGTTTTAAAAAAAAACCTGTTTTCAAAACTGATTGCTTTCCAGACTTTCTTTGGGGTTAATTTTAAAAGCCAATATGATGAGTTTGAGTTAGTAATGAAATAAAGTTCGGATATTTCCCTGTAGCTGCAAATTTAATAGACTGTTTCATTACTTTGTTAGGTACTGAATAAGTTGTCCCTTGGTTCTGACTGCTTTTTCAAGAAAAATTAAATTCCTTCTTCCTGGTTCTTCTTTCTGATGTTTTCTTTGTTTGTTTGTATTTTTTTTTCCCCTCCTCTTCTTTTATACCATTTTCTAAATTGTGACATTGCAAGTTACAGTTCCTAATTTCTGGCCTACATTGCATTATCTAATGAGCACACTGAGCATGGTAATATATGAAGCAATCATATATCTGAGAATCATGGATTTAAAATACATCTAATTCAACACAAATACAGCAGCAATACAGATTATAAATGCAAATTTACTCTAGGGATTTCTGTGTATACATGGCACAGTTTTGCTGTATGCTAAAGCTTTAGGGTCAGTAAATGGACCTCATTGTCCACTGAAACTGCCAACATATGTTGTAAGTAGAGAATTATGTCATGTAGTGTTAAGCCTAATAGGCTAAATTGCAGACAAATAGTAATCAATCCACAGGTGGCCTTGCAATGCCTACTATGAAGTGGAGAAGTGTAGCAGCTAGTTAGAGGAGAAGCTATCACCTTACAAAGCAAGATGTTAGTTATTTGCTTTGTTTTATTCTCCATTTATTTCCTTGCTATAAACAAATAGTAAATATGTATCCTAATATATGTTGCATGTATATTTATGTAGGGATATGTAGAGAGCCGTGAAAAAGACTTGAACTGCTCCAAAGAGAGGAAAAGAACAAACCTGGGGACAGGTTTGTTAATCCAATTAAGGATGATTCTTTCTGTAAAAAGATCCTATACTCTGCTAAACCGAGCAACTTTATGTTAAATTAATAACTTTTTAAAATTAACTGAATTGACATAACTGAAGTTATGCCATGTGACTTGTCCAAGCTGACCAGTTACATGTGAGTTTTGTGAAGAAATGTAGGGGATGAAGAGGAGGAGGAGAAAATGAGAAGGAACATGAAGGAAGATGAGGGAATGAAAGTAAAGGTGAGAAAAGGGAAGAACTCTGTGCTATGCTTACAGAGTTCTTAATCCCCTCTTTCCTCATTTACAGATGTCATTGAGATTTATGTGGGATTGAAATCTGCCCTGAGGTTTGTGATCCAAATGTTTTTGATTTCAGTGGAGTTTGTTTACATCAGAGTTGACCATGGCTTCTCTTTGACTGATTTTTTTTTTTTAAACTTAATAAAATCTCACTGCATAGCAAACACTAATGGTAAATCTTGGAAGACAACAGGAGAAAAAAACACTTTTAGAGGCAGATGTTCACTCCAAAACCAATGTGAGTGTTAAAGGTGTTCCTGTACAGCAAGGCTGAGATTCATTCATACAATATACATTGAGTGTGTCAAAATAAAATTAAAAAAAAAAAAAAAAAAAAAAAAAAAAAAAAAAAGAAAAAGAAACAACAACAAACTTTGAGCCAGCTCTCTGGGTTTGTATTAGATGTTTTGAGCCAAATTGCAGCAGTCTGCAGTGGAGAGAAGGAAGTGCGGAGTGGGAGTCAGCCAGGAACAGTATCACCTACTTCCAGGGCCTCACAAAAAAAAAGCATATTGCAGGCTTTTTCCAGTATGATTTCCATAAGATCATCGCTGCCACCGTGTCAGCCTGGAGCCTGCACGGGTGCATAGTCATCCCAACGACTGCCACTCATACTTTGCACTTACTCACCTCTTTCCTGTCACTCTTGGTCTTTACTTTTGCTAATGTCAAGTCTTTAGTTTGAGAAGACTGTAGTACCTTCTTTGCACAGGCAGGCTCTCATACTGCGTAATTCTACAGGCTTTGTTTTTACAGACTACACTTTCCATATGAATTCTACAGTGCAAGTACACTATATGCAAAAGCAATACGTTTTAGAGATTAATTTTTGCTCTTTTCAAAACCCTCAGTATTATACCATAACACTCAAATATACTTTGATTTTATGCTAATCCTTGATAGTTGTACTTAAAAATTTAGTCTTTTATCTGGAAAGCTAATGGTATTTCTGTGACTGCTAATATTTTCAAGACATTATTAAAATGTGAAAAAGGGAGTAGTTTGGAATTTTTTTTAAATTGAGGTTTTTACAGACTCTAACAGATTTGAAACTATTGTCTTAACTGGCCTGTCTGAGAAAGTAATTTTAACAGCTTTCATCTTTAAAATAGCTCTGAATGCACCTAGAATAGCTGTCAACAAAGCAGAGATCTGTGAAATGTATCAGACAACAGGTCCACATGTAAGTGAGAAGCAAACGTGTTAACTTAGCTAACATAGAAAATTAAACAATCGGGGAAAAAAAGATAAGAAGAATAGCTAGACTTACTAATTAGAGAAAAAAAAACAGATTTAGTGGGGAAAGCAACATCTGCAGGCACTGAAACAATTTTATAGCATTTAGGTTGTATTCATTTCTATATAGAGATTCAGACTGATAGCTCAAAGGGTGATAGTCATAATTCCTACCTTATAAGAAGGTATGATAATCACTCTATAATCTTCCCTTAGTGAAGCTGGGTTTTTTTTTTCCATAGCATAATTTAGCCATGTTTCAGCCTGATATTAGTAAGGAGAATTTTATTATTACAGCCACACAGTTTTTGTTAAAACCACATATTTCACTTAAAACATTTTTTTTTTTTTTATTCCTATAACAAACTCCTACCAAAAAATGAAAGGTGTATTTGCATTTTACGGGTGTTTGATTCTTTTTCAAAGGAAAATAGTCAGGATTAAATGTCTGCAAAATGTGATTTGATAACATTAAAACAGTCAGATGGATGTTTATAGTTATTTCCTGGTTATTTCACATGCATATTTTCAATGATTTCCCAAAATCATGCTTCTCTTATGACAGACAAAAATGATAACATGAACCTAAATCTTTAGCAAGCCTTATAAGAAATCTCATCTATCAGATGACAAAAGCTGCTGTGCATTGAGTCAGAGTTTATATTGGAAGCAGTTACTAAATACTATGAGAAAAGTATTGATCTTGTTACTGAAGTTGTTCGTTTCAAGTAGCTCATATACTTAGGAATGTTTATTATCCTGTATCTTGGTTATTAGGATTTCATTCTAAACACCAATATATTATACTAGTGATTTTCTAGATTAGAAAGTGTGGAACTCATTAAAAAATTGGGCTGATTTCAATTAACACATCTGTGTATGGTAGCATAACATGAAACTTAAAGTGAAATGCTGCCCTGAATCAGCTAAAAAAGTATTTTTTAGTTTGATATATAAATAAAAACCAGGCATGGTGGCCTATGTTCTGAGTAGCTATATATTCCAACCCATAGAAAAACATATTTGGATTATATTGCACTTGGATGTAAAGTTGTCATAAGATTTTAGATGGTAATTTAGCCCGATGCTCTTTAATACATATCAGTTAGTGGTGTGACTTTTTTTTTTTATTTTCATAGAGCTATTAAGGATATGACATTTTTAATTCTATCAGCTCAGAACTTGAATCAGAGTTTAAGGTAAATGTTTTCATTTAGCTTATTGATTCTGTTCCAATTTAGGAGATTACCCCATATCTCTAATTCACCCAAAGAATCTCACTGGGGAGATTTTCAAAGGCACAAATAGAAGTCAGACCGCTAACTTCCATTGACTGCTGAAAATTGTATTAGTGCCTTCTCTCTAGATACTCAGTAACCCAGGTCCCATTGTTCTCTTAATAGGAAGGAGCATCCGTCTTTCTCAAGTAGGCTTTGAAAATGTTGATCAAAGCAGAGGAGGCCAGATGCTCACAGTTTGCTATAGTTCTGCTAGGGTCAGTGAATTACTTGCACCATTTATGACACAAACAATATCATTGCTAAAATGATTATAAGTTACTTAGTCTCCTAAATAACAAAATTCAACATTAAAGAATACATTTTCCCAGCTAAAATGGAAAAAAAGAAAAAATGTCTTTTTTTTTAAAAAAAAATCAATTCATTAGCATCAATGCAATTGCTTGTTAAAGTCATCCTTCAACTGGGATTTGGTTTTATTGGGCTGTGAGACGTTGACCTTCATTCTTGTTCTGATCAGTATGGAAGCACTGCAGAGGAAATGCTGCTTGGATCAAGATAGTGTAACTCCTTCACTGCATTGCAATTTAAGTTGGAATAGTGTTGGCAGATATAGAAAAAGTCTATCCAAAGTCTTATACCTGCTCTTGCATTTTTTTGTCATAGTTCCTCTTCTCTATCCATCTACCAAAATAGTTCCCCACACTTCTGGTGCCACCCATCGCGGAAAAATTAGCTGATATTGTGTTCCAGAATCATGCCTCAGTCCACATGCATGTGTGGAAAGCAATTTCTTTTCTTAAATGAACAAAATTAATGCTAGGAGTATCTCCACCTTCTGAGATAAATTTCATGGTTTTTTATATGCTGCCTCTGGTTTCTAGCATTTTGAGCTGAAACATGCAACAGGGACAGCATACAAGATGTATTGCATTTTTATCTTATATTATCCACTCAAAATCAGCCGCTGAGAAAATGGCACCCTTGCCTTGGTTTCTTGTCGTCTGTTGTTCACTTGTGTTGGCACGGTTCTCAGCCCAACTACCTTTTCTTCTCACCTCTTCCATGCGGTACACCAGTGCTGAGGAAGGGTTGATTAATTGGAAATACAGAACAAGGAGGTGAGAAACAGTAAGCAGAGTGTTCACTGGGAGAATGAAGTCAGAGCAAGGTGGAAAGGAAAATAAGATTTCAGTAAAGAGCAATTAATGAAAAGGAAAGAAAGTTTAAAAGGATAAATAATAAAGAAGAAAAAAATGCTACAAGCTTTGTCTTTGATCTTGCAATCATAAAATGTCCAGATCTTGTCTGAATGTTTCCTTGAAACCCACTAAAATTATACTTTAAGTGGGTGAGAAACACTAAATATAGAAATGCAAATTAGACCTGACAGATTAGCCTAACAATCAGTTTTTGAAACACAGAAGGCCAACCACAGTTTAGCAGTTTATTTTGAGAGCTGCGTAGGTTGGCATATTTTTATATTAAACAATATTCATTTTAGTCTTGTGTTAATTTGTGTCTGAACATAACCTTATAATTCTTCCCCACTCAGTAAACACTCCTACCTGAATTAATAAGATAAAGATTCCCAGTTTGTTAGAACAGATAATGATCAATGACTTGCATACATTAAATGTGTTTGGGACATGTTTAATCCATAAGCTTGATGTTAAAATCACCAACATTATCTTATAAAATTTTACTATCAGCTTCATCTGGGAACCGTTCTTGCAGTAGTCTCATATGGCTTCTCATTTACGTAACGTAAAACCCTGGCTGTACTGAAATATCAGCTCACATAGAACTGTGTAGATCTGTTAGTTGTACAGTCACACATAAAAATTCTAAATAATCACTCTAAGAAGGCATGCTATGGCTGTTGGTTTGGGGTCAAAACAGTAAGAGACAGAGTGCTTTTAAAAGACTGAAGTGCCGTGGTGTAAGGGTCCTGAGGGCTCTTGAGATGTACTCAGGTTTTTTTTTTCTGGTTTAGTGCCAGAGCTAAGCAGGGATATTGAGATGTGATGCTTTTGTAAAAGTTGTGCTTCCTTTACTCATGTTATGTTGGGATTCAGAGTCTGCTGGTACTTTTTACTTTTAAAGAAAGTAGAAGCTATTTGTGGCTGTAGAAGAAGGTACGGGAAGGAACTTGACTTGGTAGCCTACAGTAACATCGGCATCATTCACATACCCTGGCTCAGCTGGTGTGAGAGTGCCCTGCTGTTCTGGTTCTTAGACTTTTGGCTATTTGTTTTTTTTTTAATAACGAACTGTAAATGCATAAATTCTTTTTGTATGCCATGGGGTGAAGGATAAATTAGGCAACTCCAGCTCAAATAGCAGTCCCCAAGAATGTCTCCTCATGTAGACCTTAGGTGGTTGCAGTTTCTCAGATATCTAGGTTGCTTAGGAAGGCTGATTTTTTTTTTTTTTTTTTTTTTTTTTTTTTTTTTTGTCTGAGTGCAAGTTTTGCGATATCTCATAGGAACTTACTTTGCATTCTTAAAAACAGCAGCAAAAAATCCTTCTCTGTTACATGTTTATCTTATCAGTTTTTCTTTCACTTACTTCCTGATGGACTTAAAGCGTCTGTTGCAAACAAAGAGAAAAAAATTATGGATTATGAGATAAGAAAAAAATACAGTCATAATTCTTGTTTTCTCATACTAGTTAGGCCAGCAATGTGGAATTTCTTGTAAAAGACACAGTAGTTGCTGACTTAGATTTACAGACTTTGTCTAATGCCTACTCTTCTGCAGCCAGATGGAAAAAATAAGTCTGGTAATATTCTTTGATCTCTGTATATGTTTTGAAGTCTCCTATAGTTGATAGCCTCAGACTCTTGCATTTAAAAGAAAAAAAAAAATCTATATTACCTTGAAGGCATGAGGATAGATGGCAAATTAATAAGGCACATAGATAGGAAAATGTTTTTTCCCTCAAAAAATAGATCCTATCTTTTAAAATTTTCATTAAGAGGAACTTTGTTCCGTATTAATTGTATACAATAAATTAGTATATATGTAAGGCTGCTTGACCCAAACTGAGATTCGTTTACTAAAATGTAACTTTAATCAAGATGAAATAATATGCCTTAAAATTGATTTTTTAATTGTGCATCTGTTGCTCTGTTTATGTGTTTGTGAGTTTATTAGCAGGAGCAGTATACATAGATGCATGTATTTGCATTTAATGATTTGTGCCTGTGTATTTATTTATGCAGAACACATCTGTTTTCCTCTACCACCAAGAACTTAAAAGGTGCTAGCAAAATGTATGTTATAGCTGAGAATTTAAATGCTCAAAAGTGATAAAATTAAGAAACAAAAAAAATGTGCCCTCATAAAAGTGATGACTTCTAAGACATAGTTGTGCTACGTCTTTTGGGGAGAAGAAAGGTGAATTTATATGTTTGTGTAGTGCTGCATGCACTGTTGGTGTTCAGTAAGTAAACAGAAAAAGTAAAGGGGATGTTAGTAGAATAGTAAATTTTGCATAATTTTTTAATTTTCTACATTTGGATGATTTTTTTTAAAAAAAAAAAAGGTAAGGCATGTTTGTTCTTTCCATGAGCTACAGAAAGTCTCAGGATCCTTTGGTTGTTGTATTCAATAGTTCTGTATTACAGCCGAAACAAAAAAAAGCCCTACCAAGCTTGGAGGGGTAAAATGATGTGTAGGTCTGGTCCCCGCACACACTGCTGAGTTATGTGTGTGCAGCCTGCGCTTCACAGAATTACAGTGTTTTCATGGCAAACATTGCTGCGTCTGAGTCAATCTCCCCAGAGCTGTTAAAGACCTAGGGCCTGCAAATTAAAAGTCGGGTAAATTTTAGCTTTAATGAGTTCTGTAATCATTGTCCTGTCATGCCTTAAGGTCTCTGTATGGATGCCTCGCAGAGGCTCTCTGATAGTCACAAATTTAGTCTTTCTTCTAAAATGGGAGACTGTTGCAGAAGTGCATCAAAGGCAATGTAAGAATTGTATGTGTTGGCGGTTTATGTGTGGCTTGTACTGCAGAAATAGAGACCTGCTTCATTTTGCAAACTTGATAAAGATGCCTTAAAATCAAGGATCCTAAAGGTCAACTCATTACCCTCCACAATAAGGCAGGGAGAGAGCAATAGATGCCCTTACTTATGGGTTGACGCAGTCCTAGTGTGACTTTCAGGAGAAGATGACTCATGAGCCCCTGCTATGGTGGCCAGACTCTTCCTTGTCAGTATATCTTCTCTCAGCACTGAAGCAGCATGTGACACCTGGGGAAAAAAAAAAAAAAAAAGCTTTCCCAGATCATCAGTTTCCAACACAATCCGTGGTGGTTGCTTCAGAAGAGGCGTCAGAGAGGTCCCTGTGTAAGGAAATGGCTGTGGCTTTGAGGATAGTGGAGAAGGACTTCTGTGCACAAGAGGGCTGACCTCACAGCTGTGCAGCCTTCCAGTGAAAGAGATCGTAGCTTTCATCATGTCTTGCTGAATGAAGTATCCCTGTGCAGAGGAGAGGAAAGTTGTTTTAAACCCTTCCTGGAAGGCCGTACCAAGATGCTGTAGAGAGCTCTGCTAGCCTTTAGAAGAAGGTAAAGATGAAGTCTCTAATGAGGGGAGAGAGGACTTTAGAAAAAGTTCTGTTCTTTATGGACAAAAAGCTCCGTGGAAGATATCTGATCCAAGGAAAGAACTGTGCAGTAAATTGCTAGTGACTTTTATCTATGACACGTTCAAACAAAAATTAAAAGACGTAATGAAAGCTGAGGAGAAAAGAAATCAAGTATGTCTGAAGATTTTAGAGAATGACATCTATTAAAGCTAGATAGAACTAGTGTAACAGAAACCATAAATTCATTTTGTAATTTTATCTTCGAGTCCTTAGCTTCTGGCTAAACTGCAACATGTAAGTCAGAAAGGCATCCAGTCTTGGTGTAACATCTTCAAGAGCTCCACCGCATCTCTGAAAAAGTCCACATGGCTAATTCCAGAATTAATTACATTACTTTTGAGTAAGCTTTCAGATTGAGCAGAAATTATACAGCCAAAACTGAAACTAGTTAAATGAGCGATAAAACATGGAATCTTACAGGAACAGGCCACCTTTTATTGGGCTTCACACCTCTGAATGCTTAATCAGATTGGTTTTACTTGTTATTACTCCAGTGGGGAAGGCAATGGACTGGCACTGCTCCTGTGGCAGTAATTGCCCAGTATCCTGCTAATCAGCAACACTGTACATGAGGCCCTCTGTTAGACAAGGTAATATAAAAGCTTTTTTTGGTGATGAGTTTTCCCTGTCTGACTGCATTTTTTATGTGAATGAACAGAAAAATGGTCATTTACGAGATGCTGCTTCGGGCATTCCTTCACATCCATCAGGATACTGGGCAGATTTTTTTTAAGGCAACAGCTTCTTCTCCTGTGACAGGATAAATGGATGCAACCTGTGCAAAAGCGTTCATGCAGCTTTTGTGTCCATAAAGGTACCCTTCCATTAGTCTTGTGAGATAAAAAGCCATCTGACCTACAGTTCTGAAACTTGCCATTATCTCAGTGTAAGATTGCCTACTAGATGAAACAACTGCTTGCTTGATTGCTCAGCAGACATCTGCTGAAATACCAATCTGATACACCATTTTACTTTTGCACAGCGCAAGGCTCAGTGAGGTTTGGATCTGGGATCAAATAAAGGATAACAAGCATTAAGTACAAGGCAGGGGTTTCTTCTGTGAGGCAGCTCGAGTTTTTGGCTCAGATTCCTATTTCTCATCCTGTACTTTCATGCTTTGCTTTTTTTCTTTCTTGAAAATAATTTTCTTCTGTCCTTCAAACAGTGCGCTGCGAACTGCAAGATCACAAATCTGTTTAGTTTTAGTGCTCAAAACTGCAGCTGTCTTTTGAAAAGGCAATTTTTCTGCATTCAGAGTAAACTATGTCATTCCGCATTACTCCTAGTGTGCTCCTAAAGGACCACCTTGTATTAACTAAGGGTTTTTCCTGTGCCGCATTTTGATGCAGTGAAGAATTTGGTACATTCAGGTGTCTTACATAACCAGCAACATGATGAGTCATCTTTAGAGAGTGAGTGTTGATGCGCTTCCCTAGCGTGAGTTAAGATAATGAAGGATATGCAGTTAGAATGTGCTTTAAAAAAAGACAATGTGAAATCTCTAACCATTTATTTTAACGTTTTATGTTACCATAGGAGTTATTTTTGCTATGGGGCAAAGGCCCAATGGCACGTAAAGGAGTGATGCTTCATTGTTCTTCGGTCAATAAATGTGACTCCTGTAGAATAAAATAATTGGAAAGAAGCCAAACCTCTTCATCAGCAAATTCCACTGGGATGAGGACTTGGCACCTCTCTCCCTGCCCAGATGCAGTGCTGGGTCCATATGCAGAAACCATCCCCTTCTGGTCATCCACACAGGGAGAACTGCAGGGCTGTTGGGGTCAGAACACAACTGAAGACTGCTTGTACAGTGTAACATGCATGAGATTGGGCAGATCACCAGTTCTTTATGTCCTGTGCTGTAAATACTTCGCTTTTGGTACTGAACACAGTTAATCCAAATTGAATTCCTTTCCATACTTTTCCAGTTGGTCCAAATGAGTAAACAGATCGTTCCTTTTAAAGGACTCGTGGATAACTACTTTAATAGTCATGGAAAAGTTTCTGATACCGTATCTCTGTGGTCATCTGAAGTCTGCCAGCTTTAGCTGAAAAAATTGCTCCTGACCCATTTTGGAAAGTTATGATCACTGAGATGAGAACATCTGGAGAAGAATGGCTTCAGATGGTCATACATAACTGGTCACTGTGGAGTGTTTCAATAGCACTAATCATTCTGAGCTCAAACTTCATAAAAAGCAGTGGCTGAGAACACTATAAATTAACAGAAGCACTATTAAGACTAAAATAGCTTGCTTTGTATCTCCTTTCTCTGCAACTGAAAGTGTATCTAGAAATTTATTCCAGTACTTTGTTCTAAAACCTCCTTAATTCTGCAGCACAGTTACAGCCACAGCATCTACACAACAGCCAATATGCAATGTATGATCAGCTTGTAGAATGCTATTTCATTGCTGTTCTTTTAAGAAAGCAAGTTCTACCGTTGTCTAAGTAAGTTACAATTGTAATTATTCTTGAGGCTGATGCTTATGATGCTAAAGAACTAGATATTTTGCAGTTTCTTTTGTTGAATATAAATGTAGACTTCATCAAGAGTAAAGCCCTCTGTTACCATGAGTAAAAAGCACTCTGATCTTATTATAGTGATTTCCACCTCTCAGGATGAAGCTTTCCTCAGCCTCCACAGGCCACGTAGAATGATTTCATAACTGTGGTGAAAGGGTTAGCAGATCATTTTCGTTACTGTTCTTCCTTGAGACTGTTTGGATGGCCACAGGGAAATCTGTGATCTAGCTGCCTGGCAGTGATGGATTCGGGGTTAAACAGCTTCCAGCAATGCTGCTGCTAATGCTGCAAGCACTGGAGTCTGCTTGCAGCAGCTGTTGGGCTGCAAGGTGAAGGTTTGTTAGGTAACGTAGATTATATACAGTGACTCGCAGAGCTTCTCTTACTGAACTGTTCCATTCGTACAGAGTCTGCTGACAGAAATCTGAGCAGGAGGTAGCATTAGTTGTGTTATTTTTCCTAGAAATAGAATATATTTATGCTGAATAAGAGATAGACTTATTGAGCAGCTTAAAAGAAAAAAAGAAGTTACTTTTTTAAGCCTTTTTTTCTCATCCTAGATGCGTTATTTTTTCTCCCTTCCCTTGCCCCTCTTTTGGGTAGGGGAGGAAGCTTTTCAAACTGGGTTTGCACCCGTTGATAAATGTAGTGAGTTTTGAGTGTCAACATTAAAACGTTCCGTGTCATCAGCTCTGTGAAATTGCAGTGAAATATGCAAGTGAAGGAGAAACAACTCCTCCGGTTTCTGGCTGGCAGTGTCCCTGCTAGGGTGCTGTGGGGAATGTTGATAAACATTGGGAAAGGCTGAGCAGTGGCAGAGGCAGGTGAGGAGCCGGTGGCTTCTGAGGGACCACAGAAAGCTGCCAGTGCATCTCTTCCGGCATCTGAGTGCCAGAGGCACTTGGAGAGGGGAAGCCTTTACGACTCTTCTGTTTTTAAATTCCCTGGATAAAGGAAATAAGCGATGCAATGGAAATACAGTTTTTAATAAACATTTCTAGTAGGAACAATATTTTACATCTCCCTCTGCCTCTGCTGAGTTTGCTCCAATTATTCATTCCTAAGGGAAGTCTTCTAATTCATCTTTATCAGTACGCCAGGTAGAGGTGATTTATTTTTTTTTGTTACCTGGCATGGCTGTGCTGTCCCTGCTGCTGCTGCTTGGGCTAGTAGACATAACTGCTGCTGCGGACATCGCTCCTAGAATAAAAGCGGGGTCAAGGTGGAGAGGTGAAAAGAATCGTGAGTAACCTGGGCTTTTCCTTCTCTTCTTCTCGGCTCTCTGTTTGACGAAATGCAGTAGGCCTTGTTTCGCTGTGTAATTCTTCCTCTCTGGGAGGTTATTTTTTAATAATAACCTTAAGGCCATATAATTTTAGGTATTTAAATATGCATGCAGAAAGCATGGGCCACACCTTCTGTGTGCTCCACAAATCTGCAGTACAGTTCTGTATTTCACTGCGAGCTTTCCGAACTGCCTGTGCTGATTAACTCCTCTGTTTCCAGAGAGTTGGGAGACTTCCAGGCTACGATCAGCTGTACTTTTTCTATTTATAGTCTCACCATTTTGCAAAACATATTTCAAGTGTTAACATTGATAAAGATAAATTTTACAGGTATGCTGTTTGTGTGACGGAACCTTGTAACCACGGTGATTATACCAGGTAACTTTATGGATACAAACAGGCAACTACAGTTTAAAATCTACAAATTTGGAAAAGGGATTTAACAAAGCATTGCAGCTTGTGCAGGGTTTATCAAGAGAAAAGAACATTACTATTAGAAGAGGAAAGTAGATGAGTCATGATAATATTTGGGAGTGAGACTTCCTACTGCATACACAGCCGCTTGACTGAAATAGCCAGACAATTATTTTCATTTAAAGGGCAACCCAGTTCTTGCTGAGATTATTCTTTATTTCTCTCCAGCTGTATAAATAAGCAAGCCCATGATGGGCAACATACTATTATCATTATACCTGTGAATTTTTGCTCCGTGTTTTTTTTTTTAAGAAATATCTGGATTACAAAAAGGGGAAAGAGTACTGAAAATTGAAATGAGGTTTTCAGTTTAATTCAGATGAATGTGATATGGTTAATTGGAAAATATATACGATGGAAGTCCCTGAAATAACCAGAACTTGTAAGGGTGGCTTTTGGTATCCTTGGGATGGGTATTATCTTGACAGTCATGTTGTCTGGAAGCTGATCTGCAGCTTGAATAATATTTGTTTTTCCTCAAGTACGAACATACGTACAAATAAATCTGCCACTTCCCTGGGTCCCCCAAATCAGCAGCATTAAGGAAAGAGGGCTGAGTGGAACTGAGAACTGCCTTATCCATTCGCAAGTAATTTACATCTAAAAAATGCACTGCCCAAACTAACAGGCTGTTAATGTGTCCATAAGTGATGCATAAAAGTATCATCCTATGCCTTAGAAATATTTAACCATATTAACTAATTATGACTAAAAGTGCTACCTTTTATGGAAAAAAAAAAGCCAGTTCCCAGAGTAAAAATACTGTATTTTCATTTTTGATTAATTGATTTTCAGGTGTATGGAAGTTTGTGATTCTGAGTATGTAGTCTGAATTTCTTTCTCTGAAGAAGTGAAATAGGTGGAAATACAGATATTAATGTCTTACAAAAGCATTACTGAAGTTAATCAGTTTGGGATGGTGTTTAGCCACAATGAGTAAATTACACAAAGATACAGGAGTTTAAGAGCACAACATCTTTTGGAAATTGTTTTGCAATTATAATAGGTCATTTAATGTCATCTGTAGTTAGCTATTAGACCTTATGGATTCAGATTGCTTTCTTTATTCTCTCCGGACAAGGGACTCTCAATCTAGCACACTGGTAAATTACTAATATTTAGTTAAAGGAAAAGCAGGGATGTAAATTAGTTTTTATATTGTGATACTTCATTGCTTAGAGATATCAGTTGTGGAATGTGTTAAAAGTTATGGATCTCAATCATGTCTCCTTGAAATTACAGAAGATGTTTGGATCAGACCTTAATGTTCTTTTTATTTAAACATTAGCACTATTCATAGTAGGAACAACTGCTGGGCAACAGTGATTTTGCAGAAATGCCTTTTGAATTGTATGCCATTTAACTTTGCTATCCATGATGCTGAAATTTCTCCAGTAACAGAATGCAGCTATCCTGCAGAGCTGGATGCTGTGGGAAGTCACTAGCTCCTTCTTTCTGGAAAGGAGAAAGCCAAAGTGTTATGTAATTGTAGTTGATTGATTCTTTGTTGATTGCTATTGACGCTATATATTTGCCTGTCAGCTGACAGGGTACTCAAAGGTGTTCTTTTGGTAGATTATTTTTGCACATCATAGTTAAAATACTAATAAAACATACTCTGAGAAGGTGTGTGATTATGTAATGTATATATGTTCATTTAATTGGGTTACACTTAAATTGCATAATGCAATCAAAAAAAAAAATATTACTTTAAATGAAAGGGAACATCTGCATCTTTAAGAGGAATTTTCACTAAAGCATTCAGGTGTATCAGTTTAGCAATGCTTTGAAAGTCTTATATTAGCTATATTGAGATTTCAAAATACTTTTGCTCCAAGTAGTATTCTAAAAGATAGAATAACTTTCCTTAGATCCTCACTGATACTTCTCCAAACAAGGTCATAGCATATTAAGAGGCATGATGTCATAGTTCAGCCCTGATCTGGACCAGACTACACAGTCTCTCTCTCTCTCACTCCGCCCACCCTCCAGTAGGACAGAAGGGAGAACTGGTAAACAAACAAACAAACAAAAATAACCAGCAAAAACACATGGGTTAAGATTGAACAAAAAGTAAATTTAACAGCAATAACAGCAGAAAACAAAACAGTGATGGAACACAAATACAGTATAATAGCTTACAACAAATCTCCACACCTAGTTTCTTCCAAGTAGCAGGAGCCTCCCCTCACTACCCTCCTCACTTATGCACTGAGCATGATGTCAGATGGGATGGAATAGCTCTTTGGCTAATTTGGGTAAATTAACCCCAGCTGTTAGCTAATTAGTTAATTATCCCAGCCATAGGGGCTACCAGCTCCAGTTCTCCACCCAGCTCAGGTGAATATTCATTCTATCCTAGCCAGAACCAGGACCCATGAGTTGCCCAGAAAAGTCATCGTGGTCCAGCAAGGACCACAACAAAACTCTCCTTTCTATGAGTGCTGTTTGTTTTATTTGAGCTTACATCTCCTTGGACAAAGCTTTGTTCTCTACTTTCCCGTAGAGAGGTCTTGGAGCTGGGAACTTTGTAGCCTAGTTTCTGCTCCACCACAGATCAAATGAATGAAATCAGATTTGAGGAGAGTGGGGAGAAATGAAGATTTATGACAAATAAAAAAAAAATAGTATGGAAGGAAAATAAGGGGATTTATTCCCATATGCATCTGTACTTTTCATTATAACAGCACCTAGGTGGGGTGGAGGGGGAACAGCACGTATCCTGGAGGTAATATTAAACATATAAAATGTTTATAGAATCATAGAATCATTATGGTTGGAAAAGACCTCTAAGATCATGAAGTCCAACTGTCAACGCAACACCACCATGCCTAATAAACTCTATCCTGAAGTGCCACATCTACAGGTGTTTTGAACTCCTCCGGACATGGTGACTCCACCATTTCCTTGGGCAGCCTGTTCCTATGTTTGAGCACTCTTTGGGTGAAGAAATTTTTCATAATATCCAACCTAAACCTCCCCTGATGCAACTTGAGGCCATTTCCTCTCATCCTATCGCTAGTTACTTGGGGGAAGAGACCAACACCCACCTCCCTACAACATCCTTTAACGTGGTTGTAGAGAGTGATGAGGTCTCCCCTCAGCCTCCTCTTCTCCAGACTAAACAATCACAGTTTCCTCAGCCACTCCTCATAAGACTTGCTCTCTAGACCCTTCACCAGCTTCATTGCCCTTCTCTGGATGCACTCCAGCAACTCAACGTCCTTCTTGTACTGAGAGGCCCAAAACTGAACACAGTATTCGAGGTGCAGCCTCACCGGTGGCGAGTACAGGGACACAGTAAGTTTCCTACTCCTGCTGGCCACACTGTTCCTGATATAAGCCAGGATACTGTTGGCCTTTTTGGCCACCTGGGCTCACTGCTGGCTCATGTTCAGCTGCCTGTCTACCAGCACCCCCAGGTCCTTTCCGCTAGGCAGCTGTCTTGTTGCATGGGATTGTTGTGACTGAAATGCAGGACCCAGCACGTGGCCTTGTTAAACCTCATACAATTGACCTTGGCCTATCAATCCAGTCTGTCCAGATCCCTCGGCAGAGCCTTCCTACCCTCAAGCAGATTGGCAGTCCCACACAGTTTGATGCCATCTGCAAACTTACTGAGGGAGCACTCAATCCCCTCATCCAGATCATTGATAAAGATATTAAACAAGACCGGCCCCTAAACTGAGTCCTGGGGAACATCCAGGATGATCAAGAAGGTAAAACCACATGGTTACAGGATTCAAGCTGTCACTTTAGAGCAGAATGTGTTGTGCATTTGTGAACATTGAATTTAATGTTCAAAACATTTTACAACTTGAACTAATAGAAAAAAAATGTAAAAGTACTTATTTGACAATAAAGGTCTCTGAATAAAGAATAGAGCTAATATTAAGCTGGTAAATATTATAAATGTTTGCATAGTGATGATAATCTCTTATAAAGCATTTTTATCTTTAATATGGTATTACTTTATGATTTTTATATTCTTTGTATCTTGTTCAAAAGTACAGTTTCTGAGTTTTTTCCATAAATTGTACACAACCTAAAGATAGCATATGCAGTTCAGGAGAAGAAAGGTGATAAAGTTGTCAAGGTTTTCTGAGCAACAAATCTAGCAACTAGAATTAGCACGTCCCTCAAAAGTTAGTGTATGTCTGATATTCTTCTGGATTTCAAAACAATCAAGCAATTCACAGAATAGATTGAATTAAGAAATGTAAGAAAATTTTCAGTGTATTTGTTGATCTAAGCTATTCTATTGATATGTAAATTATTGTAAATAATTGATATGTAAATAATTTATTATGTTGATAAGAATTTTCACTTTAAAAATGTAAATATATATATACATATATGGAAAAAAAAATTGATAAGCAATTCTGGTGTTTTTCTACTGCTGTCTCCCTGTAGAAAAAAAAGCCAACCAAAAGAAGCACCTTTTTTTTTTATCTGGACAATAAATATAATTCATTTCTCAGATTTATTTAGAAGTAGACAATAATTAAAACTTCTAATCCATTGAGGAATTTATTGGGACAGAAAGCTTTAAAGTTCCTGTAATGTGTGTGGTAAAGAATAATAAAATAAGGTCCTTAAATTATTTTCAGTATTCCCATAACCTTGCAGTGACTAAGGAATTTCCTTAAAATTATACTGGTAATTTACTTTTTGATTTTAAAATATTTTGCTTTCTTCAGGGTTCACACTGGTACCTGAAGCCTGTTTGGTATTTATATCAGTTTAACATTTAATGGAGGCACATACAGAGCTACTTAACTCTATTAAAAGACTTAACAATCTGTTATTATGGTGCTGAAAACCTATCAGCAACATTTTAGTCATTTCTCAGTTAGTCCTAGTCCAGTATTTTCTAGGTCGAGTAAATATGCTGAAATTGTTTACATGATTTATCCTAAAAATGTTGGATTGCTGTTCATTGATTAGTTGACCATGAAATTATTATGGTATTTCATACTCATAATTTTTACCTATCTTTCATTGATAAAGGAACACTGTCCTAATTGTTAATGCAAAATCTAGTTGCTTTTTTCCTCAGACACATCACAATTTAGTCAAATTGAAGTGTGTGTTGGGGTTAAGTATTGCAAGTTATTCCATGGTTTATACTTGACTATCAAAGAAATATATCCTTCAAATAGCTTTTGTAAGGAGGGAAAGAAGTCTGGTATGTGGCTTTATCTGTGTGAATCCATGAAAAAACACTTCTAGGTTTTTAGGTTTAACAGTAATGTTGCTGACTCAAATATAAATACACTTGAATAGAAAAGGATCAAAGGCAGTACTGAAAGAGGTTTGGAGGAATATCTTATGGCTGAAATGCTTTAAAAAAAATCTGTGCTTTACAGTGTCAAGAACACTGCAAGTCTATCTCCTATTTCCATGAAAAAGTAATCTCCAACTTTGAACCAGACCCAGGTGCATAGGTTAGCACTGAGCCCAGTATGTATGTTTTGATGGTGACTGGGAGCAGGTGGAGTGCCTGCCCTACCTGAGACCCCCTGAAGCAGCCCATCGTTGCCCAGCCCAGGCAGAGAGGAGCATCCTCTGCCAGCACCACAAGTCCAGCACCTGGAGGTCAGAAGCACTGCCTTTGTGGTGGGTGCACAGACCAAAGGTGTGCATCCAGCCCAGCCCACACACAGCTCTTGCTCAATCTGGCAGTGAGATGGGCACAGAACAGAGGACAGCAAAGGGCAGCTTGCTGCTGCCCGAGCAATTAGTGTTATCAAGTTCCAGGAAGATTTTTAGAACGAGGTCGCCAATAAGGTTTAGGGCAGGTGGATTGCTCTGCAGTTACCATCTTACCGGGCAGCCATTAGCCCTAAGGTGACACTGCCCAGGCACGTCACTGGCTGTGTGCCCGTCCGTCCATGGGGGAGTGACCGCGGGGCTCCTCAGACAAATAGCTGCTGGGAGCACGCCATGGACCAGAGATTAATTTCTCTGCCCAGATAAACTCTCCTGGTTTAATGTAAATAAGTGTAAGGTTGCGTACACCTGCTTTATATTACTAAAAATAAGTCATTTTAAAGAAACTAGTGAGTTCCTTATCTTACAGAAAAGAATAAAAATTTGTTCTTCTTCAACTGCTACAGAGTAGACTTTGATATCCAGATTTGATCTTTTTTTACAGTATTTAACCCTGACATGTATCAAATAATTTTAATATTGAAGTTTGGCAATTAGTATTATCATCTTGTACTACATGCTTCACTAGAAACTTTAAACAGAATCCCAAACCAAAACCATTTAGTAATCTTTAGCATCAAAGTGTAACCAGAAAGATTCAATACAGCCTTTCCTAACCTTGAGGCCACTTTCAAAGTACTTTTTTTCTGCTTTCAGGTAGTTGTATTTCTTATAAGAAATTTTGTTTCATGCAATCCTGTCTTAGAGGATAGTATTTTATAACAGACATTTTAATGTCAAATAACTCAGCATCTGGAAGGAGCTATGAACAGAAAAGACGTTTGCTTTGGCATTGCCTTTAGATGCTGGAGACTTTTTTCTCCTGGAGTAGATGTGGCTGATAAGAAACTTAGAAGAATGGTGTAAAGAGAGATTAACAAAAGAAGGCAAGGTATTTAAAAAGGGAGAAAAAGACGAGAGAATTGGAAGCAAACAAAAAAGTGACAGCTGAATACCTGAAGGCTGAAGGAAAGTAAAGAAAAAGGAAGATAAGAAGGAGAAAAGAATAGAATCTAGAAGGGCATAAAACAAACTACTTTTGCTGTTACCATTTAACTAATTTGCAATTTCTCATGCAAACTACTTCGTCTGTAGTATTAACTTCAGTGGCGCACTTTCATCACACTATCAATATGATATAGGAAATGACCTCTTATGTCGAGAAAGAAATTCACTTAGAATTTTAATTTGTCTAAGTTATGAGGATAAAATGAACTGTTTTATTTTAAAATTGCCTCAGTAAGAATTTACGGTAGAAACTGAAGTGAGATGACATTGATTCATAAAAGCATAAGGATTTTGGAATAATTAAAATTTGGAACGTTTGATGCCCCAGAACTTTTGACCTTTAATAAATTTGAATGGAACTGAACTTAATTTCAATGTACAGCATACCATATGATAGATAGTCAATAAAGCTGCTGTGAGATTACATTTCTGTAAGAAATGCCACAATTTCAAGAGCCCTTAAATTATTTTTAAGTACTTTTATGGAGAGAAAAAAAAAGCATAATTTGTGTGATCCTATTTGCTCTATTTTTCTGTGAAATTATTTAATTATAAATTTTTAGAAACTTTATTTTTGATGTATTATTTCTGAATAACAACAACAACAAATTGTTCATTTTGTAACTTAATTATATTGAGAGATAAATGCCTATTTCTCTTTGTGGGCCTTCCTGCACCATCTGTTAAAGGCAGCTTGTGTATATTCTGCTTTCAATATATTTGACAATAATTTCTTTTTAGTCACTTTGTAGTCAAGTCTTAAAACATTATATGTATTTCCTAACACCTACAAGAGTAGCTTTATTTTTTTTCTATTTTTAACTCCTTTTTTTTAGCAATCATCTAAGGATGAAGGAAGAGTTAACACCATTCTGTACATGACCTCTACTAAAATCCTCAGTGACTGCGTTCCCTTCTTTTTTCTCTTTATCTTAGATAGTCAGGCTTCCCGATAATCCATCTCCTTCTGTTTCTTTGCTTGGTGATATATGGAATCATTAGGCACAAGTATCCAAACAGGAACGTGAGGACCACCCAGTACCTAGATAAGTAGTTTATAGTGCTCCAAGTCTACTTTCCTGCCAAGAGCACTGTTACTAACTCCAAGAATCTAAAACCATGATTTAAAAAATCTCAAGATTTAGAAAAGAACATTGAAGAACCCTCTCGTTTCTCTTATGGTGATCTTACAGCCTTGCACTTGCACTCAACTCCTCCATTTTCGGGCTGTTTCCCAACACAAGGAAGATTTAAACAGTCATTGCTTGTTTCCAGGGCCTGGAGCTGTAACTGGGACACTGTCTTGTGTCTCTCTGCTAATGAAACTGCAAGACATGGCCAACTACATCAGACACAGATGCATTACTCACTAATTGGGGAAAAATCTCTCTGAATCAGTGCTTTATGGATTTCCTTTTTCTCTCCAAGGGATGCTTTTCTTTTGATGGTCTTTCTCCTCTCATGTATCTGAAATCCCACTGCCAGCTTCCTTTCCCTCAACCGGCAAAGGGAAAGGAGACAAGGACTCTCAATTCCTCCCTGCCCCTTCAGGGAATGACAATTGGGAATGCACCAATGCTGTGTTATTTGGACAAATGCACACAGATAAGCCTGGGCATGTACTCGGGCATATCTTTATCCCTTCATCTCCTGTGTTCATTTCACTTCTGCCTTATCCTTGTACCATCTTCTTTATCATGTACTTTATCATTTTTTTAAGCTTTTTCAAGCTTTTCCAATCTATTGCATCTTTTCCAGTACCTTGTATGGGTGTTGCCAGGCCATGTGGCAGTGAGCACAGGGAAACCAATTTTCCTGTGGAAATGAGCCACCTGGTACTGCTGTGATCAATCTTCTGGGCTGTCCTTGGGATTTTATTTTATACCTATGGGCAACTGGGAACTCAGCTGGTATTTCCACCATTAGAGTTACTTTATGTTCACGTTAGAACGCAGCAGCATTTCAGGATAACTACTATTGGCCAACTACTATTTGGTTTAGCCAAAATAAAAAGCTTTCCTTTTAGTTTTGATTTTTTTACAAAAGTCCTGATTTCTGTATCATGAGTTGCCCATATGTGGTTCTACAGGGGACTGTTTTGTTTACACAGATGCTGTAGGTGGTGATGCTCGTTCATGGATGTCTCAAAGCTTCAAGAGAGCCAGATGTAGGAATCCATTGGCATCCTCAAGACTTTCTTGAGTCAAAGTCATTTGACTTTGCTTATAAAGAAGGCTTTATGTTTTTCATATAAAGCGAGCATAATTTTCCAGAAAGCAAGTATAAATTTAGTTGTTAGTTAATTTTATTTTTATTTATTATAACATAGGTCATAAATATTTTTCTGATGTGACTTTTTTTTTGTTTTGTGATTTGTACATCCTTAAAAATGAATGATTCCCTGATTTCATCACTGTCCCACTTCAGGTCTGCCCTCCAGTGAAATTATTGCTTTATAATGATATGATGCATCACTATGTTATAAATCTGACCCGCTTGTTACAGATGAAAAAAAAAATTCTTATATCAATGAATACTTACAGAAATACTTACTTCTATGTGAGGATTAATGAATAAGATATTACAGTTAAGTCAAAATAACATGTATGCGTTTTTTCGAAATGGAACTCAGTGTCAACCAGGAGGTGTTTCTGGATTGTGAAACAATGCATGTAGAAAAAATAGTGAAACAAAATAATAAACATGAATCTTGGTCTATACAGAGCACCTCCGGGGTAATACATACTTTATGTTTCCTGAACATTCTTTGGATTTTCGTATTAAGCTACAAAAACACCAAATTGGAGAAGACTATTCCGAAAGTGGAAGTGGTTGATAATGATGCATTTCTTTCTTTTGCTATTCCAAAGCTACAAGAGAGTAAACTCAAGACAACCATTGGTACAAATCCTGAAGAACAGTTTGTGAGTTTATTTTCTAAATGGCTGTTTGTTCAGTGGCCCCGTCAGTGAATGCAATTTACTTGCTCTTTGAAAACACTCATTTAAACTGGTTTTGTTCACAAATGATAAGGGAATGGCTGCTCTTTGTATAATGACCCAGATTTGCATTCTTGCAAGTAATAAATGACAAGTATTTCCACTGTTCTCATGCTCTTTAAATGTTCGCAGTCCAATTAGGCACCAAAAATTATAGTAAGTTAGTTCAGGGATTAGTCAGATACTACCTAAAGAAACTTCATACAAATACAAATGAATGCAGACTTAACAATGCATATGCAGTTTGTTCTTCAGAAGTGTATTGCCAATATTTACAAGGAATATATTTATAAAAATCAGGATTACTTCTCAGACAATGAAAGAATGCATGAGAATATTTATTTGCCGAAGCTAGTTTTACTTGGTACTGTGATACAACATCATATCTTTTTTCCGCGATACAAAATGACTAAGGCAAAATGCCATGAAATGTGATTTGTGCCCTGCAGAGTGCTTGGAATATCAACATGTTTTTACCCAAGATTGAATATTATATAAACTCAAACCAAAACAAAGAGGAAATTCACATACTACAGAAATAATGAAGCCTGTGGATGTGTGCCTCACATCCGATGTTTTGAGTATCTTTAAAGGCACATGTTATTTTTAATTTCTTCCTCTCCCTTGCTGTCTATTTGTAGCATAAACCTCTGTCCTTGGCACCAATCTTTGCTGCAGAAAGGATGCTCATAGGATCTATCTCTCTTACCCAACCTCCTGTTTTCATGCCCGATGTAGGATCTTAGTGTTTCTGAGAAACTCCATGCTACAGGTCTCAGTAGAAATTTGGGCAAAATAGAATAAAAGCCTTTTGCATTTATGGACCACATACTTGAGTGGAGGAAGGCACTGACTACTCATAACATACCAAAAGTCTGTATTTGAGTAATTAATGTTAAAATTGCATGAATTACAAAAATCTACAAAAATTAAAATATGGATATACTGTCTAGTAAATCTTAGTGTAAAAAATCTGTCCGTGATGACTTGAGCTGAAAAATGTAACTGCTACAGAAAAATAAATTTATTTACTACTCTTTTACACATGTTCAGAATCAATCAGTTTGCTTCTCTCAATTACACTGCCTTTCATCAAGTTTTTAATATATTTTAGCTTACCCAAAGGACTGAATTGTCAGGCTGGAAAATTACCCCTGTGGAATGTTTCCTCTGATCTACTGCAGTCCAGAAAATGGACTTGCTTTTGTACTCATTTCCTCCTCAACTGGCTTTGCTACCTTTTGGAGGTTTTACTCTCTTTCAGCTCTTCATTCTTGTTTTCCCAGCACAATTCTTGGCTGTCACACAGTGCGCAGAGAAAGCCCCTTCACGTTTCGGGGCTACTCTGAGTATCTTTCACCATCACAGGATGACGAGACACATGGACACTCTAAGGAGAAAGAGTTAGTGAGGAAGAAATGTCCCCAGTTGCTGACCTTTCTTCTTCTGTGTGCTAAATCAGAGCTGAGGAGGCTTTGAGAATTTACTTAAACCCTTAGTTATGAAACCCATTTTTCTCAGAGAGATTTCTGCAACAGAAACACAGTGCACTATGGAAAGAGTAAGATATTTAATGAGAAACAGATGGGGCCTGGCTATTGTTAATGAGGAAAGACTACTGTTTTGTGTAAAGAGAAACCAGTACATAACATTAGGCATAGAAACAGAGTAGGTTAGAGGACATTGTAACAAGATGTTAGTTTTACACTTGGTGTTTTAGATATTACTTAAAATAATGTCTTTTTAACTTACTCTGTCCCCTATGAAGTCTGTGTGTATGTCTTCATTAAAAATAAAAAAAAAAACAAACACAAAACAAAGCAACGAAAACACAGAAACTACTAAATATATATTCCAGGTGTTTTGTTGTTTCTAGTGCTTTCAATAGCATTTTACAGAAATGCTCTCTTTCTTAACAACAGTTGTCCCTTTACAACAATATCCAAAGATAATATTTTTCTCACAATCAATTTCTGGTTGCTTTCACATCTGTTGATGTGATTTATGAATGTTCAGGTACCAATAAAGATACTTTTTTCTTTTTGTGTGTGTGTTCAGCAACATAAAAAAAAAAGTCTAAATGCATGTTTCCTTGAAAACAAAGTCTCACTGACTTCGCTTTTCTTTTTTCTTAAAGACCATTGGGAATATTACAGTTTTATATGTCAGCTACTAATGGTTTTATAGCCAATACTTGATTTAAAAATCACATGGCCCTAAATAGTAGTGTTTGGTTTTTTTTAGCAAAGCCTGCTTAGTTTCATATAACACTATGACATTAATGTCTTCTTTTTAATGACTGTAAACATTTTAGTTTGCATTTTATATGCAGCACCTTTAAGCTTTAATTGGACATCTGATAGTCTGTGTACATAAGCACCTCCCAGATAATGTGGAAATTGTAGACTGAGAAGCAATGATGCTATTGTGCTAGTGGATGCAGACTTTAGCCTGTCAGATTGTCTCCCAAGAGTGTCTGCTGTATTTCAGAAACCCGCTTCATATGAACTGTTAGAGAAATACGAAAATGATGAGGCAGGTGCCAAAGTACATTTTTGACAAGTATTTTATCTTACCCAGACTACAAAGTTGACACCTTTTATTTTTTTTAAATCTTAAATATTAAAATCTTAAACTGTGTGTCTGGTAAGGTTACATCTCTGACTTTTGATACATGTTCAATCTATTTTCATATATTGTAGCTGTGATGAATCATTCTGCTGCTGTAGATGCTTCAGCCTATACTATACATTACTTTTGAGGGATTCATGCTGTAGCTGAAGAACAACAAACACTATTGATTTGGTTTTTGACAGATTCTTTAAGAAGTTCTCCCCCTTTCCTTCTGCAGCTGTGGCACCTTCTGCTCTGTGAAAATGTGTATCATCAGAATGAACCACTTTTCCTTTTCTAAGTCATTGTCACTTATTAATTTAACTACAGGAATCATCAATGGTCACCTAACAGTGCTGCATCAAAAGGCAATTTGAAGAGTTAGTTCTTCCTGGGATTCAACCTTTTGGGATGGAATTTTATCAAAAGCATTTTGTTTCTGAAGTAGCCTCAGTGCAAGAAATATAATATAGCAACCTTGCAGCAACTGTAGTATCTAAAGATATTAATTGATCTATTTTCTTCATATCACTATCAGACGCTATAAGTAGTAGTGTTTGCTGTCTTTACTTCATGGATTAAATCAATGACAGATAAACTATATATCAGAATTTGCAAAAGCCACATAGAAAATTAGTAGTTTTACAGATTCTTGTCTTGTAGTTCTAAGCTCATGAAAACATGGTGTTGCTAAAAAAAAAAATAAAGATGTACTGATATGCCAGTATATAGTGCAAAGTCTATATATGGGTATTCTCTTGTACATGTTTTTGGCTCTAGATACATTTTGTGATGGTTACTGACAGTGTTGCCATATGTTATGAGCAGCTAGGGAAATAGGGTCAGTCCAGAAATATCTGGGCATATGTGGTCTTTTGAGGACATTGCAGCAGAGGTAGAAAGCAAATGTAATTCTGAATTAGCTTAAGCATTTCTTCATTGATAAAAGTGTTTTGGCACAGATTCCAGTAAAGGTTCTACGTAATCTAGTGCACATATATATCAGCATGTTCTCTCCTGTGGTACAGGAATGCTTTTCAGTACCTAGTTCTTCTCACAAAGATAGCAGCTCATGGCAATGCAGGTGAGAATGGCATCAAAGTTGAACTTATAGTTTCAGGATTTAAGCAGCTCTGAAAAATCTACAGCAGCTTTTTCATGATGGAGGAAAAGGTGTTTTCTCAGGGCTATAGCAGAATCAAATGATTTAATGTTTTGTTTGGAGTCCAAGAGACCAGATGTGTAAGTAAATTAAGGTAGTAACTACATAAGGGTGGTATTTCTATAAAGGCTGAATTTAGCTTAGCTATCCCAAAGCTTCTCAGCAGAGAGTTTCCTTTGAAGGAGCCAGTAAGGGGAGCCTAGGGAAATTAACCTCATTAGGCTAAAGTTTGCCTTTGGACCACTCAAAGTGCCAACAACATTTTTGGACAACAAGTCTCCGCTATGGGCTTGAGGTCCTCAATAAAACAGAATATGTCCTAGTAGCCAAAAATATATCTAGGGATACATAATTCCAAAGCAGCCAGGAAAAGGAGTCTCAGCAATAGAGAAAACATAATAAAGCATGTTTCTTAGGAAACTGAATGCTTACAATCAGATTAACCTCATTGACGTACGAAGCTGAAGATTTCAATTACACTGTAGTGTGCTGAGACCACCTTAGAAAATCTGAGTCTCTGTGCTCTTGTAAAAAGCTCTGCTTTACATTTAAGTGTTATTACTCACTAAGCAAGAATAAGGTATTACCAAACAGTAAATCAGGCTTACAATTGCACACAGCAGTCTCCGTCACTTACATAGAAAAGAAAGTATTAAAAAAGGTAGAATCTGATGGTAAGTAATCTGCCAAGTAGAACCTACTCAGTGGTTGAGTAATTACCAAAAGGGATGAATTATTTTGTGACAGAGCTTGAAAACAAATTTATAGTACTTGTAAAGCATGCACAGCAGCATATCCCTCACATACACCAGGAGTATTGACTCAGCACTTGGATAACTGTTACTTTCTCTAGAAATAATGAGTTATAAACTAGATTCCCTTAATATGATTAAATAAGGCTCTGGAATAAAAAGAAGCAGAAAGATGCATCTCATTAGTTGGTTACAGAAGACCTGAATACATTTATTTCAAAACATGCTATATTAAATGTTAGGATTACACCTCTCCAGTTTAGAAAGAATTAGACAAATTTAAATAAACTAATAATATATCTGCATGAAATTTTGAGATGTGACATCAGCCTGTGCAGCTGTCTATGTTTTTCTCAGCAGCTTCCTTAGTAGACTTGATTTTTAACTATGAGAGCAATCTAGTTGCACGTTACAGGAACTGGCTTTTCCTACGAACAGGAAACAGGCATAGCAGCTCGGTTTTCACCATTATATCAGCGCAGTAGAAAATTGTTTTGTTAGGAGTTGGCAAGTTCAATGTCAGTGTTACCAATGAAACACAGATTGTTCTGTGAAATGTTTTGCATCACTCAGAGGATTAGCTGGCCTCAGTGGAAAGCAAGATAGAAATGCCTCATTCAGAAGAGAAGCGTTAGAGCTGCTCTAAGTAATACTTTGTTACAATACCTTTGGTTCTATTTAGCAAAAAATGCCTCCTTAATCTCCGCAGTTTAGCCAGTCTGACCCCAAATCTACCTGACGTGACACTTAATCCTCCTGTCTTCTTGGAATCAGACTGTTACAGGTACTCAGCTGAGTTTGATCTTACATACATAAAGGACAATTGAGCCCAAAGGCCCAGGTATCCCAGGTATATACACAGAAATGGGGTATATACACACAATGACAGCAGAGTTCAGCCTGAGAGTGTGTTGCTGATTGTTTGTAGAGCTCTTGGAAGAAAAGTTGTATTCATACAGGTACAATATGTCAAATAAAAATGTCACTGCCTTGCAGCTGAGTTATACCTATTTCTGAAGGCTAGCATTTGGAGTAAAATTAGAAATTACCCAAGAACATACACAGCTGACAACTACACTGAATGTGATTTCATGCTCAAATAGTCAAAATGCTACTAATGTCATCGTTGATGAGCACTCTCATAAAACGCCAGAATTCAGATTAAAAACCCAGTATTTAGTTTGCATTTGCATTATCCAGTTGCCTTTGATCATACAACACTTTTTCTGCTTTGTGCATATTCATAAAGATGTATTCATGGTTTTTGCAAATATCTAACCTAACAATTAACTCGTGCAGTCTAATTTTCTCTCAGCCCATTCTTAGGATACAATTTCCAAGTATTTTGTGTATTTAGTGCATAATTTCCATGTATTCATACAGTAACAGAGCCAGTACCTTCCAGAGCCAGGTGGGCACAACTACTTACTGAAACGTACGCATATGATAGATTTTATCTTCCAGACAACACTTGCTCCAGTTATTCGAAGGAAACGTGTACTTACTAACACAAAAATAGTTCCTTCACTCAAAATAGATAGCGGCGTCTTTGCTTAAGTAAAACCAAACACTTTCATGTGGGATGGCAGCATGGAAACATATCAGGATCTCAGTGGTAAAAGTTCAAAAAAGTTACTGGTTCTTGAAAAAAAAAGGCACTAAAAGGGAACAGTTTTTCAGTTTTGCTTCTAAACTGCTACTTTTGTTCTTATCAATAGTATTCATGCATTTCTGACAACTAACAAATTCATTTAAGAGTTAGAAAGTACAGAGATGAGACTGAAAGGAGTACTGTGAAGTATTTAAAGAGCATTTATTAAGAACTTTAAGATTCTTGGAATAATATACTGTAGAATGCAAGGCACGTTTATTTTAATAAGATACTTTCATTACCGTGAGAAAGTTTGTTTTTTTTTCTTTTGCTCTCAGCCTTAGTGGTTCAACTTTATAGTAAAATGCTTATATAAAAGTGAAAAAAAAGTTATTCATTCTGAACCTGTAAGTGAGAAAAGATTTCAGCTTGGGCCTGGGCCATCCAAGCTACATAATTGTCAACTATTGTTATTCTGGTGATTTGAAATCAACTCTTCATGCTTCACAGTTGACAAGAAATTTTGCTTAATTTGCAAAATGTGCATGCATAGGTTATGAGATTGAATTTCAGCTGGATGATCAAAATAATGTAGAAAAGCTCCATTCATGCATTAATTCTTTTAATGTAGTTATTCATGTGCAGTATAAAGTTACAGTATAAATCTCACTTTGTACAGAATATTTATTTAGACAGTTGTGTTTTAACATCTGAGAAAAAAAAGCCTTCCAGAATCCTGCTGCAGAAAACAGCTCACTGAGTTCTCATCTGATGGAAAATGCAAGTATTTAGTGAGATAAGTCGGTACTGATCTTAAAAATAGTACTTCCACTTTTTAGATGAGTTTTGTATGCAACAGGATTCATACGATCATCCCAAAGTGAGGTGCTGGGGAAAGGAACAGTTTGGGAATTTTCATGCTTTGGAGTAGTCAGCTGTCTGTCTGTATGGGTTCTGGGGTTTGTGCACATCTGTTTAAGAAGCAGAATGAAAGACTGCTGCTAAACTGGCCAAGTGTTTTGCCTCCCCGCTATGAATTATCTTGAGTCTATCTATAGAGAGAAATAAGTGTAAGAATACCCTTAAACTGAAGTAATAAACCCCTACTTGTCATACTCAAAACTTGCATCTCATTTCAACAGCTATTGAATATACTGTCTCAGATCTTTACATTGGTTTTATTTTGTCCAGAGTTCAATGGGCAAATGTGCAAAGTCAGGTACCATTTAAAGTAAGGAGAGGAGCTGTCAATCAGAAAAGCAACCTTTCTGGGCTAATTCTGCTGCATCTGAGATGACAAATGACAGAGTAAATGGAGTATACTCCAAGCCACAGAGTGAAAAGAGACCCCTTGCTCAGCTGGCAGACATGAATTTAGTGATGAGATTGATTTGTACCAGCTGTGGGTCTGGTCCACCCTTAGAAAAGAGTGGGATTGAAGACAGCAATAGATGTGTCCCTTTGCAAGGCAGGGAGAGGAAAGCACTGAGATGGGAACAAGTTGCCTGTGTAGTGTGTCCTTAGGAAAAACTAGTATGGTGGCTTTGACCTTGAGTTGGTAACTTAAATTGGCAGGGGAAGACAAAGCTAAAATAACTTTTTTAGCAATTTGTGCTGTTCTTTAATCCTCTTTCTCTGTGTAGTTTGAATTTCTGTGGTTAAAGCTTACTTCATGGATTATTTGGGGGTTCTCCTCCCTCCTTCACTTCTTTTTTTTTTTTTTTTTTTTTTTTTTTTTTCCCCCTTCTGTCTGAAAGATAAAATTGTGGGCTTGTGTCTGAATAAGGTACGTACAGTTCAGTGAAGAGCAAAGTTGTGTCTTGCCATTAACTACGAGGTGGTAAATCATAATTGTGTTCAACTTAATAAGAACTGCCTAATGAAATGTATTCCTGATTATTTTTAACATGTTGTATAAATGCAATTAATAATTGTTCTAAAAGTTATTAAATGATAATGTACTGTGTATTAAGTTGCTAATATTCTGAAGCTATGGGAACAGCAATCCTTACTATACTGGAAAATCCTCCATTATTCTTTCCACAAAAACATTCTTAAAGGAAGTTCAAGGATATAGCTTCACAAAACTGCTGTTTCTTCAGGTTTGTTGTTTTCCAGCTAAAATAAGCATGTTGGCAGGTAACTGGTTTCTACATGAAGATGACAAAGGATCTCTGTAGTGATTATCTTTCTGAATAGCGATTTGGGATTACCTGCTGGTATTTTATATGTTAGGGGTTTTTTTTTTTTGTTTTGTTTTTAATGTCAACAGTTGCTGTCTCAGAAAGTGCCCTAACATCTCTCTAAATGGTCATCAGGGAATTGTGAAGCCTGAGATTGGTCCTTGTACTGCGGAGGGGCATTTTGCTCAGTGACCCCACCTTCATCCTCAGGAACCACACTTTTTGCTTGTGGTCTCACTTCAGTCTCCCATTTGGAGTCACTGCTGTTCTGTGGTGTGTGTGGCACAGTTACCGCCTGGCTTGCTGGGGTTTTTTGGGCTGTAGTGGTCTTTTGCATACAATGTCGCATTTTTGCAGTGCACGTGTTTAGCCGAGGGTTTGGGCACTGAAGTCCAAAAGTACAGTTCTGAAATAGCAGTTCTTACCAGCTTGCAAAGCAAATCTCAGTATGCTTACAGGGCACAGTGCCCTTGAATTCTGACATATCTTTAGTGCTGTCAGAACCTTATTCCTAGTATTTCTAGCTATATGTATGCTTAAGGTAGCTTTAATGTATCTACATTCTTTGTTAGGTATTTACACGTATGGAAAGTCTCTATTGAAACGAAGTATTTGGTCTTCTTTCTTTGTGATTAGCTCACCTGTGGGAGCCTAAGTTCCTTGGTTTAAAGTGAATTTAAAAAAACAAACAAACAAACAAACAAAAACCAAAACCAAACTGATTAACTGTTCATAACACTAGCAAATATCGTTAGCTTATCTACCAATTTGCCTCAAGTAAAACGGGCAATGAGGGCTGTTTACATATTCTGCATCACAGTGGTTACTTTAAGGTCGCTTTTGAATGCTACTTTGTCTCTTGATCCATTAGCAATGTAATTAACTCTCTCGAAGAGCTTCATTTGGTTGGGGAGGGAATCTCCTTCCACTGATGACAATTGTGAGCAGCGTTTACCTTGTTTTACATTTGAAAGCATACCTATTGAAAAGAGGCTGTGAAAAACCTCTATGCAAATAATATATTTAAAGCTGAGGTAGATCTCTTGGCTCTGGCAAATAAACTTTAGGAAGCTGTGAATCAAACATCAAGGCTCAGATCTCCGCCCGTAACATGATTATTACCAAGTTTTTATGTTGGTTTTGTGAAATCTTAAACTAAAGAGACCGTATCTTTCTGAAGCAGATAGCATCACTGAGCTAATTCAAAGGGGAAACTGAGAGCTGTGAAGATATGGCTATTGTGGAGATAGATAAGGATAGAAAGAGTCTGAGGACATACCTGAGACTTTGGCTTGATGAGGAAAATGCAGCAAGGAAAGTTGCTAGGCAGTTGTGGCTTTTAATGCACTTCAAGAGAAATAGGCTAGCCTAGCTGGAGATGCTACCTGTGCTATGTCTAGGGTGAAAGCTTGTGAAATAGTACCTGATCGCCTTGGAAATACTTTAAGAAACATAATGCAGTTCAACTATAGCAACACGGATTTTAATTGTCATTTTACCTGTGAGCAGGGTTCACAGTTAAATCTCTATAGTTGCTGAAGGAGCTATTAAGAGAATATAGGCAGCACTCTTTAAGATAACAGAATCTTCTGTCGCTGCAGCCTCCTTTCAGAAAACTTAATTTTGCTTGCTTTAGTACTGAATGCTAAGTTTAATTATTTGGGTATTAAAGACAGTTTCTGACAAATTATGGTGAAGGACAAGATTTCTGGCCCTTAGTGCTCCCCTTGCACCGTCTGATACAAGTGGAAATTATGGATTAGGATAGGAATGTAGGCACAGAGGATTGTGATTCATCTGATGCTTTCAGGCATTCTAGCTAAGATTAATATGTGCAAGACATAGGTCTGGGGCACACAGTCAAGGAGCTGGTACTTGCTGGGAACTCCTCTGAATGGCCTGAGCAAGGAGCTGAATGTAAGCTATTGCATCCTATGAGCATGAGCAGTGCATTCTTGCAGTTCTAATAGAGGAGTTATATTCCAATTTGAATAAGCAATACATGCAGTAGTCTCTGAAGAGTTAAGTTTTAGCCATGATAGACAAATTGGTTCCTTGTGACTGGACTATAACAATAAGATCGTGATGGTGAGTTCAAAGCAGCTTCAGCTAGGCTATAGGTCATAGTCTTCAACACATTTCCATTTTCTGCAGTTCACTATTTCCTCTGTGATTAAACTTGACTTTAAGTGAAATTAAAATACTGGCAAATGCTGAAGAACTGTGGAAGTTGGGCTCCCTGCTCCTTAGTGTTATTGCAGAAAGTCAACTGCTAGAACATGAGCTCACCACACTAAAAATTTCTCTTTTTTTTTTTTTTTTTTTTTTTTTTGTTTTTTTCAGACGGCTGAGTAATTGCCCATTCTCTTAGGTATAGAGGCTTGTGAATGATTGTCTTGTTATTTGCCTGACAGATGCTAAACCTGCTATAAATTAAGTTGTCTACTTGTTTTACCAGGCGAGTGGAGCTGCATTAGTCAATAGTTGAGCTAATGGAGAAATAAGAGGAGGAATGTGGAATGTTCACTGGAACATGAACCAAAAACTTGGTCCTGAGAACCTTCAGGGGTGGGGTTGGGTTTGGTGGTTTGCCCCTGATGATTTGTGTGGAAGCTGGTGCAGCTCAAGTAGTAAAGTCATCCCAGATTTCTCTCCATCACTTCTTACTTAATGGGAAGCCAAAGAATCAGCATAAAGGAGTTGCCTTTTTGCGGGTTATAGTGCTACCCTTTGCTGATACAAGGCAGATTATAGTGCAGAGCTGCTGGCTAAGCTTGGGGAAAATGGGTGAATGTGCTGTTCTCTGTATGTATGACCACCTCTGGCTGATGTTTTCTTGCATACATGGACCTGTCTCCTTGGCTTTGATTAAGATCATTGAACAGCCATGGTATTTCATAGTGAAAGCAGAAGCTGGATGCATCTGAGTTGATGATCTTCACCTTGCTTTTGTACATTTTCAAGCTGCAATACTAAAATAACTGACTAAATACTGTGAAACCTTTTACAGGAATATTATCAAGTTGAGGACTTAGCATGATTAAATGTTGTATATTATGATGTCCTGTTTGTCTACAAAACAGTTGCATTCTGCAGAAGACATTGATTAAATTTCATTGTGAAACTATTTCTGTACTTTTGCTGTTTCCTTGGCTGTGCTTTTTTACCAAGCGCGTCATTATCCTTTCCACAACAGAATCTTCTGGAAAGGAGCAAAAGCTTCAGGGGGGAAAGAGGGAGGGAGCTTTTGTCATTTTAAATTTCTCGCAGATTGCTCAGGGTAGCAAAACAATGAATGTTTCATTATTACCACAATAGATTAAAACATCTGCAATAAATAATGCTGGTGGCTATTTGTGATGGCATGAAGTATTGTTTTTGTTCTCTTTTATAAAATTACAGCTCATTAACTGTCATAAAGCAAAGATACCATAAATAAAACAACTAGTAGTGTTTCATTTCCCAGAAATGTGAAAGCCTGCTGGTTGGGAACTTTGAAAAGTTTGTTTTCACAGCTGGAACAGTCAAGTATTGGAATATGTTGGGGTCTGTCACTTTTGTGGCCACAGAAATTATGAGGATTCAAACAATTTTGTTTGTCCTCTTCACAAAGCTAATATTGCTCTTATCTTCCTTCTAATCGTGAAGTGCTTTTTATTTAGGCCACAAGACATCTGTATTGATCAGCAAGTAGATATACATTGAAGTACAGCAGGAATTATAGAAAGGTGGTGGTTTCTAAAAAGTAATTGTAAAACTTAGCTTGACTCCACCATGGAGTAGTTGCCCAGATATCCCTACATTGAACCCAGTAAGTCATATTTATAGACATGTTTCAAGAAAAGGCCTGATCTTAACTGCAAGTTGTTTACAATAATCCAGTTGGTCCTTTGTCAGAGATCACCTCATCTCACCTGAGATCTCAGCAGTTTTATGTGCTCTCAGTTTTCAAGCTGTGAGAATAGACTTGCAGTGGCTCACTTACCTCACAGATGTGCAATGATATAACTTCAGATTTGTTTCCAGTTTATTAGCCATAGACAAGCTTCTGCAGAGAAAAAAAAAAGTTAGTTTGAAAAGTAAAATAATTAGAAACATACCTTGTTGTCTCAAGTTTTGAACAATAGTTCAAGTTTCCTGTCCCAGATTTCATCCTGCAAGGCTCGGTATTCGTGGCAGATATAATCGTGTGGTAGTTACGGGATAGCTAGGAATTTTTTCACTGGCCAGTACGTGAGCTGGGTTCGTGCTGAAGCTGGGGACTGCACACATGCTGTGTCTTGTTGTGGGATGCCTGAGCCCACAGCTGTAGACTGCACAATAGGAAATCCTCCTCTGAATTTAACATTTCTCAACATAAAGGCTAAATTTGTATTTTGGCAATAACTGGCTGTATTTTGAAACAAGAGAGGCGTAAGGCACTCTTTGTTCCTGAGGCAATTTAGAATTAGATTAAAAAAACTTGTCTGGCAGTCTGAACCAAATTGCTCAGTTGCCTGCACAGTGTAATCCTCCAGTTCAAGGTCCAGCAGACATCAGGTGACAGGTTTTTCAAGACTGCATAGTTGTTAGAGTTTTTGGTGTGGGGGAGGCAATGGCAAAGTACACTTTTTTTTTTTTTTAATTTTTTTTTATTTTTTAAATGCATAAAAGAAGATGCTTCTGTGCCTGTAAGCTTTGCATTGTAGAATTCTCTTCCAAAGGCTGGAATCTAGCAGGAACTTAAATAAGTTCTGAAAAAATCTTTTGGACTGCACAGGAGAAGACACAAAAAAAACCAAACAAAAAAAAAAAAACCAAAAAACAAAAAAACCCCACCAAACTAACAAAAACAAAACACACACACACATAAAATCAAACAAACAAACAAAAAACACCACAAAACAAAACTTAGCACATGTAAATACCTCTGGCTTGGTATGTGCCTGTAGAACATATCACCATGTACAAGATACTGGTAATTCAGGGAAGTATCAGTTCTGTGCTTAAGTTCAGACGCCTGTCTGAAAGAGGATACTTGGCTCTTTGATCTGATGTACTATCTACTGGTCAATCCTCTTTGTAATATTTATTCCTCTTTTTTGGAAACCATACCCATGTAAAAAGATCGTTTGAAATTAATTTGGGGTTAAGTCCATCTTATTATTAAGATGCTCAGGTGGAATTGGGAAGTTGTAGGTGTGTGTATATAAATATATATTTTATTTTTTTTTTTTAATTTAACAAATAATAAGCCCAAGGGGCCTTTTAAGGGTGAGGGTGCTCTGTAAGAATATTGACCCCATTTTCCCTCCTCTAGCGCACTGCTCTGATTTTTTGAACTGTGGGAAACCTCCTCTTGTGCTCTTTTAAAAACAAGGTGAAGTTCCAGCTTTACTGCCATCCAAGGCAGAACTGAGTTAATACCAGTGAAATTAACCTTGGTAGGGTTTTGTTTTGACTTTCAGATAAACTAGTGGTATGGCATATCCTTCCTATGCCGTGTTTAAAAATGCATTTTTGGATGATGAGTTCAATATGGATTTCAGAAAGGAAAGATTATAATATGCTTAGAAGTAAGTGTTTTGACTAGATGCTTCACCTTTAAATTGTGAAGAAGAAAGGTTGGGAGAAGAGATGAGGGTCTATATTCTGAGCAGCATACAGGTATGTTTCAGAAAAACCCAGTCAGTTATACAGAAAGGAATGATATGTGCCAGGATCATAAAAGAGGGTGTCATTTGTTTTGGGTTGGTTTGTTGTTTTCTTTTTTCTCCTTGCTCCTTTATGATAGTTAACTTGACATCATATACTAGCTGTGATTTTACTCTCTCTTTGTGCATGTTTACAATACACTCAGACACAAAAGAAAAAAAAAAAAAAATCCGTGTGTTGAAAATACCAGCTACTCCAAGTGAATGTGCATGCCTCAATGCTGTGCAATACAGCTTTAGGCAGCGGTAGCAGCCAGAGCCCTGGAAGCAGCGTAGTCCCACTGCAACTGGTCTAAGCCGGGACCTCTCAGCTGCTTCTAGGTCTCCAGCTATTTGTTCAGAACTAGCTAAGACTTTTCTGCACACAGATCAATAAGATATGGTGCAGTGCAGATGTTCTTTGCTATATGAAACTTGGCAATAGTGTGTGGAGTACATTTTGATGGTCTGAAACTTTTTGAACAAAAAGAGCATCTCTGTCACTTCAGCAATATCAAAGGCTTGTTAGGAATCTCTGATTTCACAGATAGAAACTGTATACAGTTTCATATCCATACATAAGCATATGAGCTGTAGTCACAAATGCTTAATATCACTGATGAACAGTTCTATATTGCATGAACCTATTCACTGATTTGTTAACATAAAGACTTTTGTTCCAGAAAGGCTCTGAAATATGGAAGGAAAATGTCTCCAAGCAATTTATCCTTAATAAAGGGCTTGTCACTGCAGTGCAGAAGATGTGGATCTCAGGATTTGTGTGTATCTGTGCTGGTGCGATACCCAACAATCCCAATGGACCATAACTTAATTTACACCCTGAAATGTGGTAGACAACATGCTCCAATCTGGGAGATCCTGGCACTGAGCCCTCTGTCTGTACCTTGTCTCAACCATTCCGGAGTTATTTTATCTTCTCCTATTGTAACAGATAGGAAGGGAGTAATCTCTGAAGGAACACTTGTTCCTACTGAGCAGTCTAAATGATGCTTGTGAGCATGACATGCAGATACAGCAGTTCTGTTCGCTGCAGAATCTGAGTGCTCACAGCTAATTGTAGCTGAGGTTGGCTGAGGACATGCAAAACAGAGAATTTTGCATCTTAAGGCGGTTAGATTCTTTTTATCCACTCAGCATCCCTGAAAAACATTGCTTGTATGACACTTGGAAAAAACCTGCAGAGAAATTGTGTGGAGTGCAAGAATGTGTGTGTGTACGAACATGTTTTTATAGAGGTATGTATGTGTGTATACATGTATACACACACATGTGTAACATAGTTACAATATGGAATAGCAGACATAAGATGCCTGAAGACATAGGGCTGAGAAGCTGGTATTACCCAGCTATAAATGACCATTCCTGAGGCTCCCGTTTACCCCGTAATAATCCCAGGATGCCCTTAGAGCTAAGGATAACAGACCAACTGTGCCTTGTGGATCGGGGCGTTTCTTGGATGATCCATGTCTGGAACGATTTGTGCATCAGCTGTGTATGATGTGTAAAGGGTACTACTGATGGTAATACTTCTAATTAGTATTTACTTAAAATTGTAGAGTAATGAACGAGACACTCTGAAATGCCAGGAGTAAAGAATTTTCTCAGCGACCTACAGATGGCAGAACAATATAACAGATGAGCTATATGCTTGAAGCATATTTCTTTGAGTATGAGAAACATAGTACACTGTATTTAGAAGGTTTGCATGGAGAAAGAAGTTTAACTGGGTCACTGTAAAATTTAAGCACTTCTGCAGTTTCTTGCTGTACTTCAAAATACATTCAAGATATTTTGCCTTGTGCTATAAATTGTGTTCAAAACTAAATCCAAAAGTTATGAGCTGGGAATGTTTTAAGTATTGTTGGACTTACCTGAAGATGTTGATAAGTAAGCCCAAATTTTCAAATACGGGCATGTACAGGAGCATACATAGATTTGCTTGTATGTAGTTTATGCCTTCAGATTACTCCTTTTTTTTAAAAACAAGAACAATGCACTTGTTTTTGCTGATATCCTACTGATGTTTTGTGTAAATCTAGGTTGTTCTTTTTTCCTGTGGAAGGCACCAATAGATTAAACTTCCAGTTGACTTCCCCAATCATTTAATAAAAAGCAAAAATTCTTTAAGAAGCATTTTGTCTGGAAGGAAGAAAGAATTGTAGATACAATACAGTTTTTGTTTTCTTCTTGGGTACTGAACTTTAGTGGTTGACTTGAAACTCTTCTGCATCTTTAGTTCATAAAAGCTGTAATTCCAGAAGCACCAAAAAAGCAAGCTTTCTGCTTCACATGGAGAAAAAGAAATTATTGGGGAGGGAGTAAATTAAGATAATGTGGATTTTCTCAACCTCGTTATTCTGTGACTATCTAACAGAAAAGCCATCTTAAACTCTGTACTCTTTCAACTGTTTGTATTCATTATATAACATCACTAAAAAGGAGTTGGAAGAGAAAAGCTGTTGTAGGTTGTACCCGTTCCATAATTTTTTTTCGATGGCTAGAAAGACAAACTCTCTTGAGTGTTTTAGTATTTATTTTTTTTTATGACTGTAGATTGAAATGGGCATATTTAAAATATTGCAAAGGATGGAAGTGATTACAACCTGCTGCGCAAGGCCCTACTCAGGAAATTGAAGAACAGGGGCTTAAAAGTAGTCCCCAAACAGTGGGCTTAACAGACTTTCACAAAATGCTTCGATAACTTTTTTTTTTTTTTTAACTAGAAAATACTCAGTTTCAACCAAGTGACTGGAAAATATTTTGCTATATTCTTGAACTGTTTTCGATTATGGAAATCAAACAAACTGTCATGCTGGATTATTCTTCAGGCAAAGAGAAAGAATGCTGGTTGAAGCTGCACGCAGGTCTGTGCTCTGCTATTCTGTTGCAGCTAAGCCTGTCCTGACTGTGTCCTAATCCAAAAGTGTTATTCTAGCTGTTAAAAACCTAGTGAAGCAAAAAATCCTAAACCTAATTCTTTCAGGCGATATATATTGAACATGCAAAGTGGCAGAAGGGTTGTATACAGTGTCTCTGAGCTGCTCTTATGCTGAGAAACCGTGACAGACAGGAGTCATGGTCTGCTCTGGCTGGTCTGCATTATCTGTCATGCATATGTTGGAGCAGGGAAATAATGAATTTCCAGTTATATTAACTTCAAATGTGACAGGAAAGTGTCTAGTTGTGTAAAATGTGCTACAAAGATGAAATGTGGAAGAGGCTATAGCTTTCCTATATATCAATGTAAGAGCCTTGCTATCTCTGTCATAAGGTAGATGTTATTTAAGGAAAACTGTCTTGAACATCTGCCTGTATCAGAAGTCCAAATAAAAATTCCGAGGCATGGAGGTGGTGAGGATAATGATGCACTCTGATGTTACAGATGGAGTGATGGAGTGTCAACCTGGCACGTTCCTGGCTGGGGGTTCGGTTGCTTTTTTTTTTTCTTTTTTTTTTACATGGAATTATATGCAATCAGAGCAAAAAGAGAGGAAGATAATCTTGCTTTGAAAATGGTTTCTGTCATGACACTAAGCTTTTCTGTCTCCTGAGGTTTCTCAAACACCAAGAAGCAAGTGAGACTAAGTAATTAAATGCAAAAACTGATCAAATAAGTTCTGCAAGTCTTTACTGGCTCATGGGCTTCTGCATCAATGCTAAGGTGATGAACTGGCATAATACAAAAGGAACAGCACACTGAAAAAATGTGATTTAGTGAGTCTACAGTCTGCGACTTCTAGCCTCAAAACCAGGAATTCAGATGACTAAAATGTGACTTGTATTTTATAAAGTATTTCATGCTTTTAGAAGAGATAGGGGTTTTGACCCATTTTCTTTCTTCTTCAGGCTGCAGAAACTCTGTTTTTTCTCCCATGTGCCAGCATATAGTATTCCTGTAGCAACAACTGTATAGTCTGAGTTACTTTGAAAGGTAATACTTACAATGTGATTTCCCTATAATATGACCTAGCAGTTACGAAACAGGAGGTTAGTGAAGATTATAGGAACAGCTGTCTGCTTTATGGCACTCCCACGCATTCCCTGAGCCAAACTTTGAGGACCTGACAAAGCAAGCCCTATTACTGCCAATATCTTTTTATTTTTAAGGATCCATGTTTACATAAAGAAATCAAAATAGATTCAGCAGTAGCAAATGATACTACTTTATAGTTTACTCTGACTAATTTATCATTACTCTAACATCCCCAGTTTGCAAGCAAAAGTATGTGCTGCTGCTTTTTCAAAGCTAATCTGGTGAGACGTTTCCCTGAGTGTCTACACAGGAAGAAAGAAATCTCCAAGCCATTAATTTACTTAGAGTGCAGGGACAGTGTAAACCAGTTTCTTGGTTTTCTTTGTAATTGATTTTTATTTTTTTATAATACGAAATATAAGCTCTGAGCCTGCAGTTTACTATATGCATATGGACAACTGCACCTGCATGGACTCTAACTTCAGTGAGGCACCATGTAAGTGCAGCGATCTGCCCACCTGTAAATTGTAAATCTCAGGATGAGGTATTTAACTTGTTTGTGTGGGGTTCTTGAAGGAGTGTGGCATTGGAAAGTGCCTGTAGGGTGTCAGCAGGTGCCATATGCATTTTTCCCACACAATCTTGCCAACGCACAGCATTCCTGTCCTGTAACTACCGTGCTTGTGCATATGGTGTTCATGCTGGTGACCATCCGGAACTGTGCTGCTTGCATTGAGGTAAGGGCAAAGCTGTGCAGCTCCAGTTTGCAGTTGGTATTTTGCGGCTAAATGGAAAATGAATGGAATGCAACTTCTGAACGTCATTCTGTTTAAAATGAAATGCATTGATTTCTGTTGGTGTCATCTTTAGTTGTCTTTTTGTTGTTCTTCCTGCAGTTCTGTTTTTGCCTGGGCATGAGGTTCTGGGGACAAGTTGTTCTTTACAAGGAGATAACAAGTGAAGATACTGAGCTGTAAGGGGAAAGCAGCACTGCAAATGCATCTTGCAAGAAAACCCAAGAAACTGCATTCACCTGTCCTAATCTGGCTGTGCAAGCTCCTATGCATTTTATTCATCTTATCTAAGAGTCACAAACTTGGCTTACTTGGGTACCACCATCAAAGGAGACCGTACCCAAACAGCAGCTCCTTCTAGCCCTGGGCCAGGCCTCTCACATGCAGAAGAGTCGTGCCTTCTGCTGCATCCCTCTTCTGTCAAGTATCAAACTTGCCTCAAAAAGTTTGCGATATTCTTTCTCGCGTGCTGCTTACCCTCATTCTGCCTTCACCTGTCATCATTCTATCTTGACTGATGCAATTAGTTCTACTCCAAAATATATATATATTTTTTTTTTAATGTAGAGGTATTAAAGCAATGATGTGCAATGTAACATGGGGCCAAATTCATTGTTGGAAATGGTTTTGTGTAACTGAGTTTCACTATGTTTTCCAGTTTGTCTTGGTTTTGTTTCATTATTTAATCAGGACTAAAAATTGCTCTATGTTAATCATTAAGTGTATCAGAGGGCTGTATCAAGTTTCTGTGTTTTGAGAAGACTGCAAATAATTATCAGGTGGCTAGTAATTAAATACATAGACTTCTGTGTCTTTTTCCACTGAAATTTCAGAAGGAGAGTCTCTTTATCTCAAGATGTGAAGTAGATAAAAATATCAGTAGTGTATATTAAATAGACTTTGCTATGCAGAGGCATACTTGTCATGGAAGAGTTAATATCTGTGGGTAAGCCTATGTTGGATTCTTTAGTCGAACAGCCTGAGATTGACCAAAATGCTTTCAAACACTAACAGAATAAGTTTTGTTAGAACATAAACTAGATCATTTGACTGCTCAAATAACACCAAACTCAAACGTTCCAGGTAGGACAGACTAAAAACACAAAAGGTTTAACCATGACCATCTCCTTTCTTGCTGTGTCCATGCAGCATGTGTCTGTTCTTGACCGTGCAGTAAGCCTGCCATGCTCTCTGCTCCAGTCCGGCGCGAGGTTGGACATGCTGCTGCTTACTTCTCTCAGTGGTCGTTCAGCTGCTTCACACAGCAGCCAGCTGCAAGCTTTATTCTGTCTTTTTGTCTTTGATAGTCACTTTCTGTTATAACTTTTCAGTACTAACTTCTACTGCATTCTCCTACAGAGAAATGAAAAGAAACTGACAAGTCTGTGGTACTGTAATTTCGAATAACAGGATGTGCATGACTATAGTTAAGCAACTCCTTTCATGCTTCCCAATTATCCTGTAATATGCTTGTGATTTAATTTCCATTAAATGTCAGTAGCAGATTAATCTCTCTTAAAATGCTGAAGAGGCAAACAAATTACTGCCTTATTATTGAGTAATTTTAGCACAGGTTGAGCAGAACCTTAAGCAAGCTGATCTTGTTCTAAATCAAGGATGCAACCTGGTAGGCAGGTTTATGTGGAACGGGCTGAGAACTTAATTCTGCAACTGTGCATTGATCCTTGTCTCAATAAATAGTCATCCTGACATGTGATAGGAGAATAAATCATGCATCATGTGAAGGATTACCATGTCATATGCAGTAGGCACTTATTTTCTTAGACAGGCTTTTTGGGAGACCTGTTTGATTTTTACTTTTTTTGTCCAAGACTGATTTGGATAAGCTCAATTACACCCAACTTGTATGGCTGTAGAGTTTTACCATGTGATCCCTAATGTCTAAATCACTCTTGGGTACCTTGAATATATATATATA
>WHYT01017353.1:629939-654776 GCA_009806455.1 Tetrax tetrax
TGTGTGGTTTTTTTGTTGTGGTTTTTGTTTTAGTCACTACACTGAAGACTTTGTTAGAACAGTGGAATCTAAGGGAACATAATGATAAACTGTCTTGCTACGTATTTTCCAACGTGCAGGAGTGAATTCCACTAAAACTAAAGGTGACATCTTGAAGCAGCATTCCTGCTATATAATAACTGACATAAAAGGGTGTTTTTCACGGGCATCTTTACAACAAACTGTAACAATGTACAGTAATTTTGTTGTTTCTGTTTGTCTCTTGCTGGTTTCCATTGCTAGTGCTCTTACATCTCTCAGAAATTCAATTCTACTTGAACTTTGTATGGTATTTTAAGGTAAATGAAACAGTTATGATCTTTGCCTAAGTAAATCCCTTTCTACTTTTTTACCATACTGTAAACATCAGTTAATGCTTCTTGAGTTCTTTCATTACTTGTTTCAGGCAAATAGGACAGATAAAATATAGCATATGTTCAGATAGTATTTGCTTGGGCATGTCTCTCCTCTCAGGAAAGAGCTGAAAACAGCTGCAAATACATGAAGTGTATTTCCTTTTTGGCTCTGCAGTCGCCCAGACTAGCTATAGTGCTTTGGCTGTCTTTGAAGATTGAATTCAACTGCCTAAATGTGCATGTTTTTTTGTGACTTTAAGTCACCTTAGAGTATCCTTCCTAGTTTCCAACTGCTTTTCTGGATTGTTGTTGATGTCCCATACGTCCTGCCTCAGATGTGCCAGCTGGGATATCCTAGGGCAAATGAAATAGCCAGCTGGAGCCTAGGAGGAATAGCATAAGCCATACAAATGTCACCAAGCACCTGGGTTTTGGCAACTGCATGCAATAAAACTAGACAAATCTGTGCATTACAATCAAACAGTATTACGAGATCTGTAATATTCAACTTTTCCTTGGTGTTATTCTTTCCAAGGGTAATGTGCTTATCAAAGGGATGTTCCTAGAGTAATAAGCTTAATATCTGATATAATGTTTCCTTTGTTTAAACAGTGCTTTGAGAGTGAAGAAACTGTGATCTGAAAAACTGCTGAACTCCATACCCCAAAAGAAACCGAGGCCTCTTTTATCATAGGGTCAAATCACATTCAGCAATGGCAGACTTTGATACTTAAACCACTGATGTCTTGTTCACAGTCACTTTGCTGCGCTTCAGTTAATAACATTTACACTCTAATTTCTGTACCAGGTGGAGGTAGTCTATCTAGACATATTAGAAAAGATGGTAAAATGCATTCTGGGCTGGCATCATCCCTCACAGCAATAACTCCAACAGCAAAATGCTAGACTGGGATTTGGGAACCTGTCTTGGAGACACCATCAGTCCATGGTGGCTAGTGACGTACAAAATGAAAAAAAAATATTTGCAAGAATGGCTCTAATGGTCTTGTCTGTGATGCTAGCAATTGGGACTTTTGTATGATAGGACAGTAAATCATGTCATGTAGGATTGCATGTTATGATGCTGCTTTTCCATTCAAATATTGTAGAATAAGGAAGATAGTAATTATATCATAAAATGAGTTTTAATGTGCCTCAGCTCTTTGTTCCTAGCACAGACACTGATTTGCAAGACTGCTGTAGTTATATTGCACACTGCTGCATTTTATATGCAAACTTTGGTAACTACTAGCAGAGACCTGAGGTATCCTGACTTCTCCTCATACATCACCCTTGGCTTTAATCACTAACTCCAGGCTTGCTTTTGTTTCTGGAGTAAAGTTGGGAATTTGGCACGTTCTTCATGACCTGCAGTGGTGCAAGTCCCACAGCTCCCAACAGGAGGCCAGGCTGCTCTGGTTCAGGAGGTCATTCCACTTGAGGAAGTGAGTGCTCTTGCTTAATGGGCGCTAAGGGCAGGATTCATCTTTTTCAAAGCAGCTGGAGAGAAGTACTCTGGGACACAATTAGGGTTGTTTCCTCTGATTACGGAGGGAACCTAGGAGCACCATCTTCATAACCTTTTGCAAGGAACTCTGAATCATGTCCACCCTTTTCAGCGTGAATCTCAAGTGAATAAGGCTTTTTTTCACATTTGATCTCAAAACATGTATGATAAGTGAAACAGTTTTTCTTGTAGCTTGTCAGAATCCTTCAGGATTTTTTGCTTTAACTGTTTCCTGTGCTTACAGTTGACAGGTCTTTTGTCTAAACCTCTGGGTTTAATGGTATGTACTGAACAGCTCTATGTCTAGTGCCTGGCCTTCTGCTTTATAGACAGCGTTGTTTGTACCCATTATGAGAGTTCACTTTTCATCTCTCTAGACGATAAAGGGACTCTTAACAATTGCAGAAAGCAATGGGTTCTGCAATGTGTTTTATTTATGATTGCTTCCTACAACTGAGTCCAGATGAGGGAAGAGCTTCAAACAAAGACTACTCTTGTGCTTTCTATTAGTAACACATTTATGGTATTTTAAGTGACTTGGCTGCACCTACTAATTTTAAACAAAAAGCTGATTCCTGCACGTATCTATCACATGTAAAATTACTTGCGCTTTGGTATAATCAATTAGCCCTTACAGGGGGAATTTGAAGTTATTTGCAAGCAATGCCTATGTAAGAGCTGCTTCTGTGCGGCTGTACATGAAGGGGAGGTTTTGTATTATTTGTGTGAGTTTGTCACACATTATTGTGTTTCTTCATATATGAATTTATTTTTACAGAAATCTCTTAAAGGAACTAAGTAGACAGTTAAAGTAACACTGGACTGCACTTACTGAAGCCAAGTTTTCAAGCATAATAAGTGGGCTCATGGCCAAGAAGAGATAGCTTACCTCAAGACGGCTTCTCATATTCCTCTTTGGAGATGATGAGATACTAGGTCATTAAAATGTCTTGCTTTGCAGGGAAGGATCAGGAAAACTCCTTAGCCACAGGCTGATGCCAAATGACATGGAATGTGTCTGCTGAAAGTGGGCTGTAACTTGGCTTAAGAAAGTACCAGTAGCACAGAGCCCAGCTCGTGGCTTGATGTGAAGATCTGTTATAGGTTAGGCATTATGCAAAAAATTTTAATTTCATTTTGCCTTTGTGTGCGTAGTTGATCAGAAAACAAATTGTACTGTCCTGTGAGGAAACGTCACTAGAAAAAGCTTATGAGGAGGGGAATGCTTTTTGGAGCTATGATTGTGGAAGAGACCCTTGGAGCATTCAAAGAATGCGTGCTCATTAAGAAACAAAACAGGACATTGTTTTAGTTATCTGGCTGTTTTGAGCACATTAACTGGCTAACGTGTTAGTTGGCCATAGCTGTTCTTCAGAAAAAAAAGATATGTAACATAAAACTCTCTGTCTATCTATGTAAGCAATTATCTATTGCTTCAGAGGACTTAACGGCCTTTCAACTTCCCCCACTAGCAGAGGAACCTGAAAATTCAGGTGTCTTGTACAGCCAAACACTGATAGCCCTCATCTTTTACAGACCTGTTCCTCAAATCATTTGTTTTCCTTTCTGTACATCCTAGTACATATTTGCCTGGCAAGTTGCTAATGTATGGAAAAGTAGCAAAAATAACAGTGATCACAGTAAGCCCCTGTGTCTTGCCTTTCTTGTGCTTGTTCTGTGCTACCTTTCACATTCTCCTCAAATTTTGTGGAGACTAGTAATGAATATTCCTTCTGTTTGCCAAATGTAGATATGTTCCATCCTTATTTCTGCTGATAGTTGTCTTCTGTCTGTGATGAAGGACATATTAAACTTAAGAAAATGAGATTGTTTAGAAACATTGTCATTGGTTTTATTTTTCTGTATAGGAAATTGGAAGGTGAAAACATATAAAATATCTCTGTAGGAAAGTGTTATTCCAGGATAGAAATTGTGCTAAAACCTAATCAATATGTACATACACCTGGCATGTGTGCTAAACAAAAAGAAATTGTAAAATGACAGGCAACTACTTGATTTTTATCAGATAAAACTTTTGAAGGCAAAACCATATTTTGACTGAAAAAGTCTTCATTACAGAACTTCCCTCTGATTTCTTTTTGAAGAGCAGAATATTTTTTTTAAAAAAAATACACTAACTCTTAATAAATTAAAAAAACAAACACAACAAAACATCCAAACTAAGACAGCATTAGAAATACTACAGTAAGAACATCCAAAATAATGTATTTGGAAAGAATGTAAATGATGTTACAAGAATAAAAAAAATTTTTTTTTTCTTTTTATGAGTAAAACATTCAGAAGATGCACTGAGGAAAAATAATTTTTAAGTAACTCCACTCTTGGGGCTTAAAGACAACCCTAAGTAATTGTGCACTGTTGTTTAGGTTATACTATCACTGACATTGGAAATAATACCTGTAGTGCACATTTGTGGTTTGGTTTTCCCATGAAACAGATGTGAGGTACTTTTGAGAACAATTAAACGAAATTATTTCATTCCTGAGGTTGTTTTTGGATTTATTTTTTTTTTTAAGAGGACTTAATGGTTGAAGACTTACTATAATTATTACTTACATATTTAGTTCACATTATATCAGTCTCGGTATGGGGTCAGGACATTAAGAAAAGGAAAATTTTGAGATTTGGGTGTTCATATTGATTTTCTTAGCTTTGAAGTACTTCCGCAGATAAAAATGGGATCTTTTGAATTCAATAGTGGAAGAAGAGTGGTGAATAGAATGTAATTTTCCTTCTTAAAGCATTTGTTTGTTGGGAAGTAACCTCTGTGAAAAAAAAAAAATTACTCCTGGTCTTAAAGTCATCCAATGTATACTAACAGATGCAAGACTTCTGATGTCTGTTTCTGGTTAAAGCATTGGTGTGCTACATAACTCTTTCATAGTTTATTAATGAATAGTTTCCTGAAGGGGAACTAACTTGTATAAAGTATTTTCAATATTTTAGAACTTAATAGCCAAATGTTTGTCCTAATGCTGGTAAGGAGGATTTAGACTGGAAGAAATAATACGTCTTTTACAAAGAAGAAGCTTGAAGGAGGCACCAGGAAGTCAGTCATGTTAAGAATATCAATGCTGTGTAAAATAGAAACTCAAAAGTCGCTGTGTGTGTATTATTGATGATATTACTGTATCTCCAAAGAGAGTTCAGCCCACACCAAGCTACTAGCCAGAGCCTGTCTCTGTTGCCCAGGACCTGCTGTGTGGCCAGAAGGCACAGACCTCCATATAGCTCCTACACTAAGGAGGCCAGGTGGTTGTTGGTATTGCAGTTTACTTTTTCTTTCAGAAGATTAAGTCTAAGTAAAGTTTTCGTGATTCTTTTATTTTGGGGGAGAGAGGAAAACTGGCTGGCGCCTGGGAAGAATCTGTACCAGCAGAAGCAGAGTGGCTGCAAGGAGGACTAGAAAAAGGTGAAATGAAAGGGCAAAAAGAAAGCCTTGTGAAAAAGACAATGCACTGTAATGCAAAATCCGAGCATCTTGCACAGCTTAGGGTTGGCTTTTTTTTTTTTGTGTTCGCTCGCTCACCAAGCTTGTTTTAGTTACTTGTCTCAATACTTGGTCTTGACTTGCATGCCAGATTTGCAACCTGCTTCTGAAATGCTGGCAGCCTTCAGTGCTTCTCTCCAGGTGCCAGGCAGCCAAGATCAACCACCTTCCTGAGGCCCAAATCCCAGGCCTCTCTGTCTTCCTTTCTTCTTCTTTCCATCCTTAGAGCTTCTTTTAATAAGACAGCTCTAGTCATGGTTTTTTATACAGCTTGAAGTAATGTTAGTCCTATCTGATAAGGATTTAATTGTCATTTTTGATAATAAAAACCTTAAATTCTTTTTACTTTGAAATGATTGCCTTGTCCAGTGTTGGTGTTCCCAACCCAGCCCCCCCCCCACCCCAAAAGAAAAAAAAAAATGTTGTAACTTTTATGTCATCGATAATGAAACTATGAAAACTTTCTGTTCTAAAATATCATTAGTACAATAAAATTACAAGAACTAGTTATTAATGCTGTGTAAAATAGAAACTCAAAAGTCGCTGTGTGTGTATTATTGATGATATTACTGTATGTGAGAGGAATGCATAAGTGAATTTTCTCAATGCTCCTTCATTTCTTCAAAGAAATGACTTAATTTGTGCTAGAAGCTGCCAAATTCATGTACAATGTTTGCAATTGTACTCCCAGTAGTTAATCTGAGGACAAGTAAGAGTGAAAAGATATATTATAATGTTTTTATGTATTGAAATAAAATAAAAAAATAAAGAACAGCTTTCCCATGTGAAATGTTTCTAATTTTGAAATGTCAGCCAATGTTAGTCCTGTGCAACCAAATATTGTCTAAAATATAATTTTTGTAAATTTAAAATATTTTAACTGTTTACATGTCTTAATAAGTGACCATTTTAATTAGTATTATAACAGCTAATGAATAAATAAGTAGTAATTACTCTTAATAAATGATTGGAAAATGCACTCTAAAATTATAGGAGGTATGTAGTGTTGGTTTAGAAACTAACCTTCTGAAATAGCACGTTGCTGCTTTTTTTGGTTAAAATTTCTTGAAATCCAATTACAAAAACTGATTCATGTAGTTGAAGAGGAAGAATATTGGAATTACTACCTACTTCTATTGCAAGCTGTTGCTGGGATACACAAGTAGGAGGGTTGCACAAAGGCAAATTATCTTCATTAGTAGAGTCTCAGAAAAGTGAGGAGCTGTCGGTGTCAATATGTGAAGGTGAGATTTGAATATTTAACTTTCCTATCGTTATCAAGAAGTCAGGAGTATTCGAAGTTAAAAAGTCTTATTTTCAACAGCTCTGCCTTATGGTTTTTGCATTCATATAGCAGAGCATTGGGTTCTTATTTCTTTTATGTTGAGGGGACTAACAGTGAGATAAATCTATCAGTACGACGTGTTCAGGGTAGATTGACCTGGCATGGCATCTGCTGTTGAGACACTTCTGACATGATTTTGTTTTGTTTTGTGTTCTTTCAGAAATCAGTTAGATACTCAAAAGATCCAGAATCTGTACTTTCGTGTACCTATCTAAACGCACAAGCTCTAACATGATGTTTGTGCATTAGTGACATAGTACTGATATATGAGAGGTCAGGAGCAAGGCTTGTGTCAGATGGAGTGCAGGCCTGCTGGTGCATGTTTAATGGTGAAAATACCAGACTGTACTTAGAGCAAGCTGTGAGTTTGTGTATGCTCAGGTATTATTGCTCAGCTAACAAACAATAACTCATTAAGCCATGGTAGCTCTTTCTTGTGATCACCTGTTTGTACCTAACTGTAGCAGTTGCTATTCACGCACGTAACTAAAATTCTTATTCAGGTTCTAATATGCATCTTGGCTTGGCTTGTTTTATTTTTTTTTTACTAACCTTTGCACATGCTGTCTGTCTGTTCAGGTGTGGCATGTTGACTGTAGTAAAAACTTGGATGCCCAGTAACAATATCAGCAGTAATAAAAAGGAAAGATGGAAGTGATAAGTTCAAAAATCATATGGTAGCTAAATAAGAGCGCATATAGACAGTCTACTTCACATACTGTATTAACCTCTCCATATTTTAATGTTGTCCCTCTGTAGTCAGATAACTCATAGAAATGATTTTGTAATGCACTGTGGATTTATGTTTGCTTTCTTTGTAGGGTTGTTTTTTTTTTCTTGTTCTCCCCTGTGCCCCTTCAGACTGTGACTGAAAAAATGCTGATTAGTCACTTAAGTATGTTCTGATGTTTACTTTAATGTTGCATCAAAATAAACTGCTTTTGAGGTCTGTAAAGGAGGAAGCTGCTGTCAAGCCTGAAATGACACTATTTCTGTTTTTCCTACTCTCGTCATCTTGTGCATGCTCACAGTCCCTGTTTGTCTAGAATGCTTTGCTACATCTTAAACTCATCCAATTTCTCTCAGATTTTTAATGTGTCCGTTATCACCCACCAGCCTGTTTCCATCACTTTTTTTTTTTTAAATTCCTTCAAGGCAAGAACCCAAGAAGGATATCCATGCCTCATAAAAGCTCATTTATTTTCCCTGCAGATGTTTTTGTTCATTGCCAAAATTTTACTACTGTCCATTGAGTAAATATAGGGGCTATTAACAATTCAAGAGATAAAACTGCTTTTATAGACTGCAAATGAATTTAGAGACATTTCTTGATTATATATGGAAAGAAATCCTGGAACTACTAAAGGTTGTTGCTGGTAACAGTGCTGGGCTGAGGTGCTCAGCCCTTGCACCATTTGACAGCACTGATGATGTCCGTCTTCATTAAGAATTGATCAGCCATCAGAACTGCCAGTGGTGGGTCCTGTGGACTCCTACCCTGGTGGAGGTCTGTGACATGGAGACTGATTACATATGGAACCTATGACAAAGCTCTTAGCTCTTATGTGCAGTGGAGAGTGATGGACTTACAGTTTTGTTTTGGTTTTTTTTTTCCTCTGCTCCTGAAGATGGCCTGTCCTCTTCCTAGGGCAGCAACTAAGTCTTGCAGGCACAGCACTTCAATGTCTGATGCTTTGGGGCTTGTTTTTATTTTCCAATATGGATAATGGGCTTGCACAAGATGAAGACTTTTTCATCTTCTGTAAAAAGGCACAGAAAACAATCAGGGATAGATTGTTGCTCTTTGGATTTTCTTTTTTCTATTTTCAGGTGTGCTGCTAGGTGGAGATCTGTCTGGCAGATCTACAAATTAGGAAAAAGATAAAAAATAAGAGGAAGACTTTCACAGTCAAAACTAGGACTACTGCCTACAACCATAAGAAAAACGTTTGCTCTCCCCCCAAAATACACAAATATACCCCTTCCCTCATAATAGGAGGAGGGTTAGACCTGTTTTCTACATATCAAAGGAAGTTGTTCCCTCACCTCTGTTGCACTTGCCACTTCCTGATTTACTTATCTGGAATATGAAATATCTGTGTTTTCATCATGGAAACTTCTGTGTATGCAGATTGAATTAAACTCAATAATAATAATAATAAAGTGCTACTAAGGCTTTAAACCATTATACTTGCTTCTAGTACTTGCATTGAAAAATCTTTAAATTGTGACTATAAAATGTGATGTGAATAGTTACTTTTGGAAATGCATTGTGTACCTAAAAAGTTACACAAAGGGTAGCTATTTCTGAGAAAATTGTAAAATTGACATTGTTTCCTGGTGGCACAACATAGTGGCATAAAAATTGGTCATGTATTTGCAACAGTCAGAGTGAGAAAGTTTAAGTAATTGAACATTTTCTTTTTGCTGTCTTCATCCCCTTCATCCCCTGGATTATGTTGTTCAGGAAATGCAGTCTAGAAGTGTTTGAATTTTCTGATGTTCTGCAAAGTTGGTGAGGTACATGGAAGCCAAGGGGCTAAGAAAATTGTGTGATACTAGAACTTCATTAACATTTGTCACCTATCGAGCTTAGTACTGTACTGAGATTCACCTTAGTGCATTATAATATACTAAATATTCTATAGATCTCTTTTCTAATATAACAAAAAATATATAGAAGAAGAAAACTTGCTAACTCCTTGTACATATTTCAGCTGATATGTGGATGCTGTTTACACAGAAGCCCAATAGTAAAACAAATGAAATGGAGATATTCTTACTTTGTCAGAGAGAGATTCATCCCAACAGCCTGTTTCTGCAAATGCTATTAGATGGAATGTAACATCCAGATGTTGTCTCATGAGTTTAGCTCATATGCAAAACATTCTGTTAGTAATATGATTCCACAAGAAATCATAAACCAAGAATGAAATAAAACTCATCAAGAGATGGTAAATTTACTTATTTTTAGTTATTGTCATAGGTCCTTCCTCTCCTATTGTCAGTTCAAAATTCTTTCCTCTTGCAGTTCAGGTCAGAATATGTTCTTGCTGTAGAAACCCAGCTGGGATGGTGGTCCTGTAATTGGGTGATTTTTGAATAATGGGGAGTTGACTTGGGAAGTGGTTTAACAGCATCTTCCAGTTTGAAAAAATACATTATCCAAATTTTTACCTTCAGTTGTTTGAGACTATCTTTTGGACATGCAAAATTTTAAATATTAAATGCAAAATATACTTCAGACTGTGAGATGTCTGAGGATAATGCATGATAATTGTTGTAAAATTATTATCCAATAAATGATCACTTGGTGCCTTGTAACTAGCAGAGTCTCCATCTTTGATTTTGGTGGAAATAGCTGATGGCTTAGTGTTAGTTGGGCTTGGAGATTTGGCATGGGGGAATGTTTCCCATTTATATTTAAATTTGGAATGTACCTAGGCCTAAGGTATGTGCAAACACCTGTGAAATCTGAAAAAAAATGTTACAATGTTGAAGACTGAAAGGAACAAATAGATAAAATGGAAGTTCAGAGTATGTATTTGAATAAACTGGAAGTCAAGCATAAAGACACAGTTATACTTTTAAGACTTGTATTATAGCAGACTTTTATTCCTGGTTTGAGGTGGCAAAGTATATATTCTTTGTCCTTGAAGGTTACATTTAGAAAAAGAAAGACAACAACAACAATGTAAGGATGATACCACATTGATAAACGTCTGAGTTAACTGAACAGTATGTGGTAATTGTACCCCATATTAATTTTTGTTGGTTATGCAGAAAAGTGCTGTATTGGGCTATAGTGGACTACATATGTTATGTTAGAGATTAACTACATTACATATATAACAAAAATTGATTTCAACTGTCAGTTACTGAGTCAAACAGGACAACTTTTCTTGTGTACTGTGCAGTGTTATGCCTTTTGGGGAAAGAAGATTTTGAAGTAATGTCTTTTTTATCTTTTTTTTTTTTTTTTTTTTAAAGGTTTGCTACTTATGATTCATGCATCATGTAAGAGAAAACCAGAGTAAAAATGTAGGGCGCTGCCTCCTAAAAGTTCCCTTAAGTTTAAAATTATAGCTTTGTAGAATTTCCTGCTGCTGCTTCCCCCACCCCCCACCCCCCCCTTCTTCTCCTCCACTCCCATCATACCCAAAAAAGGAGTAGTTGTCAAAAATGAGACTATTCATCTTTTTTGGAGGAGTCAAATGAGTTCTGGTGATGTTGCAACCTTGCAAGATTAGGATTGTAATGTTTGACATAATCAACAAAATGCCTGTTTTAGTGCCAGCTGCTAATCCCTGACACGATGCATGGAAGTAAACATTCCCATGCTTGTCTGCTGTTCTTCACATGGGAGAAAATTTTTGTTTTTCTTTTGCATGACTTGGTATTAGAAATGATTTCCTAGGCACAATGTGTTTTTATTACGTAAGGCGCTGTACAAATACTTCAGTAAATGAGGAGAAGAAAATTTGTAATGAGGTGAAGACAATTAAGCTTTTATGCAATTCCTGGAAAGACTTACATAGCCTTAAACTACTTTTTCCATGAAGTCACTTATGCGTAAACTTCTCAAAGAAGTCATGCCACTCCAAAAGCATGTTTGAAGTGAAGCAATATTGCTGTGTAATATGGAGCAGTCATGGGCCTGTAGGGATGGAATCTGTCTGCCTCAGGAAGGCATGGTTAAGAGTTTACTACTTTGTCCAGCTAATTTCTACTTCCTGAGTGCAAGAAGTTATTAGTATTAATAGTTAGAAATGCATTAGTAGTTGGTTAAATAGTAAACGACAGTTTGAGTAGTAAGGGATGCAGAAAAATGCACTGTTTTACAAAAAGAAAGAAGAAGAAAACCTATAAAAAGACAAAATCCGCAAATATTCCCTTGCTTACTGACAAAGGTCAGATTTAATCAAAGCAAGTACTTCTAGTTTGATATAATACTGTCATGTTGATACAAGGTATAATTAAACAAAACCTTTTGGTGGTGAATGGAAATAAACCTTTATATAAGGATTAAATGCTGCAGTACATATTGGCTGTGATTGCTGGGCACAATTGCATATAATATAGTCAGTCAATCTTTTAGACACATTTCTTTTCCCAAATATTAAGAGAGAGTGAAACAAATTATATTGTATGCAAGATAAAATTGTTGATCCAGTGTTAATTTCCTTGTGTACTTAATCTCCCATTAAATTTGGATTTACATTTTTATTGGTTTGGAGGTCATTATTGTGTATGCTTTGGCATTGGTTTTCTAAATTGCAACTTTGTGCTTTCAAGCATAGCCATTTTCATTTGAAAGGGGATATACTGAAAATGTGCTAAAGAGAGCCAACTGTTATACAATGCTTTCCAAAGCTTTTTCCCAGGACTTAATGGCCAACCCTCTCATTTGACCTGGAGTGAAACAAGTACCTCTCTTGTATACCTCTCCAGTATAGGTCTCCCAAGCAGGAAATCTTATACGGAAAAAGTAGTATTCTGTTTTCATTTTCTTTAAAACTTGTTGTCATTTAACTTGGACTAAAATCATTTAAACTGTTTGGGTTTACTGGGAAGGGATTGTTGCACATTTTAAGTGAGCATCTGGTACGCATGCAACTGTGCCATATGCAATCTCGGTGTCTTTAGAAGGTGAAAGGCCAGTGGAGTGGTAATTTTGCCCTTTTTGCACCAGATGTTAAAGCTCTGCTGTGTCCCTGAGTGACCATTAGATCAGAGGCAGCTGGGACTGGTGGTTTATGTTTAATTTATTATCACACTATTAATCTATCTGACTGTCAGAACTCTCTCCTCCTCATAATTTCTAGAAGTCCTTGTATTTTAGGGACAATTTAATTTCCCTTATGATGGATCACTTTTATTTTGGCCATATATTTACAGAGATGAAGCTTGGCATCCATTTTTGGGGGATAGTATTGATGCTTGGGCAATATATAAATCTAACAACTTATTAAGCTTTAAAAAATGTCCGAATTTTATTTCATGCAGTATGCTATGGATTAAAACACATCTCCTACAATTACCTTTGTGTTGTGGGGTTTTTTTTGGTTGTTGGTTTTTGGGTTTATTTTTAAACAAAACAAAACAAAAAAAAAAAACCCAAAGAAACCAATGCATCACTCTCCACCAGCACCCCCACTGTGGGCATTTTTTTCTATTTACAAGTATATTTAGATTTAGCTGGTATGTTTCTTGGACTCCTGGCTGGAGTTAGCTTGTTTTGTTTTGTATTTGTGTTTTGATGTGGGCAGGGGAGACAGGGAGAGGGAATGACGGGGGAGTGGAAGAGATAATGACAGTAATAAGGGAAAGAGGCTTGGAATTTGCTATTGGTAATTCTTTGAATATTTTAAGCTAAGAGTGGGGAGAAATTGACAACACTGCTCTAATTTATTTTACCATCAAGATGTTTTCTTGCTTCAGTAGTTCACAGGCAATTTTAATAGTTTATTGACATAAACACTGTGGTCTTGACTTACCTTTAAGGGAATAAAAGAAAAAAAAAATCCATATATTTGATTCCTGTATTTCTTCCCCTGCACCTGTGCCTACTGCCATGCCAAATGTTTGTAACACTGTCTGGTGGAAACACACTTTTTATAATCTTAGTCCATCAAGTGAAGCTTTTATCCAAATAGAATGTTCATTACACTGCTGAAAGTGATGATGGAGTCTGCAGGACTAAATTATTTTTTTGCTGATGTCCTAGCTTCTGATACTTCCTCCCCACCCTGCCCTTCCCCCTGTCCCATTAGTGCCAGACCTGCAGACCAGCTACTGTAGGAATAGGTCATGAGGGACTGGGTGCTCATCACTGGAAGCCACACAGCACTGAGGATGTCCTCTGCAAGTCTGACCTGCTCTTCTAGCCCTAAGAAACTCGTAGTTCCAAATTCAGTTTTTGCTTTAGATTCAATGCACATGTGCCCGGGGTGCTGCCTTCAAAGATAGTTTTGGAAGTTTTCATTAAAAAAGATCCAGTGCTCTTACCACTGGCAGACTTGTATTTCATTGATGTAACTGCTTTTGGATACTGCCAGCCTTCTGTCAAGAAGATGGAAACTAGTAGGTTTCTGTAAGTACCATAGAAGAGTTATTTCCCCACTGCTGCTCTTGTCCTAATAGGCTTGTGCGGTCTTGGAAGGATACGGCCTATCAGGAAGTTTTGGAATTGGAGGGAAAACTTACTGGTTCCTTTCAGAAGCACAAATAATTTAAAAGAAAAGCAAAAATAGGCAAGTTTGGGAAGTCGATAGCAGTTAGGATTTCAGTATTTTATATGCTTCAGAAAAGGTGATTCTGCTAAGTTAGCATGCATATGGATAACTGATAGCAATCATTAATGTGTAGAAATTTATCTTCGGTTGTGAGCGGCGGGAAACGTACGACAACAACCCAATATGAGTTATAAGCGTAGTTTGATTTACTGGTCCAGGGTGCACATATTTATAATGGTGAAGATAATTATGCCTACTTGGCATTACACAATTGAGTCAAGCTCTAAAGATTACGTTTGCATGGTCCTCCTACTTGCGGTTAGCTAACTTGGAAAGTCCCGTGTTCTCACTTTCTCAAAGTTGCTTAAAATCTTCTTCAAGATCGCTGTGACCTTGCTATTTCTGCTGACACGTCTTAACACTGTTTTGCCTTGGCTTATGTCAAGGCTAGGCCTTCAGACGTGGCTCTGCTCGAACAGTTGCTCTGTGGACTCTGTCCCCTGGCCCTTCTCTCTGAGCCATTCTTCAACATGCGGTATGTTGAATATATGGATTTATTTAATATTAATGGAAAACCAGCAATACACTAACTTCTATGAGTTTGTCCTTCAACTACTACTAGAGAATGAAGTGCTTGGGCATTGCACTGTCAGCTGATGCAGTGAAATTAGGAATTAATCTAAACTAATACGGTTGAAATTTCAACAGGACCCAAAGGAATGTGAATATAGCAACTAACAAAATAGAGCATGAGTTCTGTTTTTTATTACTTGGATATAAACTTGCACTGTATTCCTTTAGTTGATATAAATTCAATAAAATCATTCCCTGTGATTTGTAATGATTATTTTTATTTAGACTGTTTATTATACAGAACACATTAAAATTTCCATGTCATAGTTCAGCCCCGATCGGGACCAGACTACGCAGTCTCTCTCCCACTCCCCCCACCCTCCAAAAGAATAGGGGGAGATGATATAAGAAAAACGGCTCGAGGTTTGAGATAAGGACAGGGAGAAATCCTTAAAGTTACTGTCACGGGCAAAACAGACTCAACTTGGGGAAAACTATTCATTTGTTACTAAAAACAGCAGGATAATGAGACAGAGAACAAGATAACCTCCCCCCACCCCTACCTCTTCCCAAGCTTAACATTATCTCTACTACCTTCCCCTCCTGAGCGGCACAGGGGGGAAGAGGGAATGGGGGTTGCGGTCAGTTCATCACGCGTTGTTTCACGCCGCTGCTTCATAGCTGGGGGAAGAACTCCTCCCATTCCTCCCCTGCTCCATTGTGGGGTCCCACCCACAGGCCACAGTCCTTCGTGAAACTGCTCTGGCGTGGGTCATCTCTTCCATGGGGTGCAGTCCCTCCAAAACAGCTGCCCCAGTGCAGGTCCTCCATGGGCCACAGCTGCCTTCAGGCCTCCACCTGCTCCAGCGTGGGGTCCTCCACGGGCTCCAAGTGGATCTCTGCTCCTCTGTGGACCTCCATGGGCTGCAGGGGCACAGCCTGCTCCACCATGGGCGGCACCACGGGCTGCAGGGGAATCTTGGCCAGGAGCTGCATTACTCCTCCTGCTGACCTTCTTTACTGACCTTGGCCTCTGCAGCTGTTTCTCTCACAAGAAAAGTTCTTTACAACAGGCTGGCGGACACCTCTCAGAATCTCTTCACATCATCCATCTCATCTCCTCGCCACTTCTTGCAGCCAGGCCGGGCTGAGTTGGACCCAGTCGGCCACCTGGTGAGAGGCCAGAGGGTGAGGCCTGTGCCTCCCCCTCTGTGCCTCTGCCCCTGCTCAGCTTCTTCACATCTTCTCTTCCCTTCTTTTTTTTTCCTGTTTTCCCCCTTTTAAATACGTTATCTCAGAGGCATTGTCATGGAATGTTCTGCTACCAATCGGCTCAGCCTTGGCCAGCAGTGGGTCTGCCTTAGGCCAGTCTGAGTCCACTGAACAAAGGGGAGCAACTTCTAGCAGTTTCCTACAGAAGCTACCACCTTAGGCCCCCCCTCAGTAAACAAAACCACAACATCTGTGATTAATAGCAGTAAGTATTGCATAAAATCTTTGGAAAAGTATTTTTTTCCTCTTCATGAAACTTCTTGTAGTGAGGTCACAGTATCTTAAAATAGTGAGTTACTGAAGTTCTAATGTTTACAGCAATGTTTTGCAAAATTGGTGATCTCACTATTCAAAATATATTTGTGTTAATTTATATTAAGTTGCATGCATGGAACTGTTCTGTTTCTTCAAACACTATGACACATTCTTAACAGAAAGCAGAGTTCAGGCTGAAATCTGCACAGATGTGCAATGATTCATATTTACTCACTGGGATAAAGCTGCGAAGATTATCATGGCATTCTATGTGTTTAATACTTAATAAAGATTATGTTTGTGTAATTACTTGCAAAATAATTTTTAGAGAGTTTAATGATGATCACTTTAATGTAAATGAGATTAAAATTTTCCCTAAATTAGCACTTGCAACTTACTTGGGTCAGCGGCCAAATTGTAATTACTGTTTAACATGTTTACAACCCCTGTAGTTTCTATACTCCTTTGCCCAGTAAATCTTAGCAGTTGAGTTTGTTCTTATAACTGTATAGATTCTGCTGAAAAGAGTGGAAATGCTTGTGTTACAGTAAGTGGAAGATAAATTTGGCTTATTTAAGTGACAGTGTAGTTTTGAATCCAGTTAGAGTATGCACTACTTGTGGCAGAGGAAACTTTAAGCAAAAATGGATTCATCAGTTGTTAAGGTTTTCACGTGAGCATTAAATATCTCTGGTCTTTAAAGAAAGATACTTGTCAGTTACAGTATATGAAAAAAAAAGAGATAAAATGAAACTAATTTTAGGAGAGATATGGCCAACCTCAAGTCCCTTGCAATAAGATAACCAATTTTTCTTGCCCGTGGAGAGCTCAACCAGCAGAGGCAGCAGTTCATATAGCTGGGGGGTCAAACAGCCACAGACTGCTCAGGGCTGGTGCTGAGGCTATGGTACGGAGTCCTCTGCCCTGGCTGGAGTAGCTGTGCGAGCCCAGATGCGGTCCAGACTTGTCAGAGCTCTCTCTAATGGTGGCTGACTGGGCTCAGCTTTCCAGGACTGGGATGGTAGCAGGGTCCTTGCCCACCTGTGGAGGTGCATGCTGCCAGTGGGGCCGTCCCTGCCAGGTTAGGGTGCTGCAGGAAGAGATGAGTAGACTACATGGCACCAGGGAAGAGGAAAGAGGGAGCACTTTCCTCTGCAGGGTCTTTGCAGGGACCTGGTAGAAAGGTGCCTGCACCCCATCTGCATGAAACGGGAGGCAGATTGAGGTTGCTTGATTGAGCTAGAAATGGGGACTGCCATCATGACAAAGGCTGGAGGCTTGTGGCTTCCAGCAGCAAGAAGATGGCTCTGTCTGCCCCCACAGATCAGCACCTGCAGAATAGGTTTGGTGCTATGACGGCAAACAAGAGTCTGGGAGCTCCCTCTGAGGAAGTATCCCAGGTGCTGAGTCTGAACCTCGTGTCCACCAGGAGAGGAAGTGCCAAGAGATTGCAGTGGGAGGCTCCCTGCTGCAGGGGACAAAGGCCCCATCTGCTGCCTTGACCTACTGTCCAGGGGAGGCTTGCTGGTAGCTCAGAGCTGGGATGCCATGGACGCTGCCAAAGGCTCATCTGGCCCTTGGATGGTTTCTACTGCTTCTGTTCCCTGTGGGCATCTGCAATATTGCCAGGGAGACCCAGTCTCTGGGGAAATCACTGACTAGAAATCTGGGGCCTATGAAGACAGTGGCTGGTAACAAATAGTGTGATCGAGGGTAAATCATGCCTAACCAACCTGGCTGTCTTCTGTAATATAATAACTGGATTTGCAGATGAGGAAAAGGCAGAGCATGTCACTTACCTCAACTTTAGCAAAGCTTTCCCCAGTGTTTCCCACAATGTTCCTGTGTTCAAGTTAAGCTATTACAGTCTGAGTGGATGGACAGCTAGATGAATAAAATACTGATTGGATGGATTTAGGGTGAAGGAACGGACTAGCAAGAACATCAGGAAGTTCATCAAGGACAAATGCAGAGTCTTGCACTTGGGAAGAAATAGTCCCTGGCAACATAACAAGCTGGGGAGCAGCTCTACAGTTAACGACCTTATTCCTGGTGAGAGCAAGCTGAGCGTGAGCCAGCAGTCTGCCCTGGCAGCAAAGATGGTCAGTGGTATCCTCAGCTGTATTTAAAGGAGCACAACTGGTAGATTGAAGAAGTAGAGATGGAAGATTGAAAGGATGTCCTTCCTCTACCCTGCTGAGACTCCTAAAATCATAAAACTTTTTTTTCAATGGACAGTAACAATGCTTAAACAAAAGAAGCTCTAAGATAAAATTTCAGAAGAGGAATATGCAACAGGTGGATTTTTTTTCATTACTATTAATTAATACTAAAGAAAGGAGAGAGCTAATGTCACATGCTTGAGTATACCTGGGGTACCATCTGCTATGACACCTGGAACTTCTAAAGACATAGTTATTTCTTTTACTTGAAGCATTTTGCTTCTAATTCTCTGTTCTTTAATGAAACCTGAGTATTGAGACTCTCTGGGGGTTTTCTATATAATGAAATTTTCAGGTAACTTCTATTTAAACTTGAGAAGCAGGAAGGAACAGTAGGTTTGGAGTTATGGTTTCAACTAAGGTTGGTTGTTTTATTTCAGTTCTTTTTTGCTACACAGGTACTATGGTGGTTGTTAACTATACCTTTTCCTTACCTCCTGCTTAAGATTTTAATTTTAAAATTATTAAAACAAAAAGGCTTATGGGAGTTATAGAAATGGAAGCTCTGTAACTGAATATTTTTCTATCTGCTGCAGCACTTATTGTGATATATAGTAGAGAAAAAGAACCCTTTATTTTCCTCATTTATTCAGTTTCCTTAATAAAACTAAATTTTTTAATTCAGAAACTTTTTCAAATGTGGCATTAATAATCAAGCATGCACTACTATTTGTTTTTTAAACAAAGTAGTTTTACTCTGATATCATTTCTTATGTTAACTTGGAGGTAGGTATTGACTAGCTCTGACTTCCAAAAGATGTTTTGCTAAAATGCTCAATTATTCCTAAACTTTGATTTGAACAGGAAGTTTTCTGATATTATGCCTTTATAAGTAATGTTGTTCAGATACTCCTAGTTTTTATAATCCTTGGGAATTCATACTAAATTAACTGTATTTGGATAGATGCAAGTTACTATTGCTGTGATGTAGAATATATTTAAAAACAATCTGTTAGTACATAAAACTTCTCTCTTCATCCGCTGAGAACCGGACATGTGCAGAGAGAAGTTTAAAAATTATAACTCTGTAGAGACAACTTTCTGTGAGTGGCCTGAGTTGTCCCTTTATTTAAACTAAATTCTGCTTTTTTTTGAGAATAGTAGAAGTTCTTGGAAATGTCTTTTCTAGCCAGTGCATTTGTAGGCATATTGTATACAATGGCAGCTTTTAAGTCTGTATTTATAACACTGAGTATGTTTCAGCTTTCCACTGCAATTATAGCCAGTACATGAGAATCACTGGAGGTTTTAATAAAGGGGGAGGATGTAGTCCAAGTAGTACAATTTGGAGATGGAATAAATTCTAGCAGCACAATTGTAGCAGTATTTTTTTGTAAACTAAGTTTTTGATGTTTGTGGGGGTTTTTGAGTGGTATGCATAGTTATGAAAGTTAACTACAGGAACAGGGCTTTTAGTATAAAGCGATAACTAATTCTTAGAGAATGTCTGTTATGTTATCTCAATAAGAGGAAAAGTTATATTGCTCTTAATATCACCTCAAAACATGATACAGAAGAAAATAAATTACTATAATTTAGAAGAGGGGAAAGGGTATTAAAATGGATGTGATTTCTTTGTGTCAATTGTGTGTTGCAAAACCTCAAGATTAAATTCAGTCATTATAGGTGAAAGGCCTTTATACATTCTATGATTATTCAAATATACTCAAAATACTGTAGTGGAGAAATATCACCAGAACTGTAATGCTGAGAACTTTTACTTCTTTTGATGTTACAAAGAAAAAACACCAGAGAAAAAAAAAACAAAAAAACCAATAAAGTCAATAGCCCCCCACACAAAAACAAACAACCAAAACACCACACCACTTATTTGTGCACCTTTCTGTCACTCATAGATGACCTATGTGATGTTGCATTGTCATGTGTGTTGAATTTCAACGTATCTGTGAGGGTTTTCTACAAAAATTCTTTGTTTTTCAAAATATGATGTGCTACTACAAATTTTAAGCCTTATTATGCTATAATTGACCAGTCTGATTCAGTGTGAAATTGTCCATAAAACAGTTAAGACTTCTCTTTTACCTCTTTCCTTTACTTTCCATAATCTACCTTATTCTGAGGGCGAAGAAAAATGCTGCATTGAGTCCCAATGTCTCAGGAGAATCAGGAGGAGCAAAGCACACCCGTGCAGTGTGATGAAAGAGGCTCAGCAATACCCGCAGCTGCCAAACAGATGAGCAGTTTTTAACAGAGCTAAGATTCACAATGAAATCTGGGCCCAGAACTAATCAGATCTAATTAAGACGGACATGTTATGGTCTGGTACTGTTGACGGGGTCAGGGTTCCTGTAGCTCTAAATGAGGCATGTTATAATTATCATCTAATTGAAAAGCTGGGAGTGATACAGAACCTGTGCACTGCAGGGTCTGAAAGAAAAGTTGTTCTTCGGGTCCTGTTGTCTACCTTATTAGATTGTTAATGCTTAATTAGACAGCTGTGCATTTAAGAAAAAAAGTGCATGGTTCAAAGAGAACCTATATGAATTTTCAATACCTCTTTGGATTTGGTTCATGGAGATCTACTAAATATATAGAAATAAGTGGCTGCTGCTGTTGTCACTTGATGCTTGTGTTTCTCCTCAATGGTTTATCTTGATATATAGCAAGGCAAAGGGCTCTTAGATTATTTTATCATGTGCAGAAATACAGCGGAGGTTTTTCAAAGTGCAGTATGTGCATGCATCAATCTGCAGTATGATATATGAAATTTGGAGGCTGTATTTTCTAGCTCTCATCTGTCACTATCAAGCAATCAAAGGGCTATGAGTGGCTTTTTTTTTATTCTGGAGACTGTGGTGCCTTCACTTCTGTTGTAGATATGACTGAAATATGGTCTTACAAATTATCATGCCTTGCCACAGCTTGTGTCACATGCGGTTCCAATTTCTGTTTTTTCTGGTGCACAGTTTATGAATTTAAATTCATTCATTTCTTTTAATAAGACTATCTGCAATGAAAAACTTTATTAGAAAACAAGACTTTTCACTCCACCTTGGAAAGTCATTCAAAGGCGCACTAACTGCATGGAAAGCTGCTGCCACTGTGAAATTGAGCATTCTGCTCTCATCCAGTGCGTTCTTGCATTTAGCATGCATGAATGAGAGATACTGAGCCTAAATCTGCACTGTTTAGCATGTGTTAACGTTCAGGATGAAGATCATAGACAGTCTTCCAATCTGCAGGGGATTCCAATATCACAAAATGTTTTTGATCTAGATCATCAAAATGCTTTCAAAAATGATTCCGAAAGAGTTCTCTTATTCTGCTTTTTAATCAAATAAATTCTGAAAAGCCTGCTTAAGCTCTGTGAAACCAGGGCAATATGGCTATAACATTTGTGTGGTAGATTAGCCTTGGCTAACAGCCAAATGCCCACCCAGCGGCTCACTCTCTCTCCCTCCTGAGTGGAACGGGGAGAAATTAGTACAAGAAAGGTTGTGTGTCAAGATAAAGACAGAAGATTGCTTACCAGTTACTGTCATAGGCCAAATAGACTTGACTTGGGGAGAAATTAGTTAAATATATAGCCATGTCTTTGCTCTGACGCTTTTCCCCTGCTCTGGCATGGGCTTTCCACATGTGAATCCCTCCTTGGATGCTATGGAGCATCTTGTTGTTCACTGACCTTGGTGTTTGTTGCCTCTCTTGCTTCTCACACTTTTCCCGTCACCGCCGGGCAGCATTTTGCCCTTCCTTACCCAGGCTTTCCCGAGGCACTGCCATGACAGCTGCGGGCATCAGCCGTGCCCTGCAGTGGAGCCATTGGAGCTGTGTCCGGCACCAGGCAGCCGTGGCCTCTCCACACAGAGGCCACCCTGCGGCACCTCCACCGCACTTGAGCACCCCGTACCCATTTAAAAACAAACAAACAAAAATGCTCTGGCTTGCTTTTCCAGTAGTAGCCTACTAGATGCAGAGTTGTCCAGACTTTGTGTCAGTTGATGGCTGGTTTGTGAAACTATTTCTAGCTGGATGCTTTTTCCCAGGTTGATGGAAAGGATTCTGCAGGTTCCCCAGTGCATACCCTACATCTGACTCCTGGCTTGTGCCTCCCTCAGATAATCGGCATAGTCAAACAAATGGGCAGAGAAGCAGCGAAACAAGAAAAGCATTCACTACCTTCATAAAAGCTAAGGCTGCTTCTGCCTTCTACTTATTTCAGGCTAGCAGGGTAACTCTTTGATCTGCTGCCAGAAGGCTCGCTCTTCCCTGTCTTCCTAGGGCTGCAGAAGCAAGATTGCCTCCTCACTCAGGGGGGATTAGCCAACCTGGGAGACGGTGAATTATTATGTCGAGCAGCTCTCGTGCTGATTTAGCAAGAGCTGTGGCTGCCTGGAAAAAAAAAAAAAAGAAACAAGCCAGAACACAACTGCATTGATTCCATCCATTTTTCTGGAGGCTTTGGTTTTAATTGCAAGTTCTTGAATGTCTGAGGAGATTTGAGCATGTGGCCAGAGAACAAGAGCTGGGTATCTATAGCTCTGGATGTCCACCAGTAGCACAGCCATCCCCACCCAGCACCGGAGAGCAAGAGTTGGAGCAAACTGAAAGCAGGAAGGAGTTGCATTAGAAGTGACAGCTGTTTGAGTGTAGTCAAGAAACCCTTTTCTCCAATTTGCCACATTGCCTGATCTATGCAAGCAGCTTCTGTCAGCTCTGCAAAGGCTACAGGAGGCCAGCAAAGGCAATCCGAGCAAGGCTGAGTTAGCCAGCAGCAGACAACTGTGTGTGACTCTTCACATCTCTCCTTCCAAGTAGGAGCTATGTCCAGGCCTGCAGGACATGCTTGCTTCTGTCTGCTTGACGCTCTGCTAGGTCTTTGTACTAGTCTTGTATGTGTCTTGTGTTTGGGTTTTTTTTTTGTTTTCTTTGTTTTTTTCAATCCCTTTCAAGCAATCACAGTAAAGAGACTACAAACTGAGTCTTCTTGAGTGAAGCCTAACTGTTTTTTTTCAGCAGGTATGAAAAGGATCCCTGACACTTAATTATTATCCCTTTGGGTAACCCTTTGTGCTAATGACTCAAGATACACTGTGAATAAACATATTTAGAATGAAAGGTGCAGCCTTTCCTGGCAGTAGTTGACAACGTTCAATATTTATATTCTTATAAAAGTTCTCCAAGAATTTCTTTCCTTCTCCTGTCCCAAAATTATATGGGATATATCAAATATATATCTGATGCATTTCAGTGATTTAACTATGTCACGAGTACATGGAGAAGGGAACAGATAATAATGGAAGTCAGTGGCGTATAGTAACTGATGGAAAAGAATGCCTTTTAATTGAGAACACTTATTTCTAGAAAAAAAAAACCCCAGAATTTTCACAGGAAGCTATTTGTAGAGTCAACATTCCTTTTGAAAGAACACTGAAAAATACACAGGCAGATGTTTTCATGTTCTATTTAAACAATCTCTTATAGAGATTTGCATGACAGCTTAACTGCTTATTTTACTTAATGTCATAGAGACCATCTTATTTTTTGTAATGCATATGTGTTCAGACAATATTCATCTTCAGAATTACAGAAATGAAGCTCTTGCCTCCTTTGTACCGCTCTAACTTCAAAAATATTCTGCATTTTGTGCACAGCAATTTCAAAAGTATAATTTAACACAATTAAAAACGATATTTTCCCTATCACTGTTTACAGAACTTAACAATCTAAAATTATTAGCTAGTGTATTCATTGCTACTATCTCCTAACCTCTTCCATAAAGACAGGAGAGGGTATGAAAGAGGTTAGATAAAAATAGAAGAAGTTAAGAAGATACTCTTTGGTTCTTCAGCTGAATAGATTTTAAGGGATTTTGCCAGTCACACATATTTTCTTAAAACCCATTCTCATTAATTTTGAGCTGCAACCACTGGAACCTTGATTTCTTTGTAAAGGCATTTGAAGTTTTGTATGTCTTCCTGCTTTTGTTGGTATCTGATGTGAACTGCGTTTCACTGCTCCCTTGGAGAGAAAATAAAATGAATTTTCTTTTAAGTGTTATTTTGTGTATGTGGATTTTGTTCTTTTTTAATGAGAAATTCACATTAATAACATATTTCTTTCTGGCTATACCTACACAGATTAAGGCTGCTGTGAAACTGACCCTTCCTATTGACACAAAGGTCTGGTCTGTCTATCACCTACAGTACAGTAATTTCTAATTATTCAGAATGTGTCATGTGTCAAGTGCTGATAAAATTCAACATTAAATTTTTTTCCACATGAGTTATCATCAATATTTCATGTGAGCTGGCAAGACATAGCATTTGCTATTCCGTTTTTCTTCTGCTGCGTGTTGTTTAGCCTCGGAGAATTACAATGGAAAAAATGTTTAATATGTGTGGAGGACTTCAGCTGATATGGCAAACTTCTGAATGTTGGTTCTTCACTGGTGTGTTTGTCTTTGTTTTGTGGAGTTTGGGCTTTTTTTCCTATTTTTTGTGGGGGTTTTTTTGTGGTTTTTTTTTCTTGGTTGGTTGTGTTTTGTTTTTTTTTTTTAAA
>WHYT01017353.1:656830-679501 GCA_009806455.1 Tetrax tetrax
GTTGGTTGTGTTTTTTTTTTTTTTTAAACTAGGGTTCTGTTCAAATGTGGACTCTATCCCTGGTTTATCCTGAGCATCTTCTCTCTATTGAGAACACCGATGTCAAAAGCAAGACAGGGTGCACAATATTTTATATTAGCTCTGTGGCTGTGGAGTGGCTACAAGATTAATGTCTGTTTAAAAGGGAAAGGCTCTGAGGAATGGCTGAATAGCACTGTATGCACGAAGTACAGATCAGGTTAAGGATATATACCGTGTTTATTTCCCTCACAGGCCAGTACCTGAAATGTTGCTAGGCGTGCTAGTGGCTACATTGTTGGGTGTTCTTAATCCATAGGAAAAGTGTTCATTTTGGTGAAAACTTAAGGCTCTAAGAAGCTAACAGAACAATGGATAGATCTAACATATTCCTCCTTGAAGTTTCTTTCAGCAGGGTTTGTTTTTTGTGAAAGTTACATTATTGGTCTCTCAGACTAGGATCATTCTCCCCTCTACCTGTACATTCCAGACTACTTTCAGTTGGATCCATGTGCTCCTATTTATGGGGGCACAGTAGAAACAAGAGAAACTATTCTGCTTCACTGGGAGCAACTGGATTACAACCACATCATAAATATAATGAATTCTATTAGCTGTATAGGATGATAGGTCAGGATAAAGTAGAAATATTGATGGGTTAGTTTTATATATGTATATATACACACACATTTCTGTTTCTTTTTCCTCTAGGAAACACTCATAAAGTGTGAAAAAAAATACAGAATTCTTTTCCAATTCCATGGTTGGTTCAGCATCTTGATGGTTGCAAAGATACATTTGACTCCGTTAGCTTACAGCCCAGAAATCTGTAACCTCTTTCTGAGTAAGAATGGCTTATGATAGCATTACCTGCTACACATAAGCTTTGCTTTCTCTTGTTCTTTTCATTTTGCTAATACCTTCTTCTGTTTAGCTAGTCCAGTTGTTCAAGTAAAACTAGAAAAACTACATGCTGATGCTTTGCTTGACTTTGCCGTAGTGCATCCAGCAACAGGATTTGCCTGCATGAATATATTTGTAATGGTATGGATCCAGTGGTCACAAAATAGGTAGAATCTGATATTCCCATTTCTGATCTGGGTTTGATGAGCATATTATCAAATTATGGACTTAAAATTTTAATGTCTCGTTGTCCTTTGCTCAAAATCAACTGCTTCTCTCATTCATCAGTTCTGGAAATAACAAGAATAAGTACTGACAGAATTCTGCAATGTGATTGTTTCTATTTGTGCATCATGCAAGAGTTGATGAAGTGGTGGTATATTTTGCATAAACCTCGCTTTTTGAGCATTACCTCTGGAGAAAACAAAGTGCTAGGACACAAAAACAAATCCAGCCTTTACTCCTTGGATTTGTATTGTTTGAGCAAAAGCTTGGACTCTTGCTTCCTTAACCAAGAGTTCTAGCATAAGCCATAATTGCTATACTTTTAGACTAGCTGCTGAGGGGAAAACTATTATACTAAATACCAAAAAAAAAAGTAGATAACTGTAGCTTAACAGGTAATATATGTATAAAGTATCTATCTTCCTTTGCTCCTGACTAGAATGCTTCATCAGTGAGAGGATGCCACACGTGACAGCAAAGCACAAAATGCATTCCCTAAAAATCAGTGCTAACAAAAAAAAAAAAGCTGAAAATGAAGCTTTCGGAGAGTTTTATCTCATAGAGTTCCTGAGGAATTCCTCTGTGGATAAAAGTACGGGAGCTGTCTCTACCTGAGAACAGCATCGTGACAGCTGTGACGTACCTTGACATTTATATAGTTGTTCTGGTTTTGTTTAGCAAGGGGGGGCCTAAGGTGGCAGCTTCTGCAGGAAACTGCTAGAAGTCGCTCCCCTTTGTTCAGTGGACTCGGCCGGGCCTAGGGCGGACCCGCTGCTGGCCAAGGCCGAGCCAATTGGTAGCAGAATGTCCCGTGATAACGCCTCTGCGATAACGTATTTAAGAAGGGGAAAAACAGAAAAAAAAAAGAGAGAAGATGTGAAGCAGATGAGCAGGGGCAGAGAGGGGGAGGCGCGAGCCTTGTGGGCCTTGCAGGCCTCACTCTCTGGCCTCCTGGGCCCAACTCGGGCCTGGCCTGGCTGCAAGAAGTGGAGAGGAGATGAGAAGTGAATAAGATGTAAAAAGGATCCTGAGAGGCGTCTGCCAGCCTGTTGTGAGGAACGGCTGCAGGCGCCAAGGTCAGTGAAGAAGGAGGGGGAGGAGTAATGTGGCTCCTGGCCAAGATTCCTCTGCAGCCTGTGGTGACGACCATGGTGGAGCAGGTTGTCCCCCTGCAGCCCATGGAGGTCCACGGAGGGGCAGAGATTCACCTGCAGTCCGTGGAGGAGCCCACGCTGGAGCAGGTGGAGGCCTGAAGGAGGCTGTGGCCCATGGAGGGCCTGTGCTGGGGCAGCTGTTCTGGAGGGACTGCACTCCGTGGAAGAGATGACACACGCCAGAGCAGTTTCACGAAGGACTGTGGCCCGTGGGAGGGACCCCATGAAGGAGCAGGGGAGGAATGCGAGGAGTTCTTCCCCCGACGATGAAGCAGCGGCATGAAACAACGCGTGATGAACTGACTGTGACCCCCATTCCCTTTCCCCCCACCGTGCCGCTCAGGAGGGGAAGGTGGTAGAGATAAATGTTAAGCCCAGGAAGAGGTAGGGGTGGGGGGAGGTTATCTTGTTCCCTTTCTCATTCTCCTGCTAGTTTTAGTAATAAATGAATAGTTTTTTCCCCAAGTCGAGTCTGTTTTGCCCGTGACGGTAACTTTAAGGATTCCTCCCTGTCTTTATCTCAAACCTTGAGCTGTTTTTCTTATATTTCTCCCCCTATTCTTTTGGAGGGTGGGGGAAGCGGGAGAGAGAGACTGCGTAGTCTGGTCCCGATCAGGGCAGAACTACGACAGTTCTTTTGGTGCCCAACGTGGGGCTCGAGGAATTTGAGATAAGGATTGAATTTAATTGGGAGCAGTAATGGGCAAAACATGATTGAACTCGACAAAAGAGCAAAATGATTACGGGGAATTTATGTTCTGATTGTGGTGAAGGGATAAGTGGTGAATTGTTTGCTAATTGTCCACCCACTGTTGGTGTTGTGAGGATATTATTTTGATTTTGGTGCGGGGAATTATATGTCAATGACAATTTTTATTTTTTAATTTATGCACACAGAAAAAAAGAATGAGAATAACTGGTACTCATGGCTTAAGAAATATTGCTTCGAGAGTTTTCAAAATATTGCAGGCAAAGCCCTTCCATACAAATTTTAGAAACTGGAAGGCTGACTTCTTGGAGTTTTGAATGTAGAAGCTAGAAAAAGTAGAATGTGGCTAGTGAAACCGAGCTGACTTTGTATGGGTTTTGCCCTCTCCCCTTTCCTTTGTTGGAAATCCTGAGGGAAAGTGTGTAAATATTAAAGTAAGCCTACAAATTACAAATACATATTTCAAAATAATGCTGTACCTCTTTTGAATCCCCAAGGTTTTCATCCTGAGAAAACCAAGTAGTTGTGTTGGGTCTTGCCACTCGTATGTTTTTGAGAAAAACTGGGGCACTAAGACATTAAGTGACATTAGATTCGTCTTCCTTTTAGTTTAGCTTTCTTTCCAGTATGTACATTCCGTTCCTCATCCTCCTCAGTCACTGCAGTTGTTTAAAAAAAATAAAAATCCAAATTTCAGTTCTTACAGCTTATATTGAGAGCAGTTTTCATCTGTGTTTATATTTTGCTTTAGTCCAAATTCCCATTCCAACAAGTTCTGTACCACATTAATTTCCCTCTTAACCCTGAAGACTGTAGTAAAGTCTTTAATCTCCTTTAGCACATTGAGGAGGAGCATAATTGGATTGGCAATCACTAATGAAGTATCTGTATGAAGTGCTAATTCTTGCTCCCCTGCCCTTGCTCCAGTCCTTTGATATTTGTAGGTTTTCGTACTTCTTTGGCAAAAGCCATCCTTTTCTCCATCCCTTTTCAGAGCTATTTGCAATAATTCCACTGCTGATTAGTCAACTAGGTTTTCAAATTATACCATTCAAGAACATATCAAAACTTAAATTCAGATCATCCTGTGCCTGAAACAAAGTCTTACCTGAAGAGGTACTACAGAATGTGGAGATATTCAAACATCCAGTCAGTCTTAGAGGTATATTTTCTTCTAGGGCTTTCTGAAGCATTACACTTGATCAGCACATTGTATGAAGATACCACTGTTCATCCCTGCTTTTTGGCTTCAGTGGCTATTTCCATATTAGCCTTTACACACAACAATAAAGTTATTCTCTGTCACTTTCAAATTTTAGACATAAAAACTTTTTGTGAAGTTGCTTCCTTAAGTAAACAATCTTCATTTCAATGTATTAATGTAGGTTTTGCCTGTATATCTTATGCCTTTCCAAACATGAAGCTGACAAATTAAATGAAATCTTGTCACCAAAACTTGAGGGAGACACTTTTAGGTTGTTTTTAAACCTTGAGTTGAACTTGGCATATAAAATTCGTAAGGAAATGACTAGTAAGAGTACGTTAGGGCTCTGTCCTCTGAAATGGCTCTAGCTGTTGATTCTCCATAGACGTAAACACATTGACGATGCCTCTTTCCTCCCCTGACCTCCTATTACTGTGCCTTTCCAGGCTAGCCTAGCAAAACTTAATGCCACAAAGACATGTTCCTTAAGAAAACATAAATTTTTGTTAAGTGACCTTGCCTGTGATCTGCTACCTCATGTAACTGGAGCAGCAGAATCTCCGGAGTTGATTATATGCTTAAAGGCTGACTGTGCTTGTAAGGTAAATCTTAGAGACTCTGCTAATTGATGAGATTTTTTTTGCTAGAGCTTCAGAAGTAATAAATTCTGAATTATAAAAGGTCATAAAATATAAGACATAACCATTTTTACATATGTATACATGAGAAGTTGTATACAGTTGTATACAGTTATGCAGAGATGTGGTGGATGCCCCATCCCTGGAAACATTCAAGGCCAGGTTGGATGAGGCTCTGAGCAACCTGATCTGGTTGGAGATGTCCCTGCTCCTTGCAGGGGGGTTGGACTAGATGACCTTTAAAGGTCCCTTCCAACCCAAACTATTCCACGATAAGTATTTCAGCTATGCTATTATATGACCCAGTCATATTCTGATCTCAAAGACATCCTCTTTTGCTTATATCAATTTTTGTGACTACACTAAATATTCAGAGGGATTATTCTTCCCATCAACAGGAAAAGCTATGACATCCTCAAGGAGACATTTCCAGCCCCCTTGGCTTTTGTCTCACGAATACTGCCTTGATCAATGGACAGTACAGTGTTGTGTAGAATCTCTCATGAGAGTTCAGTATGTTAAAAAAGCAAGTTTCAAATGTTTGACCTACCAGGCTGAACAATCAGCACTTCATAAACGGTAATGGCTTCTAAATTTTGGACTATACAAACTCTTTGACAAGTGGATCACTTGGACACATTTCCTTTACTTTGTCTTTTTCTACATAAACTTCATTTGTACTCACCTCCCTCATGCCCCATGACGTCGTAATATTTTCTTCTTCAACTGTAAACAACTCAATAACTGTAGCAAGCTAATTCTTCAAATAATGGCAAGACAGGAACAGATGATCTCCTCCTTTGAAGAGCTGGATACTCAAGGCTCCATTTTCTATGATACCATTAGACTATATACGTTTCAGTGTAGCAAGGTGGTAAATAGATCAGTGTGTTCTTCTGAAATAGATTATTTCTTTTTTTTTTTTTTCACCTCTGAGAGAACTGGTACTTTATTTACAAGTGGTGTTCATTTTTCATGTCATTGTTCCCACGGGAATTAACATAAATCAGACAAGCTCAAATGTTCTAATTTCAGTGTGGGACCAGCAGCTGTTTCCCAGAAGTTCAGACATGCAGGACTCAGTAAGTCACCAGTCAGACAGGCAAAGTCAGCTATATCCAGTTTCATGCCATGATATATTCATGCTACATGTGCCCGTTAGAGATTATGATAACAAAAGGATTGTGTAGGGCTTCCGAGAAACTATGAGTTTAAGTAAACAATTATGTAATTGTCCCCCTCACACTTGGTAAACCACAGTGGCAAAAAAAATGTGATCTGTGAGTGGCCAGGTCTTTGGAGGTATGCAGTAGTGAACTGGTGTAAACTTGAGTCACTAAGTAGTAGCAAGAGCTAAAACCACTTACTTGGAGTGTTAAACATGTACATGGAAGCAGATAAATGAATGCAACTTGTGGTTTTCAATCTATACTCTCTAAAACCTAAACAGTTAGAGCAGATGGGAAGAGGTAAACAACTGCTGCTTTACTCTTCTGAGCTCTGATTAGACTGCTCTCACGGCAGAACACACAGAAAGAAAAGCTTTGCTACAGGAGTATCTCAGGAAGGATATATAGGTTCTTCTTTGCCCCTTCTCAAGGCAGATTTCCTGGGCTGCCTTTTCTTCACATCAGCTCTGGTCTACTGGCCATGTGGGAAGACAGCAAAGGCAAAGGAAGGAACCTTTATTACCTATTTACTGATCAGAAGTATTGAGTTGATTGATTATTTACTGTGTATGTCATGGGGAAGTGTGTTGTGTTGTGCAAAATCATGGTAAACAGTAAGTTACAAAGGATCAGTTGTGTCTTGAGTTGAACCTTACAATTTAAGACTCAGTGCCCAAACTCAAAGATGAAGTCTCCAAGTCTTTGATTTTTGTCTCTGATACCAGTAAATCTCAGATTTCTCTCCATCTTTTTGTTACATATATGAGCATGGAAAAGAAGTAGGTGAGAGTGAGTGATAAGCATCTCTGTCTTCCACTTTCACCACCACCTCAGTACAGATGGGATCAGGTTTTAGGTTCACATGTGGTAAAGGGTTTTCATGATAGTATTTGTCAAAAAACTACAGTATTTTCATATATTTCATATATTCACATACTGTAATGTGAGTATCATTTCATCTCAGATTTTGATGTTTTAAAATATGCTTAATTAACATTCTTTAGGAAAATTCAGTATTTGCTTAATATAATGCATACATTTGTCTTGCACAAAGTATTTTTGAAAATAACTTTTCAGTCTCTGTACTAATGCTTTGTGAAATGTTGTATGAATAAACCCAAATTATCTCAACAATATGGCTGTTGATTTCTGTTTCTTTATTTTGTTGAAGACTTCCATTTACAACAGTGAGATTTCTGCTCTCAGACACAGAATGTTTTATGGTAATTTGTTAGTTTTATGTAATTTGTTAGGGACTGCCAGCTTGAAAGTGGCCATCAAATGGCACCACTCTACTGAAGGGCAACGTTATGGTCCTGATTTACTCACGTGTGATTATTATTTTTTTTAAGACATGTATCTTGAAAGCTATCTATCAATTAATTGTATACTATATATAAATGATGAATCTAGCTATCTAATGACATGGTTCTTGATGGCATCCAAGTTATTAGTATTTTTTCTCTTTAAGTATATGCATTACTTCCAGGGAGAAAAATAATTTCTAGACTTACTACTTCAATACTAATTGGAATTTACTGGAGATGTACTACATTAGGCCTGAAGGTTCCATTTGGCTATTTCATTAATATGACTGATCTTTTTTTTTTTTTTTTTTTTTTTTTTTTTTTTTACAGAAATAAAGCACTATCTTACTTTATTTTATTGAGTATTTTTCAATAGTCTCGCTGCAGTGGTTCTATCTCCTTGAAGTGCATGTTTGTAATAATTTTTTTTCCCTTTCCTCTCCTCTCTTAGTTCTTTTATTTCCTATTCCAAAGCAAAATGAAGCAGGATGAGATTTATTAATGTAGGGATATGAAGGTTAGGCAGACTGCACTTCTGTTGACTTTTGACTTTGACCTAATAAAGATATATTGGAATATTTTAAAATGGCAGATTGGGTCTAAAGCTTAGTTTCTTTTTACTGTTGCTTAAATCTCTTCCTCCTCCTGGTCACACAGTGCTAATATGAAACATTTAGTAAACAGATTTGAATTATGCATTCATCAAAAGAGGAAATTTAAGTAGTTGTTTTTGTATGGGAAAAAAATACGCTTTAGAGCATACACTGGGATACTCAGGGATAATTATTACACTGCAAACAAAATTAGAATAAGTGTCATGCTCAGAATGGGAGAAAATATTTGTAGTTCATAACAAGATTATGTTACCAATCAGTTTAAATAAACAGAATCACAGATAAATGTATGCAAGAATAGAAAGATTATTTACTTGTATCTTTCTCTTTAATGCATGTAAATGTTTACTAATGATATTTAACATGTACTTAGTACTATTACCTTTATGACAGTATAAAGATAACCTCGTAACAGCAAAAAAGGGAGTCTAACCTCATTAGGTCGTGCTGTGAGCCTCTCCAGCTTTGTCAGTTAAGCCAGACTTGCACTACTGGAATAAAATCTCGTAGTTGAAACGTAATCAGATACAGAACGTGGTCAGGTACATTTTGAAACCTGCCCAGACTATTTGGAACTTGTAATTGCAAGATTCACAGATCTGTCCCAAATTCTGTATCTGTGTCAACATGAAGGCCAATGCAGTATGCTACTCTTTCCTATGCATTTGTTTTCCTTGGGCAGGGGGTAGTCAGCAGTCTGTTCTGGGTATCCTTTTATTAACTGAAATAAGAAATTAAAAACTATACATCTCAGATTAGGAAAAGGAACTATTTCTTTTGTTCTGAATTGCATCTGCATGTCTTGCTCTCAGTGGCCCATAGGAATGGGCTTCCTGTAATCACATAACAGGCTGTTCTCGCTGCATTTAGTTTGATCGATGATATCAAGAAGTACCTGGTATCAGTGCCTCTTTTTGTGACATATGCATGACTGGTGCAGCAATAATTGGTTGCATAGTTATAACAGTATCTCACATGTTCAAAAGTAATGTTTCTGCTTGAAAGAGGAAAGAGTAACTTCCAAAAAAAAAAAAAAAAAAAAAAAAACAATTAAAAAAGACAAGAATTGCTGATATGCATTGAAAGATATAATGTTAATAATACTTGCAACACCAAGTCAGGCAGAAGGTTGAAGGTCAGGCTTGGGGGGCAGCTGTGAACTTCTAAGGGAGCCGGTTCAATAAAGAAAACCACAGTGCTGGGGGCAGGGGAGATTTATTGCCAGACCACTGGATTCTGCATCTGCTCTCTTTAGTTTCCTACGGATCCAAAAACCGGACTTTTGTATTGCTTATCAGCACATGACTTAGGCTATTGAGGAACAATTCCCATCTGAGCTTGTTTCATTCTGTCCTATGTAGGTAGATAATTTATCTTTTCATAAGGCACAGACTCAGAAAGCACTGTGGGACTGTGATTTCATCGGTCTGGACAGCATGCGTTTGCACCAGAAATGTTGATTTCTGTGCTAAGTTGCCGATAGCATATTGAGGAATAACTCCTGATGGAGCTGTAGCTAGAGCTGGATCAAAAGAAGGAAGATAACACCACTAAGAAGCTTCCTGCATGTATCATCCCTGTGCTTTAGCAGCTACTGAGGAAAAAAGACAGACCTGCTTCTCGTCTCCCACTAGCAATGGCCTGTAAATAGCATGCAGCTGAGCCCCATATATGTAATTTGAGGGCTTCTGGAGTATTTAAGGAGATTCCTACTTGCTGATTGTAAATGTAGGCACCTTTAATTAAAAACTTCCCCAGAATAAGAAATACCTGTAATTTCTAAATATAATGCTAGGTAAAAGGTAACATATGTTGTGAATAATAGTTGTAGAAATTACTGTATCTTTTAAAAAGTAATTTTAAACAGAAAGAGAACTGCATTCAAAGTGCACAACAGATAATCAGAATCCACCAATGCTTATACACACATTTATTAGCGAGATTAGATCTGGTGTTTAAAAACTCCAGTTATTTCTTTTGTAATCACTTAAAATAAAAAAGAAACTATTTTTTTTTCCATTGTGATTTTTTTTCTAGTACATTTCAATGGCACTGCTCAATTGTAACTTTGTGTGATAGAAGCAAAAGTTACTATAGTGGAGCACATCTGATACTTGAAAATATGCTTTGAATTAACTTGCCTTGTTTGTTGCTGGGAGTTTTTGCTTCCTTTTCTTTTCAAAGCCACAGTCCTTCTTGAAGATTTCTAAAATTTCTGGGGAATGTGCTTTAAGGATTTTTAATTTTTTTTTTTTAAAGCATTCCCAGAAGATTGTTTTAAAGATATTTCCCTCCAGGGTTAGCAGGTGTGAGGATGAAATATCCATGCCTTTCTGCAATATCAGGTTTAGAATTTCTTCAGGGAATGAGACTGCAACCAAGATGGTTAATAGTTTGCTAAACCCTTTAAAGCCTGGAAGTTAATAGGGAAAACGGAGGAGCATCAATGTGAGATGAAGCTGAAGTCCAAATGGGCTTCTCTTTTCTAGTTGTAAAATTTGGAAAAGTTTGGATCATGGTGTGTTGGGCGGACTCCGTGTTTGGGAAAGGCTACTCAGTGAAGCAGCCCAACATTTGTTCTTCAGCCACTGTTCCTTCAGTGAAATATGTTTCTATAAAGCCAGTTGAAGTCTGTCCCACCTAGCATTGCGATAGCATTTGATCTCTTGGTTGCAAGGACAGCAGCAGGCAGTGGGGTTCCACCAGCCCTCAGAGACTGACCCTTTATGGGGTGTTACCGTGTTACATGGTTTTGCACATATCAGCAGTTCTTCTACAATTAGATGGACTGTCACTCCGACAGGCAGCTGAAATTAGTATTGTTGATCCGTGTTCCCAGTGTAAATGAAGAAAAAACATGACAAAACATGACAATGCATGACGAAACATTACCTTGTAAATTAAACCTCTGTCGTCTTTTAACTCTTCTCACCTGTTATCAGAGAAATGACTACAACATCCGAAAGTACACAACAAACCGAATTCAAATATGTAGGAATGATGTGATCTATTTGTGTACTATAATAAATTCTTACAATGATGAGATTACCTGAGTTGAACACAGCTATATTATTGAAAGCTCACTAAATTAAAGGAAAACTCTGCAAATGTCATTTCATATTTTTTAACCAAATATTTCAAGCAATTATCAGGGTTTTTTTCCATACAAAATCATCTTGCTTATAATTTTAGAAAGACTGTTTTTCTGAAATATTTCCAAGTACACTATTCTAAATTCTTCTTGGTTTTCAAACCAAACAGAGAGCGATCTAATGATTATATTCATAATCCCAGTAAACAAGCTCCCTCTTTTTCAACTTCTGGTATCTTGGAGATGACAGTGTGGCCAGCTGCCACTACATGTGGGGATAGTTTCTGTGATTTGGACACCTGTCAGAAAGAAACTGAAAACCACATGGAACACAAAACAGCTGCTGTGTGTAACGATTTAATATTAACATACAATAAGGAGCTGAGACATGTTTCTCTTTTTGTATTGCACTACAAAATAAATGATGTAGGTAAAGCTCCTGTGATATCCTCAAGCATTTGATATGCACTGTCAAGTGTTTAATAAATAAACCGAAGACTATTTTATGAAATCCTCTCCCTGTTATATTAGATTTTAAACCTCTTTTACTATCTGGCATGCTACAGAATGTAGTTTTTTCTCTAGTCCTGCATACTCAAAACCAACTGCCTGTTTTCCAGGACATGCTGTAATGCACGTGTGTCAGACTGGAACTGAGCCAGCATCTTATCCATCAGAATTAAGAGCATGACAGGGAGCTGTTCTCTTTGTGTGTATCTATAGACCAGAACGTTATTGACAATATTTCAAATCTATTTTTTTTTTTGTACAATTCTGTTTCAAATGTTCTTAGAGTAATTAAAACCAGTGTTTCTAATCTGATAGTATACCTTTACTAAACCTCCTTGCTTGCATAAATTTCATACACAACTGTCATGCATTTTCAAGCCTTAGGCCTATATCCTAGAATAAGCTGTTCTCACTTGTTCTATTTACTGTTTTATACATCTTTTTATACAGGATTTTGATATGGCGTTGGAAGGTGGAAGTTGACAATACTGACACTCAGAAATGCAATGTAATGTGATAATCATTTAGGTATAATTTTTAATTAAAAATAAAACAATAAGATTATTATCACACAACAGATTATTCTGGGGGTATCAGAGTACTTCATGTGCCACACTTCTTACATTTTCTATACAGAGGGCAGTGCTTTGCGAAATTACGGGAAATAAATTGTATGACTTTCTTGTTTTCAGTGACACTGTACTTCCTTTCCTGTCTGCTTGTCTAGCAAATTTTTGAGCATGTCTTTGAGGGTTAAGTCAAGGGTGGAGCACGGCAAGCTAATTCACATCTTGTTTTAAAGCTAGCTTCTACAGTTAAACTTTGGGAATGTTCCAAAATACATCTATTTGGACAGGTTGCCACAGATGATTTAGTGGTTAAGGAGGGTCATGCTTTATTTTGCTTTCTGTTCAATTTGATTTCTGGTTTTATAATTTATAGTGAAGAAATCTAAGAGGTCTGGTTAAAGCCCTTTTATTTTCTTATGTGCAAATATTGACTAAAATAATTTTAACAATAAATCTAGTATTTAGACTTGACAGAATAAGCTGTGTATTTCTAATTCCTTCAGTAAGGGAAGGTCTAACACTGGAGTGAGGGAGTGGGAGAGAGGAAAGGAACAGTGTTGTATAAACTTGGAAATAGACCAGTTTTGACCTCACAGGAATGTGAAGTCCAGTGAACTTGGTGGTATCTTTCACCGATGTCTGTGGCATTTTATGAAAACTTAGTAGATAATGTATGTTCCAATGGTCCACGATTTTTTTTTGTCCTGTTTCCTTGGACTGTATGAGATGGCCAAGGTCAGTGAAGAAGGAGGGGGTGGAGTAATGCGGCTCCTGGCCAAGATTCCCCTGCAGCCTGTGGTGCAGCCCATGGTGGAGCAGGTTGTCCCCCTGCAGCCCATGGAGGTCCATGGAGCAGGTGGAGGCCTGAAGGAGGCTGTGGCCCGTGGAGGGCCTGCACTGGGGCAGCTGTTCTGGAGGGACTGCACCCGTGGAAGAGATGACCCACGCCAGAGCAGTTTCACGAAGGACTGTGGCCTGTGGGTGGGACCCCACACTGGAGCAGGGGAGGAAGGGGAGGAGTTCTTCCCCCAGCTATGAAGCAGAGGCGTAAAACAACGCGTGATGAACTGACCACAGCCCCCGTTCCCTCTTCCCCGCTGTGCCACTCGGGGAGGGAAGGCAGTAGAGATAATGTTAAGCTTGGGAAGAGGGAGGGGTGGGGTAGGTTATCTTGTTCTCTGTCTCGTTATCCTGTTGTTTTCAGTAATAAATAAATAGTTTTCCCCAAGTCAAGTCTGTTTTGCCCGTGACAGTAACTTTAAGGATTTCTCCCCGTCCTTATCTCAAACCTCAAGCCGTTTTTCTTATATTATCTCCCCCTGTTCTCTCGGAGGGTCAGGGGAGTGAGAGAGAGAGACTGCGTAGTCTGGTCCCGATCGGGGCTGAACTACGACATGGTCCCATAAAATACATACAACTACAGGTTTCACTGCTTTACTTCATCAAGCATACCATCTAAGAAGCAATTGTTTATGGACTGTTAGTCCTCTCTCCTCTGTCTGTTCACTAGCTGGAAACAAAGTATAGGAATTATTAAACAGTGAATTTATTTATTTTTAGTAAACCAATTCAAAAAGCTGTGCTGTGAAACTAGCTTTTAAAAGTCTTTGAGATGTTGATTTCTTTAGTGCTGGAAGTGGTTTAAAAAATAGGGCATGGGCTGTATGTTTTGCTAAAGTAATGTGGACAACTTAAGTGATTGTATTGATAAACTGTGCAGGCTCATTCACAAGAGTTTCTATTTATCTGATTTTAGGATTTTTGCTTGTATTCCCAGGCATGGCTCCTTAGGGAAAGGAAGTGTTGAGTCCTCAGTGATGCAGTTTTTAACATTAAAGGGTTACATATTTTGAGGAAGGTTAATAAATGTGCCCAAAGTGACAGAGCTGACATCTAGAAATCTGGAAGTGTTTTTGAATAAGCTATTCACAGGGTACAGCTAGGTTTTCATTTGAATCTATAATAGGTTAGTTTCAGACTGAGTCAGTTCTAATTCATTTTTATACAGATTATACCTTCCTAGGCTTAATTACTATTCTTTTTCTAATATGTCCCTGAAGAGCAGCTATTTTACTGCAATTACTGAAAATGAAAAGGAGAACAAATTTCAGTGACACTAAACTAGGCTTCTCAACCGTACATACTCATTTTGGGGATCTGTTTTTCTTTTTCCTTTTCTAAATGAAAGACAGTTCCCATGTCGTTACAAATTTAACAATCAAGCTCTTAAGAGCCATAGAACCAAATTCTTTCCTGTTAATATCGTATTGACATATTTAGAGATGCATACTGTTGAATTCAACTCATTTATTTTTTGTTACAGTAGGCTTAGGATACTTTTGAAATACCAAACATTAAATGGTATTTTTGATGTAGAGGCAATCATTGGTTGTATCTCCTGAGGTTTTTTTTTTTGGAAACAATCTGTAGTAGAATTATTAGATTAAATTCTTAATGGTGCATTCATTAAAGCAATTATTTTAAATATCTTCAATTAGTGGTAAGTAGCTGCATGGAATGTACCTCTGGAATGTAATTAGTAAATAAAATTGGGGCTATACTGCATGACTACAAATGTATTTATGTGATACTGTCCAAGCTCCTAAGGCAAAATCAAAATGGTAAGCTGTGAGCTCCTGACCACAGGTAATAAGAAAGCTAATGAACTTCCAAAAAAATTATCTTAACCTTAAAGTTGGGTCAGTCAGACTTCAGATATAGTAGAACATAGGTGGTCCTTTAGTCAGCAAAAGAAAGGTGGAAAACACTTCCCCCCCCATAATATGTCTACGTATATCACTTTAAAGAGCTATAGCAGGGAATCAGTGCTGTAGTCGGGCTCTTTCTCTGCCCATAACTGACAGTAGGCAAGGTTTCTGAATGAGTTACACCTCTACTGTAAGAAAGCAGAAAGAGGGATAAAAAATAAAAAAAAAAATCAAACAGAACTGTGCAAAATGTCCCCTTCCTTTCCAGTTCTGGAATTTTTCTCCTGACACCAAACTTGAAAATAGCTAGGTTGGATCTTTTGGTGTGAAATAAGTTTTGTACAGTGCATACCTGTATTAGACTTGTACACAGAAAGAAGCCATAGCTGTTTCAGTCTTTGCCTATCAGGCTTTCTGATTGGTAGATTTTTGCCTTCCCTATGTTTTTATTCACTTGGTATACTGCCTTTGAAGGTACTTGAAGATGGTAGTTAGGTGAACTGCTAGAATATCCTCTTGCTGAAGTTCCACTTGTGACAGAAAGTTCTCAGGAGAAATAATTTCATACAATTTTTACAATTTTAGTGATTGGTGGAGTCTTGAATAGTTGAGTCTTGATGGAAGCTCAAAGGCCAGAGCATGGTGAACCTGAGCCTGGGGACAGCATTCGCTTCCCTTGTCTAGAGACAAGGTTTGTCTTCTGGCATCTAAAGGAGTGGGACCCAAGCCTGGCTTTTTAAGGGATATGGAAATAGCTGAGCACGGGTGTTGGACGAAAGGAAGAGAGAAGACCTGCTCACTCAGAGCAGTAGGACACACTCTTCCCCTTAGGGTTTTCAGTTTAGGGGAGGCTCCGAGGGGAGAGAGAAGACAGTCACAGATGTGCAAGGATCACATTCCATGTTCACCTCAAATCAGATCAGATTTGAGGCACTTTAGATAATTCTATATTCTAGTTTCTTACTATGTAGTGGGCAATGAAACAGAGCATTTTGTTTAGGTTTGGTATTATTCCATTCCCTCATTCATGAATGTTTATCTAGGTTCTCAAGTCCAATTTTTAAGACATGTATCTTGCTTATGCTGAGACCCCAAAGTTCAAAGCTGTAAACATTGCAATTGAGAAGGCCCAGCTGATTTCAGAATCAGTGGGCAGGAATTACTGCAAAGCACCTTGGATGAGAATTGATGATTCACTGATATCTTCTCCTTATTGCTGTCTTCTCATGTGCTACCTTACAGGTGCATTCAGTTCTGAAAACCATCTTCCTTAACTGCTCTCTGACAATGTTCTCAGGGAGGAATTAGTATCGGAATAGTATGTGCTTTGTAATTTCCCATCCCATCTCACTTTCAATTTCTGCCTCATATAGACAGCCCTATAGCATTCTGTTTTTAAGGTGTTCAAGAGCTTAGCATCCAATAATTTGATGTGATTTAAATGCCAAAGTTATTTTATATCTTTTAAAAAATGTTGCCCTTTCTTATGCTCACCACAATGTAGTTGTGGTGTTAATAGCAGAATTCGGGTCATCGTGTCTTGGTGTCTCTAGAGAGTAGGACTTGAGCTTTGCATTCTATGGGGTGCAGCCTTTCTCTGTGGCTATAGTTTGCTTGGTACAGCTGTGGGGGTTAGATTTTAGGATAGTCTAAAGTAATGTTTATACACAATGCATACTGTGCAAAGAGCGGCTCCCCAGAGCATAAAGGAGGGGTTTTTTTTTATTAGATAACCCTGGAGGTCACTGAGGGGAAAGTTTGAGAGAAATTACCCTTTTATTCAAATAAGTTGACTTTATTTGTGGATCTGGTTCTTATCAAGCTATAATTTTTAAAATACTTGGTGTTTATATGTGGCTACCTTCACCATTATATTGTAAAGTATCTCAATGGAATATTTAAGCAGCAAGAAAGAATGGAGCTTGAAACTATTTACATTTGTATAAAGGTACTTGTAATTTCCTTAACTTACGTTGTTGTTTCATATAACCTGAATGTTGTATGAATGCACTGTTTTTGTATATTAGAAGCTAAGTATAATTTATTGAATTAGACTGCCTCCAGCTATGACAGATGAATTTATGTGACATAAGTACCTTAAAAGGGAAAATAAAAAAGATTAAAACAATTGTATAGTTAATAGGAATAAAAATCAATATATAATAAAGGAAGAGGTATGTAGTATAAAAAGCACAATGTCAGCAAAAATCAAGAAAGATGCTGAAAACCTATGGATAGCTGTAGTATGTGGAATCAGCAATTCTGTGACAGATGATTAGCTCAGACCATGGTCATACAACTCTTATAAGGCATATAGAAGACATATCTTTGCAAAAGACTATGTAAATCTATGGTATTTCATTAAGAAGGTCTTCTATTAGACAAACAGTGAACGGGTCAGCAGAAATTTCTCTTTATTATATCTGTGAATTTAAGCTTAACTTTCCTTTTAGGAAAACTAACATTAGGTTAGCAGTGAATAAGGTTACTATTACCTGCGATCACAGATGAGACTTCTGACTTGCATGCACTGATGAGACCTAGATGAATGACAGAAACATTGCTATCTGCATTTTCCATGGAGGCAGATATGAGCTGCCACAGGTATTGTGACATGAAATCTGACATGAACTCAAAGCAACTGAACCCAAAGGGATTCCATGCCTTATCTATTAGCTCAGGGTGATGTGGCCACCCGGCATCATAGAATCATAGAATCACATGGTTGGATGGGACCTATAAGATCGTCTAGTCCAATCGTCTTCCCACTACCATTGGTGCCAGAGCTACTAAACCATATCTTGTAGCTCCTCATCAAGCCGCCTCGACAGGAAATGACAGAATTGCTGCTCCTTTGGTCAAACCTCCTGGTTGAATTTTGGCTTTGAGTAAGTTCCCTTGAAGTAAACACTAGGGTTTTTTTTAGGCACTGGGATTATGAGTGTGGTGTGGACAGATAGTTTCAGTGTGTTGACTGGATCTGGTGCTTGGTTTGAGGATTTTGCAGGACGGGAGGAAGGGAACTAGAGGTGAAGCTGAATGTAAGCGTTGGCTTAACTGGAAAGCTCTCCCTTCACACAAATAAATGCTTGTTTTAAGTAACAGACTAGGAAACGAAATGACATATCAATGAAACACAAAGGCAGGATGAAGCAGTCTAAAGGGGAATGATCACTTGCTAATCTCTAACTCCTCAGTATTTGATGTCTTCTTAGCTATTTTCAACTGTGTAGCTCAGGTTTGGTTTGTTGGTTTTTTTCTGCAGTTTCTAGGGCTTTCAGTCTCAATTGACCTGCCAAATGACCCACAGATGATTCTTTACTTGCAGCTTTCACTGCCAAAATAGCCATCACACCAAAATTACACTGATTTAGAAAAGCACATCTAGCAAAGAATAAATAATAAAGTAGGGAGGAAAATACCAAAAAACTGCTTTAGATTATGAAAGTAACAGATGACAGTATTGTGCAGATAGTATTTGTGAAACTGTCCCCAAATGAATAGGTACAGGGTGTCGTAGTTCAGCCCCGATCAGGACCAGAACAGAGGGTTTCTGGAAATGAAGAAATACAATACAGTATTCCAAATAAATGAAGGATAGTACATGAACCTTCCAAAAGTTAAACCATCTTGCATTTAAGGTACTAGTAAGCTTAGCCTGACAATAACACTTTTGTCTGTTGATCAGTCATCATGTAAGTTATGAGACATTCCTTAAGTGTTTTTTCACATCTTTACAATGCAGACTCTCAACTCTGTCATGGAAGTCTCCATTTGACTAATATTGGAGACTAATAGTGGAGAAAAGGGGAGACCTTAGCACACTCTGCAATTACCTGAAAGGAGGTTGTAGGGAGGTGGATGTCAGTCTCTTTTCGCAAGCAGCAAGTGATAGGACAACAGGAAATGACCTCAGGTTGCACTAAGGAGGTTTAGATGGGATATTAGGAAAAATTTCTTCACTGAAAAGATTGTCAAGCATTGGAACAGGCTGCCCAGCGAGATGGTGGAGTCACCATCCCTGGAGGTATTTAAAAGACGTGTAGATGTGGTGCTTAAGGACGTGGTTTGGTGGAACTTGACAGTGTTAGGTTTACAGTTGGACCTGATGATCTTGAAGGTCTTTTCTTTCTATGGTTCTACTAGGATTAATAAAAATTTGTGAAGCAGTATCAACTATCCAAAAGTATAGGGAAGACATGTGCAATACAATCTTCTCTGTTAAATTAATTTCAGGAACGCTGCATGCTCCATTATTTCTATCTCCTTTTTGGGGCACATGACTTCTACTTGTGTCTTGAGTTATGACCCGGAGACAGTATCTTAAAGATTTCTCGAAGCTGTCATTCTGATGCTGTGTTGAATTTGTATTATAACCTTGTTCAGTGGTGGTTTGGAGGAATGGGTATACCCATTTAACCTACAAAAACCATGTAGGTTTTTGCTCATCCTGTTTCTGAAATGCAAGAGGAGGTATCACCAATTTGAATAAGCTTTCAGCACTGTTTTCGCATGCCTTCTGGGCTATGATTAGTCCCATTAGCTGTGCGTATCAGACGTATATGTGACTGATATTAAACCATATATATATATATATGTATATGCTCACACATACGTACATACTGTGTGAGTGGGAGGGAAGCCATGAAGAAAAAGTCCTGTTCTGCTCCCAATCCTTGACCAGTCTCTGAAGAATCAAAAAGGAAGCCAGAACTCTGGGTCAGGGTTCCTGATGTTATTTATGGCAAGGCAAACCAGCAGCTATACAGTTATAATAAGAGAGATATGTAAACTGTAGAGTATGAAAGTAATCTGCAGCGCACAGCAAGAGTTTGTGACCCTTCAACCACACAGCTTTAAGTGTTCTCTATGTAGTCCGTTGCCTAACATGCAGGTAGAATTCTATATGACATGCTTAGCGTCTCTTTCATCATATTTTCAGCTCAGTCTTTGTATTGTGAATCCTTCTAATGAACAGCAAGATGTTTAAACAGAAAACACAATTTAAAGGCCATTTCTGACTTCTGCCTGGGACTGGGGAATTTGCACAGCTTTTCCTTTTAGAGCACTTGCACAATTTGTTTTTGAGTAGGAACAAGTTTCATTTGTGCCTATAGACTAATTGCCATAAGGGAAAGAAATGCACATGTTTGTATGAAAGCAGAGGATTTTTTGATGCTGATACTTCGCATTTAATATTGAAGTATTAAAGTAGTTATGGAGCACAGCAGTTTCAGGAGCAAGTACATCCTTAAAAATGAAGGAGCTGTGACAAGTCAGCTAGAGAGAGATCCTGGAAGCAACTGTGAATAGAGCTCCATAAAGAAAGGCTTTTAAAAGATAGAAATAGCACTTAAATTGCTTTGTGTACTTATTTTGCAGGCATGAAATAAAATCTTCCTCCACAACTGGTGGACTTGTTTTAATTAAGACATGTAGAAACCTAGTAGCATTTCAGTGTATTACGAAGAAAACAAATTAAAACACATATCTTAAATTATACTGGGTTTTTATTGGGTTTTTTGGGTTTTTTTTTTTTTTTTTTGGTTGGTGGTTTGGTTGTTTGTTGTTTTTTGGTTTTTTTTGAGTGAGCTAAAATATTGTGTACCGGCTTTTTCTTACTATGGTAAAAGCTTTGTAACTGTTATAAATATTTTTTTTTTTTTAATCAAGAGTGTTTAAATAGAAATTTCAGCAAGCCTTTGACTAGCATAATAATATTATCTTTTACTGGATTGTTGAAGTATAAAGGAAGATTGATATTGCAGTAATTGAAAAAATAATACAGAAGCAGTAGAACTTGTTCTAACATTGGATGATAAGAGTCTACTCTGTCCTGGAATTCTGAATGTCATTAAGAAATGCTGAGAATGGAATTTCCAAAGTGCATTTGAAGTAATGCAATATTTATGATGATAAAGAATGTACCATTGGCTTCCCACATAATCCCTTGAGGCTCGTTGGCTGCTTAATTAACATAGATATAAGTTAGATTTCAGTAAAATCAGATGATGTTTTCATTTTTTTTAGTAAAAAGACAAAGGCTCTATCAAAAGACAAGTATCAGAAAACTTAGTAACATATGACTTCCTTTTTTTTTGCTGTCTATAAATGGCACACTATCTTGTGTCAAAGAGACAAAAATGGCAGTAGGCTAAAGCTGCCCTTGTGTGGCTGATGGCTAAAAGCAGGAGATTGCTGACTGTGTGATAAAGAGTGATTGCTGCAGCCATTGATGAAGAGGTTTGAATATTGCACAGATTGATTGCCCTTGTGAATGTGTGGTATCACATTATAAAGCTTAATTTTCAAAGTCAAGTCACTAACTTACATGGAATCTAACTTTTTAAAAAGTAGACTTCTCATTTAAAGTTAATTGTGCAGTAAGCTTAGTGTACAGCCTATGTATGGGCTTAAATATTCCTTTTACGACTGGAATTAGAGGAACCAAACCATCAATATGTCAAGCTGTTATGCATTGCCTTCTCATCTGCATGATCTGTTATTAGGATATGCGATTAAACAAGTCCATTCACTGATGCTGGCCGGAAGTGATGCTGGTAGAGCAGGCATAGTTTTTAGAGGCAAAACCAGGATAGTTTGAAATTAAATACTTATTGGCTATTTTAGTCCTTTGGCGACTTTCCCAGTGTTACTGACAGTCGTCTTCATTTCTCTAGGGAGAGACCCTGTCCCAGTTGAAATCAATGGGAATTTTGGCACCCCTTAAGTATATTTAGGAGCTCTCTTAATGCCTGATGTCTAACTGAGTGTAAGGGAATTAAATCTTGAAAAATAGTGTTTAGCCCAAAATTTAAGAATGATGATCAGCTGTGAGTCTACAAAATAGTTTCTCCATGAGAAACTGTTTGGTATATGTGTAAATTGATTGTCTACAGCATAAGCTCCTTGCAACATAACAGATATTAAATGAGGTGGTACTTTGTGGCTCACTGAGGAAAAACTAACATTTCTCTGGTGTTCAAATCAACCATGGCTGCCTAGAAAGTTTTAAGTTGTTTTTAGCTGGTGGAGGCAGAGACAGATGCTTTTATAAAAGTTCATGTTGGCTGATAATTGCTATGGGTGAAATAAAAATGCAAGATTATATTTTGATTTTTCACTATAATAAGCAATTATTGACTCCCCTGTCCTTGGCATAGTGTAAAGATTTATTAGCATCAGAAGATAATATTGATCAAAACTAAGATGGTGGCTCAATGAATATTAAATTAAGGTATTTTCATCTTCCCAAGGTTAAACTAAGATTTCGCTCTGTGAATTCTGTCATCAAGATTTTGCTTCTGGTTTCAGATAATGCTGCAAATGTAATTGTGGATGCAAGATTAATTCTAGATGTGCTTTTATACGCAACATTATGTTTCAGATAATTTTAAGACAAATTGAAATGATTATCAAAATAATGCAAGCTGTTTAAAAAAAAAAATTAAGAAAGACTGAAGTCTTGCTGTACATTAAAGGTTTGCCTACACTGCTGTATCAGTTCCAAGACCTGACTGACATGCTGGCAGATGCCCTGATGGTGGATTATCTGTTCACAATAAATGCATACAGATTGCTTTTCTGTACCATGGCTCTGCAGACCCTATTGACCCTGCATCACTTTCAGGAGACAGAAGTCTTTTGCAGAGCTGGGAAGCTGTAAGTTACCATTGCCTCCACACCTCATCATATTTTCCTGTTTGTTTCTTCTTAAGGCTGCCTCTGCCCATCTCTCTTTTAAAAAAAAAAAAAAAAAAAAATTATCTGGCTTTAGCCTACTTGCCTATAAATTATAGCCACGCTGCTATCACTGATCATGGTCCCTGACCTAAATCCTTCACTTTAGTGT
>WHYT01017353.1:684254-697451 GCA_009806455.1 Tetrax tetrax
TAAAAAAAAAAAAAAAAAGGTAAAATGCAGTACAGAATTGTGAAATCCTTGATTTCCTAACACAAAACCATAAAATTAAGACATTTCCCCATGGGAATTTACTTCAAAAGTAAGCTGTTTTCCTACAAGTCTTGCTTTAAACAAAATTAATTCCATCCTTCTTCCTTCCTTCCTCTATCTTTCTCCCTTCACCTCCCACAAAAGTGAAGTACTTTGTAGTAGCTCAGCACATAAAAATACCTCTAAATCAAAGATCCCAGATGGTAATTAGAAAGCCATCTCCTAACAAAAAAAAAAAAAAAGGAGGACATTGTGGAACTGCATCAACATGCTGCTACAGCATTATGCCATATGGTATAATAGGTGTTGTGGCTATTCTGAACCAGCGAAGAGCATTGAACATGGTTTATCTGTGACACAGCTTTATTTCAGCTTCTACTTAAAAGTCAGAGCTCTGCCTCAGATGTTACCGATCACAGCAACTGCTCTATGAACTACTGCATTTCTGTACGTGTTACAGCCATGGTCCCAGGTTCTTTGAGTGCTGCAGCTGTTCAGTCAGTACAGAGGACGACAATCACAGTTTTATTTCTCCTGTATTTCATTTCTAGAAAAAAGTCATCATGCGCCACCCTCCCTAGCTTCCTCAGAGAACATACGCATGTTGAAGCAGCGGTTCTTTTAACATAATAATTTTCTCACTTCTGCACTGTGTTCATAGCTGTTCAGGGCATTTACCTTTTTTCTACCTTCCAGGCTCTTTGGGCTAATTATAGATTATATCCTAGAATCCTTATTCATATTAGCAGAACATTAATAATTTAATTTCATTCCTTTTGCAAAAACATTTTGAAATAAAAGTTAGAAATAACTGTTTCTAGACATATTCAGTATACAGCTTTTAATTTTTGTGAAAATTAAGTTTACAGAAGTTTCCTTCTGTTTTGGGAAATATGATTTTGTCTAACTTCCTAGGAGGAGTTGTGTTTGAAGCCTTGTTATCATAGAAAAGCAATCAGCAAAAGACAATTTTGTTTAAAACTGGCATTTCTCTACTTCTAGCGACTTAGTAAAATGTCAGATTATTTTAATATCTTCTAAAAAGAGAAAAATATTGTTTTCTTTTATTCTCTTTTCTTCTCCCCCCCCCCCTTTTTTTTGTTTGTTTAAATCATTATTCCAAAGACAATATAAGCATTGTTTGTGTCTGGCTCTAGTAGCAGCTTAAGATCAAAATAGCATCATAACTGTTTACTATTGGAAAAAAATCCATGGTTTCATTTTGTAGGTCCCACTGGAGTAAAAGGGTCTGATCATGTAAAGATTTCCGGCAGGGCAGCACATTCCCAAATTCAGTGTGCGCTCCTGAGTCTACATATATGTTAAGAGAAGCTTATTTATTCAGTGACCATAGCTTTCCAGTTAAAATGCAGTGTTTATGCACCATTACTGTTTTTACTTGCATCTGGTGTACAAATCGTGTTATCTTTTTATTGATTTTGTGCTTATACCTTTTACTTGAGGTGCATGTCAGGGCTTACAGAATATCGAGGGTGGCTTGTGAGCATTGTAGTACAAAGGACTGAAAGCTTTTTCTTTCCTTCCTTATGGAATTCAGCATTGAAACTGGGGTATTTAAGTACAGTTGTTGAAGAGCTTCTGTTGTGAGCAGAGTTGAAAAGAAAACAATACCATAGTGAGTCACTTGTTCTTTTATTGCTTCTCCCTGTGCAACCTGCTTTTAGCTGTTTATTTTATGCTGATTAAACAGACTCATTTCATTAACTGCACTTCCTTAGATATTGTTTCTTCTGCAAACATGGCAAGTGCCAAAAATAAAGTCATCTTTTGAGCTTTGTTCAACCTGAACTTTTGCAAAGCCATTCCCATGTACTCTGTAAATAATAAATATAATGTGATTCCATTAGCCTAATCATCCTACCACAGAAGGGGGATATTTGACCAAGACAAAAGCACATTTGGTAATACATCCTGGAGAAGTATAAGCAGCTGATTAGTGTAAGAAAGAAAAATAAAAGATACTAAATTTAAAAAAAAAAAAAAAGCTGTAGCTTTCAGACCACTTTTTTTTTTCCATTAGTCCTTCACATCACCTTCCACTCTTTCTTAAGTTTAGAAAATATTTCTAGGGTTTTTTTAGGAGAGAGTTTTCTATCATTCGAAGTAATGTTATTTGTGTATTCCGCCATTCAAGATAATAGAATACTACGGCATGTGCCCATGTAGTGCTGGGCAGAAATCCAATTGCCCCCCTGCCCTGTGAGAGTTGGTTATTTCAGGTCTGACAGGGAAACTTAATTAGCTAGCCACAAGCTGGGTCTTGCAGCGCCACTTGGGTGCTTCTGCACTACACTCCTCATGTCAGGTTTACTTACAGTGGCACGATGCCGCCCTGGCTCTGTGCTGGCGCAATACAGGACCACAGTGCCAGGTGTCCCCTTCTCCCCCCTGGCGCAAACCTGCTCTCCCTGCTGAGTTTGGCCGAGGCTGCCAGGGGCTGAGATGGCTCCTGAATTTGTTCAGTGTTTGGTGCCGGCGCTGCCCCGCAGTCACCTGCTGCCATAGGCTTGTCCTGCAAGCTCGGCTTCATGTGGCAGGTAAGGGTGGCTGTCACATGCAGCCGGGCTTTGGGTGTGTCAGGATGACAGGAGGCAGGCGTGAGTGTCTGAAACCATAGGATAGTTGTCTAAAAACCATGTAAATCACCACTGGGTGAGAGTCAACTGCCACGCTGATCAGTAATAAGTGGTAAATAGCCAAGCTATTCTATAGTCATTCTTGTTCAATATTACCTTGCCTTGTGTACTCTGACCACTGTAGCTGTAGATTTCAGGGGAGTATAATTTAGGAAGGAAAATAGTGTTATTTAGTATCTGAATTCCTTTTGGTCCTGGCAGACACTCTGCACTCTGACCTTGATCCAGCCAATTGTTTAAATATGTGCTGGTCGGGTTGTTCTGCTTTCCTGCTCATTAGAGACATTCCTAAGCTCAAAATTAAAGAAAACAATATTTCATTGTTGCCTTCCTCACCCTAACTGTTTAATTTTATCACTGGTATGAAAAAAAAAACCACACTTGAAGCCCTCTTAATCTATATTTTCTTGCTACCAAAGACCTGACTTCACATTTTTTTTGTGCAGTGAATCAAAGCACAGGAAGGTTTGGTTCCACACTGACTCTTGAATGCTTAGGCAAGAATAACTATAAGGTTTTGATCACCTATTTATCTGAACACATGTGGATCAATTTGTAGTTACCTTTTCAATTCATATCTAACTAATCACAGCAGAAGTAGAAGTTTATATAAGGACAAATCTAGAGGTTTAGTTAGCATTCTTTATTCTTCAGATCCAACTTAGTTGCATGTCTTGTTTATATTAACTACGTCTGCCAGAAGCCAGGTATTATGTGGTCCAGAAAAATAGTTTGAGGATAGCTGGCCAACCTTAAGCATTTTAAACAAGTTTTTCACACCTTATTTTCCTATTTTATATATTTATAAAACAGAAACTCTTAAACTGTGTCTGGATATAAAACTAGTGTGCGCTTCCTGCCATGTTTCTGTTGTTGTTATTGTAATTTAATCTCACACTTCACTACTAACTATACCTATTCTAGATAACCCCATGTATTTTAATATATATATTCAAATCTAGTAATAGTAACTCACCTCTACTTTCCTATTTATGCAAAAAAAAAGTATTTAACTAGTCTTCTGGATTAAAGGGCTATACTGTGGCATCTACAGTTTAACTAATTTATTTCGAAGTGAATTAGATTTATTTTAGGCTTTTCAGGTCTAATTTTTCCTAAAATTTTTCTGTTTCGGCAGGACTTTAAAAAAATAAAACAAAACTGATTTGACACATGATTAAATCAAAGTGAAACTGTGCCCTATAATAATAGGTTTCATGTAAAAGAATTTTTGAGCTTGTGTTAGTTGAGCGAACCCAAAATTACTGTCTATAGGTCAATCTATTCTTGAAGTCACACTGAAATGCACCCAACAGAAACTCAAACGTGTCTAAGAAGTGTTGAACCATTGTTTTATTTATTGTTCTAGCTCCATACTACAGTAAACAAAACCAGCTGCTAACTGTTTCGTATTTCTAGTAGTTTTTAGAGCAAGAAATACTGGATCCTTAAAACTGTATGCAAGGAACTTAGCAAGTAACAGGTCTGTCAGATAAACTGGCTGAAATCAATAGCTAGACTGCATAGCTTTACTTTGTGTTTATCCATTCAGTCAAACACAGAGATATAGTTGAGAAGAAATAAGGTAAGAGGTTGAAAAATTAATAAAATGCTTAGTTGGCTTAAATCTCCTGTCAAGGTCAATAACAGACTTACAGAAAAAAAATGTTTTTTTTTTTTACAGAATTTTTTTTTTTTTACAGAATGTTTTTTTTTACAGAAAAAAATGTTTAGGATAATTTGGAATTATTTAAAACTAGCAGTATATTTTATTATCAAGCTATCTATGGGAGAATAACTATTACTATTAAGTCATTAATGGTCATGAATAAAAGAATTTTAAAAATCTTAACTGTCTATGTTTTTTCTACATCCCCTTTCTTAATATATATTTTTAAAATGACCTTAGTAGCAGAAGTCCTTGCTGAAGGTAAACTGAATTTTAGAAATACCACTTATTAGCATGAATAAGAAAGTTGGCATATAACTTGTAAGCAGTACACCACCAGTACTTAAAAGCAAACTGCAAGGCTTCTGTCCTTCTTTTTCACTTTTCTCCCACTCTGTTTTGTATTCATTATCACAGTTTTTCTTTGCTCACCTCTGGCTTATTGGAGAAGCCCAAGGCTGTGTGTATGGAACAAAGTTTGTCAGTGCTGAAGTGTCAGTCCAGGTGGTTATCCAGTACTACCACTATCAAAAGTCATAAAAACCTATCAGTACAGTGGGGCTGTGGGAGCAGCAGGGATAATATGATGTCAATCTTGTAAAGGCCGGATTTATTTGGGAATGGAGCCGGGGGTGAAGATGATGTGGTGCCCAGGGCTGAGATGTGGCACATCTTAGGCATGAGGATTGTCAGAGCTCAGCAGAGAGGAGAGGAGGCTTGTGGCTCCCTTCCTTAGATTATTTTGGTCCATTTGTTCAGTCTGGCTATTGAGTTGATATGGAACCAGAGTAAATCACTTCTGTTCCTAATCTGCAAGGTGAGGAATGGCAGAATTTGTGATGAGTGAATATATCCCAGGTATAAAACACTGTGAAAGAGGCAAGCAATATTATATTGTCTGGGGGTTTAAGACAGAAAGAAGGAACTTCTGGAACAGATCTGAGGAAGGTTAACCACAAAGATCAAAATTAGGAGGAGCCTCACTCTTTCACCAACTTCTTAACCCTATGATACTCAAGAAGTATTCAGTAGTTCTGTACAAATTATTTTCTTACTGTTGAAGAAGTATGCTTGATGATTGAAATTAAACTAACTGAGAATTATGCTGGTACTCTAGATCAAGATGAGCACGCCTTGCTGACATTTTCAACAAAGCTGATTGGGAGATGTAGTTTGTTTCAAATTTTGATACTCTAACAAAACGTTAGAGGACATTGAAAAAAATGAAAAGAAATCTTTAGTTCTGTGATTTTATGTTTTTCTGTAAATTCTGGAGATCTCTTACTTAATCTGTTCTTAGTGTAAAGCAAAATGTAGTATTTCCATTCTAATTATCATATTTTTCTAGCACTATATAAAAGTATATAAACAGACGTGCTCTTATTCTAAAAAGCCCGAACAGACTGTTGAAGGTTCCCCTCCCATTTTACTTGTCTGATTTATAGCTTGAGTTGGCAGCAATGTCTATAGCTAAAGTTTCTTAACACTTTCTGTTACCACGTCTGTTTTCAATTGCTTATAATTTTGCCAACTTCAGCTGCTTCCCAGTGTTTTTAGACCTTTTAGCTTGGCCAGTGGTTTTGAGCTTTTATGATACTGGTGAGTTACTTCAGAAGTTTTATGGACCTCATCCTGAGCTGATCTAAATTTGTGTAACTTGAACACTGGGCTTAGCTATACTTTCCTGGATATAATGCTACAGAAAGCAGCCCAGCTGGTTTTATTTATTTTTTAGAGAGTTGTGATGTGAATGAGAACGAGACAGACAGTAAGGAAAATGGGAGGAAGTTGGGCTGGAAACTCTACAGTCATGACATGTAGTAACTTCTTTCTGTTATTCTGCCTTTTCATGTTGCACAAGCATGTGGATTCCATTTGACTATAGCCAGCTCTGCCCTTCATCAGGCTCAAATTTCTTGCTATGGCAAAAAGCAAGCTTGTGGGGGTTATCCTAAAGGAGGAAAACTTTACTAAGTATCCTAGTGCATTTTTTTTGCTGAATTCCTACACAGAAGAGATGGTAGAAAGGGTTGCCTCCTTTATTCAAGGAGTTCTGCATTTGTGACACCCCAAGACTGAGCTCCCCTGCCTGCTGTAGGAGTGGATCCTCTTGGATACCTGTGTGTCTGCCATTTATGTGCCACAATGTCTGTAGCAGGAGGTTCCCCTTCAGCATGGGTGCCAGAAAACGACAGCTGAGAGATGCTCCAGTCAGAACAAGTCTGATCCACCAAAGTGGTTTGCTCCAATTCCAGTGAATGCGACAAAGCTGCATGCATGAAGAGGGTTCACATGCTTAGAAGTGCCTTAACGGCTATCACAGGATTTTTCTTAATTTTATGAATAGAAATAATATGAATGATAACTTAATCAGAAGAGTTTGAGTCCTGAAGTCCTCTTTCATCTAAACAAAGTGTATTTAATCCACATACGTGTTGCTAGTTCCTCTCAGAAACAGCACTTTTTTTTTCTGCTTTGCTGACCATTATTTTGAGTACCTGTCCCAATTTATAGCTAAACTGGCCATGATTAAAAATAAGGTCAAGTGTCTTGCACAAAGATGAAGTAAATTCTAGCTTGTTCAAGAGTAGAAGACACTTGAGCCAACATCTTCCTTAACACTGGTTTCCATATTGCCTGTGCCTTTGTTAGAATTTTCCATAAAGAAATAAAAAGTTCTGAAAAAGAAAGAATTTTCACTAAAAGATGTATGGTTGCCTTCAACATGTTATTTTTTTTTTCTCTTGGCAATTTTAATTTGTTTTGGGGGGAATAAATTATTTACATACCTGATAGAAAGCAGATGAGTGATGTCAGGGAAAAAAAACATTTTAGCCAATTTCTTTTTTTTCAGTGAAAAATTACTTAAGGGGAATACCTTAATGTATTTTTGCAAACTGATCAGTGTTTACCTTCTCTGGCTCTCAGTACTTAGGACATATGTTTTGGTTTCTGTGACTCAGTTTCACTATCTAGACATTTGCTTGATAATTAAGTCTGCACCATAATATAAGCATGCGTTTACTGTTCAGTTTTTAACCCTTTATTACAAATGTGTGTTTGCACTGAATAGTACTCTGAATTGTATGGCATTCAAAAGCATTGTGCATTTTTTTAAACATTTTCGTGACCAACAGCTATCTCCATTCATTGTGTTTCATTGTGATATCAGCTTTTGGACTTTATCCTGTTTTCTTACCATCTTTTATGTTTTAGTTATCTCCTAACAGTAGCCTGAGTTTGTGCTTACTCTGTTTCAGGCATTTATGGGTTAAAGCAGAGAGAGGCTCTGTATAGTGTACTGTATTTATTTAATTTCCAGTACTTCACTGAAGGTGTCAGTATTTTCAAAGAGACTCCAGTGTTGCTGGAAATGTGTCAGTCTTATGTAGTCAGTACTATGGCTAAAATACACATGCAACAAGTTAAAGAGGATACTTAATAAAATCCTTAATTAAGGTTCAGTTTACTTACCTGAGCTCTTAGTAGGGCATGTATAGGTAGTAATCCAGTAAGGAAACCCAATTGTTGCATTTTTCTTTGAAAAAGGGCTGGGAGTAGGGTTGGGAGGGAGACTGAACCAGAAGCTTTTTATTCACGTCAGAAAAATCTGGTTTCGTTCGACCATATTAGAGACATTATGTTCTGTTGGATTGAGTAGCTTACTAAGAAAATGGATCTGAAGAAGGAAGAGAGACAGGTACAAAAACCCTAAGCAGATTATTTTTAGCCTGAGTCCATTCTCGAGCACGGTTCTCTCTTTGGTGTCAGCACTGCTGTCCTGGTCTGACCAGGGGCATGCAGTGCTGGGAGGAGGGAGAGATGCTGCTCCAGTGAACGCTGCTGCTGGGTAACTGAGGTTTGAATGTAGCGATCAGGCAGAATTTGTGCTTGTGAAACTGCTTCACAGAAGGTATTGCTGGATAGTGAGTTTGTTTAGACCAACAAATCAATACTTGGATATTATCAGTGCATTCAGCTGTTCTCACTCTGCTCCCCAGGAGAGGCAGTACCAGAGTAATCTTCACAAGTTGTGTAACTTTGTAGAGGAAAAATGTTAAATTACCTGGGAGAGTAGCAGAGTTGCTTCTCAGGAGGCTCCCTTCTTACTCAATTCACAACAAATATGGTCTAAGTCTAAGGCCTCCTTGATGTATTTGAGTTTTTACTTAAATGAATTTTTGAACAGACCATGTCTTCAGTGCAGTCTTTCAAAGACTGTTGTACCTTTTCTAAACACTTATCCCACTTCTCTCACCCTTCAGCATTAATGATTATGGTTCTTTTCTTTCCCCTTCCCTTAATCTCTGATAAATTCCTGGTACTGGTTAACAAATGCACCTATCAGTAATATAATCAATGCCTCTTACTATGGGTGGATGCAGAACTCCATGCTTCAGGGTTCAGGCTGAGCTAGTAGGATGCAAGATGGAGTAGCTTTATCATCCCTTGATCCGTAGGTGCTGAGGCCTACTTTCAGACTAAATTTCAAGGTTTTGAATGCTATTCTAAACTGGTGTTTACTGAGAATTACTTTAAAAGGAACTTCAGAGCACAGTAATGCCCTGACTGCACCCAGGAATGTGCTTTAGAGAGCTGGGTGGTACACAGGCTCCTCTTGCTAGTATATTCCATTTGCTGGTTCTCAGCTATTGAAATTAGGTGAATTAGGATGTAACTGGACAACAAGGGCATAGCTAATTACATGGTTCACTGTCCCATGTTCTCCTCTCTCCGCTCCTTATTTTGTCCTGATGCTTAGCTGATCCCTTGGTGAACCGAAAGAGTTCAGAAAGGAACAGAAAAGTAATAGAAGGGGGAGGGAACTAGACTTTCTGCTGCTGTGGTGAGCCATGTCAGTTTGCTGTTAAGTTAGAGTGGTACCACAGTCAGTGCGAGAGAGGCACAAGAGCATGTGTCTGGGAGCAAAAGAGGAAAGAGAGAGGAGACAGCGAAGGAGTAAGAGAACTGCACCTCACAGTAGCCTTTTAGGTCAGTTGAGCCGTCTTGCCTGCCATCACTCAGGATTTTGTAGTCGTTATGCCAACACAGACGTGCAACATGGATAGAGTGTGACTCACAATCTACTCCTTCATATTCTTGAGAAAAGTCTCCCAGAAGGAATAGTGTTTGAAGGAGAACGCAAGATGACTCTCTTAATGGGCCGTGAAGTGCTGACAGGCTGCTTTTAAAACAAACAAAAGCCTAAACCATCCAAAATCCTCACTTGTTTTTGTATGTTTTTGGATTTGGACTCCCCCAACATGTGTAGATGTCATACATAATATTAGACTTTGAGAATGTTTTAGGTCATCAGTCTGTTACTTGCAGGATTAAAAATTTGTCTTAAAAGATATTATGATCTGTCTGGAAGGCCGGTGAAAATGTATCCTTCTCATAGCTGTTAATCTCCACATCTGCCCCTCTAGAATGCTTTCATGTGATCTGCCCATGTTGTTTTTTAAGCTTATGTGACTGATGCTAGATAAAGATTATATAGATCAAATGGGAAAGAAGTATGATTATTTTACATACAATATAAAATTCAAAAAGCATGCTTTCATCTACCCACTCTTTAAAAAAAAATAAAAAGAAAGGGGAAGAAAGGTGTCAGACCTTACTGAGGAGATAATTATCTTATCCTGCACAGTCAGTTATATAAGAAACATTGAACTCATCAATATGAGAATATCCCCCCAAGTTCTAAAGTGAAAAAAAAGTAGATGGTTGAAGCTAAGAACAAAGGTTTGTCAGACTAAAATGGATACAGCTGTGCGTACAATTTTAATACTGTTCATAAGGAATTACACAAGGATTTCTATGAAAAGAATCATGTGATCACCAAAGCGGACATTTCTGGAATTTAGAAACATAGCAATAGTGGTGGGGTTTATGCTCAGTGAATTTGCATGTGTCGTCCTTACACTATGACTTCCTGCATTTTGACCATTGACACTCATTTGGCCAGGGCTTTCTGCGAGCCTAATGCCTGAGAGCTGCAGCAGCTGTTGGGATGTCAGGAGGTGCACAGTCACTCCAAGCAGCTCTGCCCTAAAACCTCAGAGGGGCATGGTAGCTATTATTTGATGCAACCAAGGTTTTAAAAGAACAACTTCTTCATCTCCTACTGCTTTTTGTATGTTTTGATAATATTAAGTAATTTCCTGAGCTACTTCTATGGTAAGGATACTTAGTAATTTAACACATGTAAAGCACGAGATTTTGCTTGAGAAAATCACTTGCACGTTCCTGTTAATTTTGCACGCAATTAACATGGCGTTGGCCTTTATTAGTATTAGTCAATATGATGGATGGTTTTCAGGGCAGTCGATTTAGTTTATTGAGGACTTTTAAACAGTGAGCGATAGCTCTGTAAGTCAAAGAAATAGTCGTTTAAAGGACTACCAGAAAAAGTACTGAATATAAAATAACATTTTTTGAAATTAGAAATGGTGATAAAAAGGTTCCTGAAAACAGTAAATTCTTGGACCTTTCTGAGAAAGAATGTATAGTTGGAAAATTTTAAGTCTTAATGACAATACATTGACTTTTTTTTGTTTGTTTGATATCTGTTAGGATATAAACAGGTTTGGTTTTTTATTTTTAATCTATCAGTTAACATGCTTCACTAATATTCAAAATAAAGTCAAAATGTTACTACTTAAAATATAATTGATACCTTTACCTGTCAGAAAACAAAATATGTAATTCCAGAGAGCTTTTAGAAAACACTTACTTTATATGGGATGAAAGGTATTTTTGAAAGTGAAAGTGATAGGAAAATCCAGACTTTTATGGTTGTGAGATGTAGATTTCCAGCCACCATACTCCCTCCTTAAGGTATACGTGGCGTGAATTTCATTGACACACTGACACTGTCACTGTCAGTCACTGACACCAGGTTACTGGCAGAGTAGTCAAGGCAGGAAGGCCACTTTGGAGACTGCTTGGTCCAACTCCCTGCTCAGAGCAGGGTCAGCAAGAGCAGATTGTTCAGGGCCATGTCCAGTTGATTATTTCTCGGGATGGAGATGGCTTCTTCAGGGCTTTGTATTACTTACTTAATATACACTCTGTTCTGGCTACTGGTGGTTGTAAATGTTACAGTGAGGAGCTTGGCTCTCCCCAGATAGTGTAGATTGAATTCAGGTGACAAACTGGAAGATGAACAGTTCTGCCTGGGAGCTACGCATGCAGATTCACAAGATTTGTGTTCCTTTGTATGTTTTCAAAATTGTACCTATCTTTTTTTTTTTGTGGGCTGTGATTTCACAGGCAGCTCAAGCCTCTTCAGAGGCAGAAAGGACCACTAGAGGAAATGGTCCAACTCTTCTTTCTTTCCACTTTGGTCATCAGACGCGATTCTTACCAATTCCCCAGTGCCAGACTCAGTACTGTGTGAGCACATCTTCAGCCATGTAAGGGATTTGAACCAGCTAGAAGCAAACCTATGGATTGTTTATTTTTTTTCCTTTGTTTTGTGGAGTTTTATGTTTTGGGTTTGTTGGTTGCAGTTTTTTTGTTTTGGTTTGGTTTGTTTTTTTTAAGAGACTGAGGTTAGTTTTCAGCTGGATCTGCTGAAAGATTGAAGAGACGTGGCAGAGCTGCCTTTGGTGGCCTGAAGCTTCTCAAGAAAATTTAGTCTCAGAACAATGGCTAATAGGCCTTTCATTCCTGTGTCCCAAGACTTTTTTTACTTGTATAATTTTGCCCTTTGTACTTGCTGGTCTTGATATCCTTACAGTAATCTCCCCTGTGAAATAAATATGTAGCTGAATGAACCTATTTCCTTGTAATTTAGATCCCTTAGATTTTAATTCAATTTTGATTTAAATCCTAGTTAGTGTTTGTTCCTAGTGGTAGTTCTTTGCACTAGAAACAGAGATGCACATTTTTTCCACAGATAAATTATGTTTTAGCACAGACTATGTCTGGGAGACCATTTTAATAATAGAAATCAGAAGTAGGTTGGTTGATGTTGGCAAAATCATCTGCTGTAATCCCCTGAAACAGCCGGTGCCTCTGTGGCAAAGATACTCATACTTCCTTCATGATCTGTATGTAATGAAAGCAGTTTGGTAGTATTACTGTTCAACTTTAACATTGATTTAGGTGGCGTTATTAAGAAGAGTACTTGATAGTGTTTTTAAAATTGTTTTCAAATCTTCAGTGAAATTTATTTCATCGACATTGGTAATGTGCTGTGGTAAAGATGTCAACAGTAGTTGCTACTGCCCTCAGGAAGTTAAACTTTGTGAGGCATTGTATCATTTAATTTTTGGCTTCTTGCAGCCCAGGAGCCAGACTTGGAATATATAAGTTCAAATTCTGCTGCAGTGGAAATAACCCTTAATATTAGGGGAGTCCAGCAATCTGTAAGCATCAATTCACTGAAAATAAATAAATTAGGGATGACAAGATAGTTCTTACCTCATGTGATATGAATAATTTTACTAAATATGTAGTTGAAATTCTGTAGTGTTGAGGGTTATACAAGATCTTTGGTCTAGATGAATATGTTGTTCATGGAAGTATCATCTGGAGAAAAACTGTGGTGGGTTAACCCTGGCTAATGGCGAAATGCCCACCCAGCTTCTCACTCCCTGTCCCCCCTCAGCAGGGTGGGGGAGTAAATAGGATGGAAAAGCTCATGAGTTGAGATAAAGACAGAAATAACTTACTGATTACTGTCACAGGCAAACAGACTTGACTTGGAGAAGACGAAATTCATACCAATTGTATAGTGAGAAACAAAGTAGTCAGGGTAGTGAGAAACAAAAAAAAAAAAAAAAAAAAAAAAACGCAAAATTA
>WHYT01017353.1:700377-752527 GCA_009806455.1 Tetrax tetrax
AAAAAAAAAAAAAAAAAAAAAAAAAAAAATCCCCAAATTAAAACACCACCTCCCTCCCACCACATTTTCCTATACTCAGCTTCACTCCTGACTGCTCTACCTCCTTTCCCAAGCAGAGTAGAGCATGGGGAATGGGTGCTGTAGTCAGTCCATAGCAGCTCCTCTCTGCTGCTCCTTCTTCTTAATAACACTTTTCCCCTGCTCCAGCCTGGGTCCTTCCCGTGGGCTGCAGTCCTTCGGGATAAACTTGCTTCTGCACGGGCTTGCCATGGGCTGCAGTTCCTTCAGAGTACATCCACCTGCTCCAGCTTGGGGTCCTCCATGGGCTTCAGTGTGGATATCTGCTCCAGCGTGGTCTCTCCAAGGGCTGCAGGGGATCCCTGCTGGGGGGCCTGGAGCTCCTCCCCCCCCCCCTCCTTTTTCTCCTCCATTTCTCGCCTTGGTGCTCACAGGGCTGTTTCTCAAACTTCTTTTGTTCCTTTTTTTTTTTCTTTTTTTGGCATTTTTTTGCCTTTTCTTACACAGGCTTTCTCTGAGCTCCCTCAGCCATGCCCTATGCTGGGGCCACTGGAGCTGGCTGGAACTGGCCGTGTCTGGCACGGGGCAACCCTGACCTCTCCACGCAGGGGCCGCCCTGCCAGCCCCTGCCAGCCCCTGAGCACCTGCACCAAGCACAAAATGTCAGTCATTCCATTGAAAATTTTAAATGATAAAAGAGTGTTTAAAAAGGTCATGTTCTTTCTCCAGATTTTTGGGGAGATTAAAGTATGGAGGCCTACTACCATTTCTATGAAAATGTAGTGAGCATTGCATAGCAGACAGATAAGTTTGTTTCCTATTTAGGAAATTTCCTTACCTTAACTGACTAAATGTACCAGTGAGTTTTCATTCTAAAAGTAATGTTAAGATGTTGAGTTTTGTACCAAAAGACAGCTACTATGCATGCAGCAAATTAAAATATTTTCCCTTATTTTATTTCCTTAGTAAGAACAAATAGCTTTCTGGTTTGTTCAACATGGACAGCATCATTCCCTGTGGCCTTTCTTGCCTTGTGTTTTGTGGCTCTTGGGATGGGGACAGTGATGGACTTGGTGGAAATTTTGCAGCAAGCATTTTGGTCATCTGCCTTAGGGCAGGTAAAAAGCCTACAGGAATAGTCATATGGTATTTCATATGGATGTAGGATAGTAAATGTCATCCTTCATCTTATTTGTACCTGTTTGAAATAAATATACAAATCTGATAGCAAACAGAATCATGTCAATTATGTTGGCATTTGTACCTGCTAGCAATAATTTTAAAGACAAGTAAAAGAAGCTACTTGGATAGGTAGGCATTAGGAAATGTTAGTATTCCCTTTTCTATAATTTGGGCAGAATATATGGCTCATTTGTCAGAGTTCTCAGTTGTCCTTCTTTGTGTGACATTGCATTGCTAAAACAGTTGGTCAGGGACCTGTACAGATCAATGGGCTATCTTGTCAATATTTGACAGATATAGATATGGATGAGTTGCATGCCATTAGTCACTTTGTGTTACTAATGAATATTCTTGACCGTAAGACACCAAAGATGAGAGAACAGGAGGCAGCCCAGAGCTGCTTTTCTGTCTTATACCGTCTTTGTGGCTGTTCCAACTCTTGTCAGGCTTGCATGCTAAAAGCAGTGGGAGTGGCAGTCTGATAATTTCTAATCTCCTTTTGACATCAGTAGGTCCTGTGGTGAAGCATATGTGAAAAAAGAGAGGCAGAGGAAAAAAAATAGACTTCTGAGAAAAATGCTTTGTGTTTGGAGGTGTTGCTTCTCTTACCTCCTTTGAATGTTCTTACTTATATAGAAAACTGCTTTATTATGCATGAATCTTCCTGCCTTTTGCTGCCCTGTGTTGTTTACATGCTCCTGTACATTTTGCTGGGATGTCAATGTGTCTGTGTTTGCATGAAAATTTAACTGTGGAAGGGCTGCTTTTCCAGATAAGTAATCTACTACTTTTAAAGCATCAGGGTGTGTTAAGGGCTTCACTTTCAGAAGCAATGTGTATTTATAAATCAGTTTGAATTGGGAGTTTTGGCTCGCAGGACAAGGCTTCTTGGGGATTCTTACATTATTTTATTAAACTAGGTGACACGGTTGGAAAGTACAGATTCCTTGGCTGTCAGGCACCAAGGTTAGAAACAGCAAACTTCAAGCTAATCACAGAAGAGAAGAGTTGCTTCAAGCTTAACTTAATTATGTTAGGGAATTGTAGAGAAAACTCTTGTTGGCTCTTTTTAGAGCAGAAGTGAATGTGAGCATGTGGAGACTTGATAAGGTCATAGAAAATCTTTAACACTTTGTAAATGAGAATTACTGAGAAAAGTGAAATGTTTTTAATAGTAAATCTCTTGCTGTCAGGAAGAACAGTTCCGAGATCAAAAGAAGTACAAAAGGCTGTCTTCCATCTCTAGAGACTTACACACTCCCATTCATCCCTACAGCTTAACTCCCTGCCCAGTTTTTATTATATTTCTGTTTAAAGTTACTGTATTACTTGCCGTAGCCTCATATATTCCTCAGTAAACTCTTAAGTCATCCTGAAAGTGTTATATTTTCACCTGTTGTTAAAAGCAACAGGTTTTGCTACACATTGATGCTGTTTGATCAAAGATAAATCATTTAATCTAAAAAGTTGGTGTTAGAAGAAATTATTATTACCAGAGGCTTATTGAGAGTTCTAGTATTTATACAGTTCTATAAATGTACACATTTTTACAAAGAAAGGAAAAAACTCTTTAATCAGTTACTATCTAAACTATACAAAGATGTGGTTATTTTAAAAAATAGGGGGGGGGGTTGGGAATGTAGCCTGTTCTAAATGACTAAAACAAACAAAATACAGATGAGTCTTTGCTTTGCCTTTTGGGAGAATTAGGGAAGGGAACATCAAGCAGTGATAATTTTTTATTTGCTTAGCTTGGTCATGTAAAGACACTATTTTTCTTAGTTGTTTAAATACTATTTCACTTATGTTGTATTTATAATGGGCTTCATATAGATGGTATGAACTAATAATTATACATGGTTATTGTTTTGGGATGAGAGGAAATAACAGCAATGCAACCTAATAGTCCAAGAAGAATTTGTAAAAATGCTAGAAATTATAAAACACTTCTTGGTGACTCTACACCCTTTAAAAAATTAATTTAACCAAAACCCTTCATACAATTAAAATGAAATCTCGCAAAGGGTTAGCATGTGTGCTACAGGGATGCCTAGAGCTTTTGACACAACTAGAATCACAGAATGGTTAGAGTTGGAAGGAACCTTCAAAAATCAACTATAGAGACCCCGAGGCAAAATTTTAATGAATAAAAACTTTTACTTCTTAATAGGACAGATTAATTTCCTTTAATCTTCCCAGCTATGTGAGTAAACCAGATTTTCAGGGTTATTTCCCTTTAGTCATAGAATCATAGAATGATTTGAATTGAAAGTGACCTTTAAAGGTCATCTAGTCCAATCCCGCTGTGAGGACCAGGGACATTTTTCAATGAGATCAGGTCGCTCAGAGCCCTGTCCAACCTGTCCTTGAATATTTCCAGGGATGGGGCATCCACCACCTCTCTGGGCAACCTGTGCCAGTGTTCCACCACCCTCATTGTAAAACAGTCTTTCCTTATATATCTAGTCTGAATCTACCCTCTTTTAGTTTAAAATTACTACTCCTTGTCCTTTAGCTACAGGCCCTACTAAAAAGTCTGTCTCTATTTTTCTAACAAGTATTGAAAGGCTACAGTAAGGTCTCCCTGGAGCATTCTCTTCTCCAGGCTGAACTACTCCAAATTATCTCAGCCTTTTCTCATAGGACAGGTGCTCAATTCCCCTGATAATTTTTGTGTCCCTCCTCTGGACCCACTCCAACAGGTCTGTATCTTTCTTGTGCTGGAGACTCCAGAACTGGATGCAGTAAGCCACGTGGGGTCTCAGCAGAGCAGAGTAGAGGGGCAAAGTCCTCTAAGAATTCTCCAGTACACTGATGAAACATACACCAGCTTGGCAGCCAAAGTGAAAATCATAAGAGCTCAGTAAAACAGATCTTCTGTTTGTGAACACACTGCATAGGGCAGCAGTTATAGAGAAGAAACTGCAATTTTCCATAAGAAGAAAGTTTTTCTTATGTTCCATGGTCATAATTTTAGAAGTTACTATTTAAAGTTATTGAAGCATGTGTGCTTCCTTGTGCATACTGTGAGTTAAAGAATAGATTTTAAAATGCATTTTCTGCAACTAATCCAAAGAAATCATGTTTTTATTTGTAAGCAGATATTTACTTACAGGAATATTTATAAATTTGTGTGTATCTATAGAAAGAAAAATAAAAATGCATCCATTTACTTATATGGGGAGAATCGGTTCTTGTTCTGACTTGCAACTTCTCGACTATAGAGATGGTAGCATAGAGTATATTTGATGTAGTCCAAAAGAGACAGAAACTATTTTTACAACAGAAATAATTGGGTATTTCATACCTTGCTTAATAAAGGATGTTAAAAACTCTAATTTTTAGTTTATTATTCTACCTATATTATCAAAGAGACAAAAAAATACAGAACCTCTGTAAAAACCAGATGTCACATCCCAAATTCTTGCCCATGACTGCATTGCGTCCAGTTTACTCGGTCCTAGCACATGGTGGTGAGGAGAGGTGACTCAGGTTCACTGATCCCTGTAATTGGAATAAGGGTGAAAAATTACACCAGAGGTTTGGTAGCAAATAGATTTAATTAAAATACAAGCCCAATTGACGTATGACTGATTTAGCAAGAGATTTAATATTCGCCACCTGAGTGGTGTTCTGTTCTTATGTTACTTCTAGACAGAGAGAGAGAGATCACTCTTTAGTGGGACCTATTGTGACTGGACAAAGGGTAATGGATTTAAAATAGAGGAAGGTAGATTTAATGAGGAATTTTTTTACAATGAGGGTGGTGGAACACTGGAACAGGTTGCACAGAGAGGTGGTGGATGCCCCATCCCTGGAAACATTCAAGGCCAGGTTGAACGGAGCTCTGAGCGACCTGATCTGGTTGAAGATGTCCCTAGTCCCTAGTCCTTGCAGGACTAGATGACCTTTAAAGGTCCATTCCAATCCAAACTGTTCTATGATTCTATGACTACCAGTCCAGATTCCAGGAAGAGTTAAGTTGATTTAATGTTGGTCCAGTCAAGCAGGGTCTCTGGTCTGTGGGAGCACTCGTACAGAAATCCCATTCACCCTAAGAAGCCAACATCTTTTAAAAATGCAATTTGTCTCTCCTACTATAGGTAAATCTTAGCATGATCTAGGTGGGATTAAGAATGTTGAAACTTAGCATGATCTCTATAATCGCCATTTGCATATGCAGTGGTGTCACCTGTTATATGCATTTCAGCAATAACAAGGCAAAGGACTTGATGTCTTTATGAAATGCGAGGAATGGGCAGGGTTACCTTACCTCCACAAGGTTCCGTCCCCCAGACACATCCTGTTGCAACATGGCAACTGCTCCACTTTGTGAGTGTTTGCGACATATCCTGTCTTGCACGAATAGCTTAGAGATCAACGATTTCTTCACAGTTTCTCACACCAGAACTACTTCTAATAGTATTAGTGTTACTTCATTTTTACAGCAATATTACGTTACATAACTATATATATATCGCATCAGCAGAGCTGATCAGGAGTTCTGCTACAGTGATCTCAAATACTACAATAAAATATATTAATATCATGCTATGAAAGAAAAACAAAATGACATGCTTTTAAACAAAACTAACCTAATTTAAATGGAATTAACTTTGTTCTTCAATCTGGAAGGAGGACTGGGTCATATTGTTAAAGCAATGGTCTTTAAATAGTGTGAAGGCTTAAAAGAAATATCTGTCACATAAGTGAGTGTTACATAGGGTTTATTTTACCGTCTCTGTAAAAATGAGAAATATTTTCTGTCTCTGTAACGCTTGTCAACCTCCACTTTCTTCCAAGTATGTTCTGTAGAAAGTAATTCTTTCCTGACATCATATCTCACTAATTATTAGTACAATACCACAAACATCTCCAAGGCTTTGTAAGCCCTGTGGTACAGGCTATACATGTAGTAACCATTTCTATACAAAGCCTTCACATCATAACAGCACTAAAAACTAGAAGGAATGGAAAAGGAAGCAACTTAAGAAGAAGCCAAAAAATTCCATTTGTAAATCACTGACGTCTACTGACAATGTTATCTGTTGAAGGTATTCCATGATAATATTATAAACAAACTTCATCATTAATTCAAAGCTAATCTTGTTTAGTCAGTGAGAACTTCCACTATTCCTTTATATCTTAAAAAAAAAAAAAAGACATTTACAGTTTCACTTTTTTCATGGCTGGATCTTTTTGTATAAGACCAGCACAGCTGTAATAAGGATCCTTATTCCATATAAGAAGCAGCTAATGAAGATCAATGGGTATTTACTCCAGGAGATTGTCAGAAAAGATTGCATACATGACTCTTTTTTAGACTTTATATTCACTGATATGCCAGTCTTCAGGACCTCTCCAGCCACTCACCCATTCTTTATAACTTCTGTAAATGAATATGAATTCAGTGAGAAGTTCATTGTCTTTGTACAGTTTCTGGCCTTTAGCAATTCTCTTCTCAACTTTTTGTTCCATCTGTCTTGTTATGTTGGAGATCATTTGTAGGTACCTTGAAATACATTAATATTTCTGAGATCACCTGACATAAGTGAGACTTATGTGTTCCTCCAGAAACACTGATGTGTCCTTCACAACAAAACAGAATAGTATCCTCACACCAGTTATTGTTTGTTCTTTGTACTTAATACTTTCAGTAAGGTTGATTGCTGAAAAGGCAGAAAGGCGAACTATTAATTAAAAATGAATGCACTCATTCAGATCTCAAGGTATTACAGGCTCTCCTTCTACAGTGTGTCCTGGGAATACAGAGTTTCCTCTTTTGGCTCACTCATTTATTGTTGATTCAAAGAATTCAAGTTGCCTGTCTGGAAGCTTCATCCTTTCTGACCTGTGTGCTTCTACCCATTTGGTAAGAAGGATTTTAAGTCTGGACCATGACAAGGATGTGCTCAATAGCTACCGTGGTGACTGATACTCTAGTGGGTCTTTTTGTTCTCTGATAAAGTCTGTCCTATGTGTAATTAAGGAACTTGTTTGAGAAGAATCCAAGGCTCTGGGTCAAGAAACTATTTTAAATTATTTTAAAAGGCGTGTTGAATACACTGCTGCTTAGAATGAAGATAAGTATGTGCTTAAAGAGGTAGCTTTATGGGGGTACTTTCCTGGATTGGGACCTCTATTGAATCACAGTCCTATTTAGTCTACATTTTGCAATTCTTACTCATTTCTCTTGTGAATACTTTGCTGTCTTAGTTGTTATGAATGCAGCTCTTTGTTTTCTGTATCTGGAATTTAGTCTAAATAATGACCTCCAATGAAGTACTTCTGTAAGGTCACAAACGCCTCTCAGAGCCAAGCTAAAGTAAACATCCTAAATAATGATATTTTATTTTTTTTTATGGACATAATATATCACTGACAAATATTGAAAGTTCTCCAGTAAGGGAATGGCAACTCACCACCTCATTTTCTTTGACCTACAGGCTGCTTTTTCTTCTGAAGAGTTTGTTTAATTGCAAAGGTCTGAACTCTTGAGTACCCGCATACAGCGCATATGGCTAATTTAAAGCCAGTACATTTGATTCAGAAGAGGATGGTTAAAACAGGCTGATTCTGTCCTGATGAAAGTCCCCTAGCCTGGCAGTCTAGAGACATTTCATTTTGAAGCACTCACTTCTGATCCAGAGTATGATGGTCCTTCTGTAGTCTCACATTGAAATGTTTGAACAGAAGACCTGCTTTTTCCTTTAAGGAAAAATGATAAACTAAAATCCTGAACAGTGTGTTATCTGATCCCATTATTAGGGAAGCCTGCAGCTGTTCATATTTTTTGCTCTGCAGCACGTGTCACTGTGGCAAATGGAAAATATTTTCATCCTCTAAGATTACAGAGCCACTGAAAGGCCATAAACAAAACATAACTAGAATTGTGCATGTAAGTGACAGTTAATGTAACTTCTCAGAAGAAGGTAAGGGAGAGAGGAAGAAAAATACAGGACAGGATTCATACTTTTGCCTGCAACAATTAATTTAAGAGAGAATTTCAGAGTAAATTATTACACACATATCAGTGGAAATGTTTTGCTTCCATTGTTCTCTGACTAAACACAAATATATAAACCTGAGGAAAATACTTTGTAATGAGAAGTATGCATGTGCATATGTATTTTATTCTATTTAAAGTCATGCATATCAGAAAACAGTTGCATCGACGTTAATGCACTTTGATGGTTTCTGTTCCCAGGGTATCTGACAGGCTTGCAGACCTTATTGGTAATGAAAGAGAATGTGTCAATGGCTCCCTCTTTAAGATCTGATTTGGAAGCAAAGTGATTTTTTCAAGGTCAGACAGGAAAGTCTGTGTCTTAATTCTTGATTTCATCAAGCCTAAGGCCCTAATCCTGGTGTTCTTACTCTGTTCTTGTGAGAAGGTGGCCTTAGCATTTTTCTCAGTGTTTCCACATTCTATCCCTAATTTATCCCTATGGGGTTTTTTTAATTAAAAAAAAAAAAAAAGTAACAAAATAATTCGGAAACTTTTGATTTGAGTGTTGTGGCTGGTAAAAGTGTTTTGAGACAGGATTGGCGGTTCATGCCACAGCAAAAGAAGAAGAGTAAGGTGGTGCTGTTTGTTCAGGCTCAGAGGAGAAGACACAGCATGTCCTTTGCTTTTCATACTAAAGATGCTGCCAGTGATTATTGAATTTTATCCAAACCACCTCCAGCATATCTAGAGGTCTCTCATTTCGCCCGCCCTTCCCCACAGTCATTGGCTCTTATGGGAGTGACGTGGCAAAGCAGAAGCATGTTTCCCCTGTTTCCCAGACCCCACCTTTCTTCCAGTCTGCTTTCTATCGCACACCTGTGGAGCAGGGCTGCTGCCAGATCCCAGTATTACAGGCTTCCTTTCATGGGACCTCATTTTGATACTCCTGCGTGACAGTGACACAGGTATTCCTGAATGAGCTGCACCACACATCCCTCGAGTGGGTGTTGTGCCTGCTGGAAAAAGAAATTCTTAATAAATTAAATAGAACAGTAGTAGTTGCAGCATGTGTGTAGGAAAATCAATTCACTGGGCTGATGTCCTAAGTGTAAAAAAGATATAGCAGTGCCAGAAACCACTCATGTAGCTAATTAGGAGTGATCTGATAATCTATTTTCTTCATTTGCAAGGTGCTTGAACAGAGAAACCCAGAGGCATTTTAAAAAGGGGAAGAGAGGGGGGAGTGCTTTAGAAACCTTTTAGTCTTGGCATCCGTAGCTACTCAGCTCCGTGGGCAGCTGCCTGCGGGCCAGCCTAGCAGGGCTCTGCTGCCAGCCAGCCCTTCCCAAGGCAGAAGGAGCCAAACCAAGGCTCCTGGCCCTGCTGCCATACCTGAAACCACATGTAATGTTTGTTACAAGTACAAATGAACCGAACCTCAAAATGGCATGATCTTACGTCTTTTACAGTAGTGATAAGGCTGTTGACTGTGGCCAGGCTCAACACAGCAAGATCTTTATAGAAGGCATTACTTGGTGGCTAAATACAGTCCACTAATTCACCTCTCTTGCTTTTTCAAGTATTCAGACTTGTGTCTAGAAATAAACCCAGACATCTGGGAAACAAGAATAATATTTTAGGGATTAAAAAGTTAATTCTGAAGATATAAACTGTCTACTGTTTAATAAAAGAGAAAGTGACATTGTTACTACTTTAAAAATAATCTGATTGATGTGATTTGGTAACCAGCTGGGACTGAGTGTTCACATCCGTACTGAGAGCACACGATAAAAATAACAAAATCAGAAAAAGGGTTTAAAATGCTCTTTTCCTGTTTAGGTGATAGGAAGGCCACAGTCAGCAGAGTTGGAAATGCATATTTCACATCATGGACATCAAAAACATAGGACATACTTCTAGCGTCAAATCTGTCCATTGCATCAGATCATGTTTTCAAACATGTACTCTTGAATTCAGAGCTTTGATTTATGAAGTGTGTTTTGGTGAAAAATAGGTATGAATATTTCTTTTTCCTTTCAGTCTTTTTAATTCCACCACTTAGAAAGCAATGTCATATCAGTACAAAATTCCTTGAGCGTTCTTCATGAAGCAGTTTTTATTCTCTTGCTTCCCTTTTGTTTGGGATCGACTTCTGGGAACATACTGCGAAGTGAACTGTGAACTGTGATTTTACAATGTTAATTCTAGGGCATCAGAGGAGTATAAATGTGCAGAAATGGGACAAAAAGGGGCATTGGTATCTTTGAGAGTCTGGATGAAGTGAGGGAACAGTTTTGTATTTGTAGTTGGGTCTTGGTTAATATTCTATTTTATTATGTTTGGCTGTTGTGCAATTATGAATTTCACTTTTATTTGACTGGTGACACAAAGGTATGATCTTTCTTCACACTCTGGCATGGGAGTGCTGTTGGCACATCCACAGCACAGGGAGCAGGTGCCAGGAACTGGCGCTTTCAGGCACAGCAATGTTTCCAGCTCCTGAGGTGCATTTGAGACTGATCGGAAGGACTAGATCTCACTTTTGGCCCACAGTCCCAGAAAGATCCTGCAGCAGACAAGGATTACCATCATAGATGTGGACTACACCTTATCCTGCTAGTTTGTTCTTCATGCTTTGCCCTACCATTGTGTAGATGTGTACCACATGCAAACTGTAGTTTTAGTCAGAAAATTCCCACTTAAAATTTCCAGCTTATTTCTGACATCTATTACATATCCAGAATGGGGCAAAATTCAAGATACAACTTATGCAATTAGCTTGTTTCAAGTGTGTTTTTCTTCTCTGCTTTGCAATATGTCTTTTGCACAATGAGAGGAGTCATAGTGATGCAGTTCAGCATGGAAACAGCTGAAGACTGGATCCACAGTGACCTCAATGTCTGATGGAAACAACTGGTTGTGGCCCAAAGTGGTTTGATGATGATATTCCCTATGGGGAAAAAAATGCCTAGGTTTTTCCTTAGAGTTGTTGATCAGTCTGGAATAGACAGCATGAAGCATGAAATTTTGTGACTGTCGTGGCTGCTGGATATTCTCATGGCTTCAGAGGCTGTGAGATCACCGTGTAGGTGGGATATGGGCTGCTGTACCATGTGTAGTTCAAAAAAGTGAACAACTACAAAATCTGTCTTTATAGTACCTTTTTATCTTGCATACTTCGATCTTGCAGATTGAGTGTTTTAATTGTACCGTCTAAGAGAGATGACATCTGAATTACATGTTATCACTTATTATTTTTAAGTATGGGAACATAGGTAGTTTTTGCATTGGAATGGCTGTGTGAATGATTGGCTAGCGTAATGAATTTCTCATTCAGGAGTGAGTGTGGAGCTAACATCCATTTACAAAAGGAACAAATGGCTTGCAGGAGCAGGTGGCTGTTCACAGGAATTACTCCAGCAGGTCTGAGTTTATACGGGAAGAATATCTTGTGCTCTGTTTTAGTTATGCCTATACAGTTTCACTACAGATGGCAGTAGCAGTTTCCCTAGCAAGGCCTTCTAAAGACTTCACTGATTCACTATAAAGCAATTGTTTTATGTCTTCCCCAAGGCACAAAAATCAGACCTGTGCCTAAGGAATTCTGGAATTCCTTTATAGTTGCAAGAACACTGAGGCTGCACCGTAATGTGTCTAAAATACTGCTTTCCTGTAACTCAAGCTTAATTGGAAATTATAATCTGACAGTATACATAGTACGTAGTATTTTAGTGACAAATCTACTAAAATTTGATCTTTAAACTTATTTCATTTCAGTTGTAATCTTTATGATTTATGACAATTATTTCTGTGTCTCAGTTTGGAAAACTGTTGTATTCCTTGTCTAGAGACAGCAAGAATTAAAAAAAAAAAAGAAAAAAAAAAGTATTTTCTTTTATTGTAGTTGGTAAGGAAAGATTTTAAAAAATCATCTTAAAAAAGAGGTGCCAATTAAAATGTTGCCTTCTTAATAAGTTTTTGAAATGCACATTTGTTACTTGATCTTTTTTAATATTCAAGCCACTTATATATTTAAAGATTGTTTCAGAAGTTTGAAATTTGTTATTTAGTTTTCAAACCTATGGCCATATACTTTTGTAAATCTTGAATGCTTTGATATAGTTTTATACTAAGAACAACATAAGGATAAACTGAGCAATGAAGAGATGTAAAGATCACTCTAGAATGAGAAATAAATACCAGCTAAGTGTTTTGGCTGGTTGGTTGGCTGGTTTGTTTTTTGTTTGGTTGTTTTTTTGGTTTTTGTTTGTTTGTTTGTTTAGTTGGTTGGGGTTTTTTTCAGTACTTGGTAGAATCTCATTGCCTCCAAGATTTCTCTCTGTTCCCTCATCTCAGACTGCCTAGCAAGATGACTGTTGTTGGGCTAATTTGTATAGGGGGGATTGCGACTATTTCATGGAAATACATGTACGTACAATTCTTCAGATAATTAATCACATCTATTCTATGTCTTGTCTGGCACACTTACAAAACCATGACAGATCTGGCCAGATTTTGGCTCTCCCTTTGGGAAAATACAACTACTGTATGTCAAATCTTGCCAAATTACTGCAGTGAAATCCCTGCTCGTGCTACAGTGGTAATAAGTCATATTCAATACTTTTTTTGCTACCATTTCCATATGAATATTTAGTTAATAAACTAGTTACTTTGTTATTTTAAATTGGACGGTGTCAGCGGTTATTGATGGAAAAATGCTAATTTACACATGATAACACTCTAGACCTGTATTTCTAATGAATAAAAGTACATTATTTAAAGGGAATAACAGCACAGTTTATAATTATCTGAAATCAAGTATTTTGTTTTGTATGAACGTTGTGAAGAAGAGTTACCTGTGACTGTATAGGTGCCAAGTGATGATGTGAGGTCAGTTAATTTCTTTAGTCTGTGGAGTCACAAGTCACCATCAAGATCTTGAACATTAAATTAGAAAAAAAAATTAAACTGATGATATTCTTTAAAATTTAATTTTATCTTACTTATGTGACATAAGAAGGAAAAAATGCTTTGTAGTTCAGCGACATCTTGATTGTTTGCAAGCTACAGCCCATCATCTGCAATAACTCCAGCTTTGGAAGACAGATCCCTGTACATGGGAAGGGATACATTGCCTCACATCCCTCTGATACTTTCCAGAACTGAAAACTGTAGCCGACATTAAAGGCATTCTGTGGTGATTTTCTTGTAAATTTGACACCAGAGATAAAAAACAGCCCTGCAGCACCCACAGTTAACCACTAAATTTCAGGCGCCAGTGGCATGATGTCGTTCTGTGTCCATGAAATTACCCGTGGCATGTATTTCCCCCTCCAAAAATCTTTATGTTCAGAGTACCTGTAGGAAAGCGGCTGAATTGAAGGTGGATGCAATGGTTAAGAACAACATGCTATATGAGAGTAGCGTAGCATCCAGAAAATTACTATGCTTATTGCAAAGTGAAAAAGAGAAGCTAGTGTAACAACCATTAGAGAAGAGAGCTGATGGGTTTAAGCTGAAGCATGTGGGGGACATTTTAGTCCGAGTTCTTCTTGGAATCCTTATTCTGAAATAACATATGTAGCCAGTATGTCATTTCCCTCTGTATCCACCACCTCATTAATACAGGCTGGCAAAAAAGAAAAAAAAACAAAAAGAATGTGCAAGGCTTGCTACGTCTAGTAAAAGGAGGTTTTGCATACTGTAAAAAGAGGTTTACTTTGGGTGTCTATTCTGTGTGACCATTACTATTCAGTGAAAACTCTGTTTTCCTAAATATGTGCTATTAGATTGTGACACTTATTTGGGCTGCCAGAAAACCTGCCTACTAACCTGTGAAAGCGTGGACTTCAGTTAAATAACGATTCTAGTTTCAAAATGCTAGTGAAATGAAAACCAAAGAGTTTTGCCTCTGTTTTAGAGGGAAAGTGCATAGTGTATATGAATAACTTTATATTTCATGTACAAATACAGAATTTGGATCGAGGGTATATCAACAGATGGTTATTGGAGGCAAGTTTTAACAATACTGTGCTCTCACTTAATATTTCCTACTAACAGCTGTGCAGCAAAGTTAAGCTACTTTGGGCTTCATCCCTGTGAGATGTGTACAGATCTTTTTTCTTAGGGCTAGGAATTGTCAAATGCGGACTATGGGGAGCTTGTTTGCATGGGCCTCATAACTTGTACCTGGCAACCTGGGGATTTTGGTTTGTGTCAGGACATCTGCAGCAGGTTTTCTTTTCATCTGCAAAGTAGCTGGCTTGGTTCACAGCTGAGGTCAGGAGTCTCCCAGGGGGCTGCAAGGCTCACAAGGCCACAAAGGTTGTGAAGATTTGTCTTCTGCTTTGCCGTTGTCATTGGTTTGGACCTGTTGGGCGCTGGTGTGGTTATTTTTCTTCTCTCACCTGTACCTCCATGGATGAAACACATGAATTCTCCTGAATTCAGAGCAGGACTGAATTCAGTGTCCATCTGCTTCTTCTGTACTGATCCTGTGTTTTATCCAGTATGAGTCAAAACAGGAACTGCCACAAGTGAGTAAATGATGGCTCATTTCAGGCCAAGTTGTGGTAAGATGACTCAAGCAGGTTACAAGAATATTAGAGTGTCACATAGGATAGGAAGTGCCTCTCTTACACCTTTGCATTAATTATTTTTATCTTGCAGTCACAACTGACTTCCCTACTTGATTTGTAAGGTGTATGCCAATGGAATGTAGCTTTTTTGGTTTTAATTATCGAATCGTAGAATCACAGAATAGTTTGATTGGAAGGGACATTTAAAGGTTATCTAGTCCAAGCTCCCTGTGAGGAGCAGGGATTAGTCTGTCTTTGCAGCTTGTGTATGGAAAGAGTCATAATACTGCCTATTTGAGCAAAGGATTCAAAATTGTCTTGCATCATCCATTTGTATAAAGTATGTTCTCTGTATTTTTGGTACATTAGAGTGACTGTAACTTCTTGTAAGTTAATTTCATGAGTTTAGAGAGAAGGAAAAGTGTTACAGTTTCTATTTCTTTTAGGTCTTTTATGACCTAAACTGTTCTTCATCATGGAACTTATTGCTAAAACAGTTTTCTAAAAAGAAAATAGTGTTTACAAAGTAAACATTTTTTCTGGCTGCAAGATTGTTTGCTGTCCAGGAAGCAAACACATTCTAGTTCATTACATATATTTTGAGTGTATGAAAGGAAAATAAGTTTATACATTTTAAACGTGTAGCTCACAGACTTTCCGGCTGGAACCCACTTGGGAGTCATAACACATTTCCAGGACCTCCCCTAGTGAGACTCCTCAGATATCAGAGTAGTAGTGACTCATCGACCGCAGGAGAGGCAATTGAATTAAAACTTAAATATTTATGTGTCTGACTCACTCAAATTGCAAAACAAATACAGCCCGATTTCTGGGTGAGATATCTGTGTTTCTCAAGAAATGTTGGAGCTGGTATTTCAAGAGCTGCAATGGCCTGGATTTGGCTCTTGGTCCTTGTTTTCACACCACCTTTTTTTTTTTTTTTTTAAAGTGGTTTTCACAGCTTTAGAACTACAGAAGAAGGACTATTATAGCTTAGTTATTAAATATATCTGGAGTACTTGATAGTAATTGAATAGAAATTGAATTTCTATCAGATGGTTCAGCATGCTTTTTTTCACACGTTAGCTGTTGCTTTTGGATGTCCTGAGGGTCTGAGGTAAAGGTGGCTGTAAACGTTACTGCATTAGAACAGCATCATTCTCCCATCATTTCCCAGATACATAAATGACTGTCCACAGAGAAGTACAATGAAAAGCTGAACAAAGGAAGTGATGTAGCTACTGCTTACAGGCCCAGAGATTGACAGTAGCAGCCACCAGGTCAAATGTCTTGCTCTGCCCAGCACAGCATCAAGATCTTTGGAGGGGGAAAAAAAAAAAAAAAAAGTTAAGCTTGATTCTCTGAATTTATTTCTGAAGATTTCTGAAGCTGGTCTTGCTAACCACATACAGCGCAGATGTCGCTGCCCACACTCCACTGCCACTTCCCCCTGCAGTCAGGTGCTGGATCTGAGGCCATTTCATTCTTCCAGGTCAGTCTGTTTTGAGAAGGCTATAATATATACCTAATTACCTTACAGCTAAGAAAGCCTTAGCAGATCTGACAGATCGAAAACTGAGCATGTGCTTGCTACAGCCATCAGTTGAACCTAACTATTTTATTACACATTTTCTGTTCCAAAATCCTGATTTCCAGCTTGCCTTTGAACAAGAAGTACAGGGACTTGTCTGTCATCAGCAAGATATGAGGTATTTCATGAGACCACAAATAAAGTTGTTGTTCTCCAAACCCAAGTACAGCGTTTACTTTTCTTAAGACAGCTTTCTGAACCCCACAAAAGTGTGGTCTGAAAATATAACCAAATGTTATATTCAACTTTATTTAAAGCATGTCTGATGTGCTATTGCCAATAATTATCAGCTCTTCGTGGCCATGGAAAAATTATATTACTTGTTCCAGTAGTCTTTTTTTTGGTTTTTTTTTTTTTTTTTTTATCCTCTGGGTCTCAGTGTAAGAGAAGGGTGTAGGTACAATCACCTTAATGATCTGGCCCATTCAACATCCTATCTCACCATGCAAGAAGTGGAAAAAAGTCCAAGTGATGGAACACCACAGCTTCAAGTTTATTGGTTTTTCATCTTTCCACCAAATGAAATTGTTGTGAGTTTTCTGTAAGATAGCCCGACATGTCTACTCAGCAGGGATATTAAAACAGTTATGCAATATTGCTTGTTTTGTGTATGGAAGTGAGATATTTATTTATCTTTAGGCTGTGATTTGGTTCTGGTTGTTAGGGAATTACGGTGAATTATGAGTGGTCAGTTACCTTAGAATGTTTATAACACAGCACTGAAGGATATTTTGGAGAAGAAAGATTTTTACCTTGGTTTTGCCTTTTTCTGCTGGTTGATACAGATGTTAGTGTTGTTCCAAGGGAGATGAAGGTGCCAGAGCGCAGCTGTGAGCAGTGGGAGCCTCTTCTCTAACAAAGGCTTTGAATTTGACACTGGATTTCGGTGTTACTTCAGCTCCCAAACTCATGTAACTCATGCTGTGGGAAACAGGCTTAATGCTTAGGCACTCAGGTGAAAGGACTGAAGAGTTTCCGAATAGGAAAGAGCTTATTTAGTATGCAAGGATGCAGGGGATCATCAGCCTTCCCCCAGGCACAGCAGGGGCAGATCCACAGCCAGCTCCTTCAGTGCTGAATAACTCCAGGGCCAATCAGCTGCCATGTCCACAAAACAGGCTGTCATTTACTGCCACCAGTCACTGCTGCTGTACATATTTTAGCTAATTTATTAAAAAAATAAGTCTGATCTAAGATGAATATGGGATTGCAAAACCCAGCTGGAATCAGGTAGGTTCCACATGGACTGATTTTCACAACTGGCATCCAGTCTCTGAAGAAGCTCAGTGGAAAATGACTGGCAGAGCTTTCCATCGGAGATGTAGTCAGCCACATTAGCGAGAAGGCTGGGCAACAGAAAGAGGGACACACTGAATCATTTTAGTTAACCTGCACAGGGTGCCTTTATATGAATGCTAGAGTGCAGTTAGTGATCACACATCACTTCTTGAACACACTCCATAAACATCTCACTTCAGATGAAAAATATTTTAGGTGTATCCTTCTCATCTTCAGTTTATTGCAATATTTAATATTAAGTGCAAATCTGGCTTTCAAGATTTCTTCACGCTGAAAGCACGAAGGGTTTCAGGGTGGCGAGGAATGGGCGTGCTGCAGCTAGCTGCAGCTGTGCTGAAGCCCCCATGTCTCAGCTGAGTTTGCTATGTGAAGCTAGGCTCTTCAGGAGGTGAAAGCTGGACACATGATACCTGTGCACATATAAATATTTTTGGTATAAATGATGGATCCTTGGGCATTTAGTGGTCCCTCCAGATATACAAACCTCCGCTATTGTGTTCCTAATCATCGTGTAACTCTCACCTGTGAACAGGCTATTGTGTTTGACATCTGTGAAAGTCTGCTTCCTACTTGGGCATACTGCCCTCTCAGTGACATGTACTAAATCTTCTCAGTGGGGAAAATAACCTTAACTGATAGAGATAGCATAGCCTTGAGTCAACAGAGCGCGACTAAACATTGAAGTCCTTGTATTGTGAATTAGCTCCGGCATGCGTGTTGTTCTGCCAATTCCAGCAGTCTGTGACCAGATAACTGGTTCTATCAAGTGACCAGATCCTATAACAGTTCAAAAGAGGGAAATGTGTGTGTGTAAACATACAGGGAATTAAACAGTATACAGAAATGGATATTAAAATGTCAGCTGTGTTCTGAATGCTGAGTAATATAGTAACAACACGGTTTAAGAATGTACTTAGGTTCCATACAGTTGCAGAATAACACCCAGTTCCCAACTGCAGCTATTACTGCTGTTCACAGAGGAGCCACCCAGCAGCGATGGCAGTCAGTAAGCCAGAGCTGCTGATCCATGAGTTGCAGGCTGGGGTAGCTTTCCTGGATTGCTATCATTGAGCATCCTCTAGAGCAGTCTGTCTCAAAGTTGGAGATGGAAATCCTCCACTGCCTTACACTTCTACTCTGGGCACAAAAAGTTTGCTTGTTACTCTGCTTTTTACTCTGCAACATAGTGACAGCATCGGTGGATAAGGGACGAGCAATGGATATCATCTACCTGGACTTGTGCAAAGCTTTTGACACTGTCCCACACGACATCCTTCTCTCTAAACTAGAGAGGCATGGGTTTGATGGACGACCACTCTGGGGATGAGGAGTTGGCTGGACGGCCACACTCAGAGAGTGGTGGTCAACAGCTCGATGTCCAAGTGGAGACCGGTCACAAGGGGCGTCCCGCAGGGGTCCGTGTTGGGCCCGGCCCTGTTCAACATCTTTGTTGGTGACATGGACAGTGGGATAGAGTGCACCCTCAGCAAGTTCGCCGATGACACCAAGCTATGTGGTGCCGTCGACACGCTCGAAGGGAGGGATGCTGTCCAGAGGGACCTGGACAGGCTGGAGAGGTGGGCCCGTGCCAACCTCATGAAGTTCAACCAGGCCAAGTGTGAGGTCCTGCACCTGGGTCGTGGCAACCCCAGGCACAAATACAGGCTGGGCGGAGAATGGATTGAGAGCAGCCCTGAGGAGAAAGACTTGGAAGTGCTGGTGGACAAGAGGCTCAACATGAGTGGGCAATGCGCCCTTGCAGCCCAGAAGGCCAACCGCATCCTGGGCTGCATCAGAAGAAGCGTGGCCAGCAGGTCAAGGGAGGTGATTCTCCCCCTCTACTCTGCCCTGGTGAGACCCCACCTGGAGTACTGTGTCCAGTTCTGGAGCCCCCAACATAAGAAGGACATGGACCAGTTGGAGAGGGTCCAGAGGAGTGCCACGAAGATGATCAGAGGGCTGGAGCACCTTTCCTATGAGGACAGGCTGAGAGAGTTGGGACTGTTCAGCCTGGAGAAGAGGAGGCTCCGGGGAGACCTGATAGCGATCTTCCAGTACCTCAAGGGGGCCTACAGGAAAGATGGCGAGAGGCTGTTCAGTAGGGCCTGCTGTGATAGGACAAGGGGTAATGGTTTTAAACTAGAGGGAGGTAGATTTAGATTGCATATTAGGAAAATTTTTTTTTACAATGCAAATAGTAGAACACTGGAACAGGTTGCCCAGAGAGGTGGTGGATGCCCCATCCCTGGAAATGTTCAAGGCCAGGTTGGATGAGGCTCTGAGCAACCTGATCTAGTCAGGGATGTCCCTGCTTCTTGCAGGGGGGTTGGACTAGATGACCTTTGAAGGTCCCTTCCAACTCTAACCATTCTATGATTCTATAATTGCTGTGGATTTTTTTTTTATTTTTGATGTGGGCCATCTTAATTCAAACCCAAGGATTTTTGTATAGTTGGTGAAGATGCTTAATCCATTTTTTTTTTTCAAGGTAATCTTTTTTTTTTTTTAGTTACTCCTGCTCTGTTTTGCAGCAGCATAATCCTAAGAGATGGAAAGATCTGAGAATCAGTTAATCTAAGAAAATAGTCCTTGAAGGAAATTAGTAAACAGATTGTACCCCATGCCAGGGAATTACTTTGGCTGGAAAAAGCCATGTGAATGTTTTATTGTTGAAATCAGTATTTTATAGACTTGCTTCTCACTGTCAGGATTCACGCAGTTAATGATGTACAAACCTATTCTCATAAAGGAAATGTTCATCTAAATATTACAGAAAATGTGTTTGTAAAGGACTTTAAACTGTCTTACAGGGTACTGTAACATTTTCCCCTATGAGCTGCTCATGTGTATAATACCTAATCTTGCTATCAAAGCAGTCCTGTAGCAGAAAGAGTAACCCAAGCACAATTACCTCCTGATTAATCAGCTCATTTGCATGTTTGCCACTCCGGTGCCTGTGGCAATATTATGCTAAACACAGATGGGTTCTCTGATTGTCCTCATATTTAGGTTTTGATGTAGCTGCATGTGAAATGGGTGGTGGGAATAGCAATGCAGATGTAGCTACAACTAGTCTGGAGAAACCTGAGCAGAGCAGTTTCACCTTTATTGTGTGGAGCTGGAATTCCTTAAGGGTTATCTCCTTCCCTGCACATATTTGGAATTTTTGTACTAATCTTGCCCTTCTGCATCACATCCTAAATACATTTAACATGTGGCAGTGATTTCCACTCCAAGTGTGTTTTTTGGGACTCCTATTAGCAACAGTTGCTGAAATGTTCAGTGTGTCTCTCTGATGTGCGGTATATTTTGTGTTTATATAATTTCTTTTCTTTTTAGTGTTTTCACTTTAAAAAAAAAAAAGTTAACTCATTCTGCTAGCCATAGTTATAATATAATTGCAGACTAACCATGGATTATAAGTAGTCTTCCTCCATCTCTAACACTGCCTAATAGGTTAGGTATATTTTAGTTCTCTGAACATCCAGCATGGACAGAAATCTGGGCTTGATAGAACCAGTTATCAGATTTACTATGGCTGGTCCTGTATTTCATCAGTCTCTAGCCACATTATAAAAAGATGCCAGGAAATAACGTTGTGCTCCATGATTTATCACTTGCTTATGCATGAACAGACATTTGTATCCTTTTCAACCCTTTTCGTTTCTTCTATTTCTCCCTAGATTAAGTTGGTTTGTAATTTGATGGTTTAGTTCCAGCACTTGTCTGTCAAAAGCAGCCATATTCATCCAGTAGGCTGTAAAAGCAGCTGTTTAATATTATTGTCCAATACTGGAGAATAGTAGCCAGCCTTGATACAGATGTCCACAACCTTGCGTGCTTTGAAAAGATGTTTTGCTAAGTAGATGCAATTTGAATTCACAGGTTATTACAAATTAAGTTGTCCTTTTCCACAAAAACAAAGTGTTTGTAGAGGAGAGATGTTTGATTTTTGGCGGGTTCTCTTAAATGTTTCAAGTATTTTGCATTAGTATTTTAAATGCATTGCAGATACTCCTCAGTTCCTTGAAAGCCTTCTTCCTATACTATAACCAGGAGAGATCACCTCTCTTTGTAGCACAGAAGGTTGTATGGGTAAAACTGCAGGTCAGCCATGCTGAAACAAGTTCTGTTACCAAAAAGTACGGCAGAGATTTATTTCTAGATTTGTCTTCAAACTAATGAAAAATAAAGATTGCAGAAGAGGTAGGTACTTTAGTGAGAAGAAGCTAGATCTACTGAAAATGAGTGGAGTAACAGCAAAAATCCAAGCATTTTCACTGGGTAGATATCTGAGATTATTTTAAAAATTCATAGAATGAAAGTTGTAGCCTTAAATAAAGCTAGTGGAAAGTTGTGTTATATTAGTTATATGACTAAAGTTCTGAAAGAGATGGCATTTTATAAAAATCTGAGAGTAATTAAAAGTGAAAATACAGATTTAAGAGGACAATGGTACCTGCAGTATGAATAAAAGCATTGATAATATCACTCTAGTATTTTCTAGATTTTTTTTTTTTAATTCTGTAACCTATTGATTTTAGTTTTATTTAATTTCGGAGCTGCTTACATCTGTTCCAAAACTGTCGTTTAAATTCTGATGACTTAAATTACATAAGTTTTTAACTATGCTGCCAGATGGTATTAGCAGAATCCTTTGCATTATCTACAGGGTAAGTGGTAAAGAGCTGGCTTTTGTGTTTTCTCAAAAGCTCTGGCTAGTGTGGGAAATTAAATTTAGAAAACAACTGGATTTACTGCAGCAGTGATTTTTGCTTCCTGGACATATTCCCTGTGGCTCTGGCTACACTAGTACCAAAAAGTTGCACTTTGGAATTCCTGGCAGTTAAACTAACTTGCAACTTATCACATGTTGAAATGTACCAGAAATGAATTTCTAGAATGAAAAATCTTAAATGAAAATCAGAAAATTGCTGCTAAGAAATAATCAGCTCTTTTTAAAAAATAGAGTTAGAATGTCCACTAGCATCTTCCTGTCCTTTTTCACTCTTTTCTCTAAACAACTTCTTAAAAAAAAAAAAAAAACAACAAACCAACCCTTCTTAAAAACTTAACTTCATAAAGTTTTTAAAAACCCTATTAGTACCATCTAATAAAAAAATTCTAATAGTATAATTTTTGTATTGGTTAAATAATATTATAATACTTAGTCATCCAATACGAATATAGCCTTTTTGAAATTATTGTTTTCTTTTATTGCTTTGGAAGAAAGAGTATTGGCAAATACCATTTATTACAGTGTGTATTTTCATGAAGTGAATGCACTTCTCTGGGCAGCAAAAGCGATCTCTGCAGAGATTTCTGTTAAGTTTTGGAATATGGTGCATAGTGATGTTGATTTTGTGTATATGCTCACGCCACATTAACAACATTCAAAGGCAAATGGATCCTTTGACTCTACAGTGCAAATGATGCACAGCCCAAGCTTTCAAATGCATACTTTCGTAATATAAGTCTTTATTAGAGAGTTCAGTAGGCTTTTTTTGCTACAACCACCAGCTGTTCCTCATCAGGAATTATACTATACCAGGACCTGCTCTTAGACTACTTACCTGATTCACGTGTAGTTAATGAAAACAGTCGTTGGCTTATATTGACTTTCTGTCACTGTTCATCTGACAGAATTTGAACCAGTAACCTACAGGTGATAGGCAATATATTCCGTAATTCTCTGAGTATTTGTATCCTGCCACTATTTTGTCCATATTTCAAGATTTAGAATAAATGAAATTTCAGCATATTTTAGTCCACAGTGCAATATAAATAAATGTTCTCTTCCAAAGTACAGGTCAGCCTGGGGGTATTTCCCAAGTTTCTCCCTCTGAAGATCATTACAGATCTCTTTTAGATCATGACTACATTTTCATGCTAAAGGCTCAAGATGACTTGAGTGACTTTATTTCTATTCTATATCTGGACATACTTCAAAAATAAGAAAAAAAAAAATTAAAACCTGTATGTCTGTGCTCTAATGCATTGACAGATTAACAGCCATGTGCGCAATTCTATATTACGTTTCTCAGAAGAATTCCAGAGCCTCATCAGCATCAGCTGATAAAATTACCCATTCCTTCTAGGCCAGCAGAAGAATGAGTTTTTAATAGAGGCATCTTTTGGGTTCTTTTAGCCTTCTGAAGGACCAGAGGTGGGTTCTTCAACTTCTCTATTCTGAACACCAGAGCAAGGTGTGAAGATGTTAGCCCACTATCACAGAACAGGAATATATGTAAAGAAAACTTAAGAAAAGCCTGCATGACTTCAGAAATAGCAGACATTTTAAACTGAAATAAAAAATATTCTTGAGTAATAATATACCAGTTTCTAAAGTTCCTTAATGTTTTATTAAGCTGGTGTAACATCAGTGGTTTAAGATCACCTTTTTGTTTTGTTTTATTTTTTCTTTTCTTTTACTTTGCAGTCTCTAAAAAACATTTACTTACAGTTTTATTTTCTTTCTAGAAGTACGAAATATACAACAAGTATTTGGATGATTTTTTTTTTTATTAATGCAGTTTCAATAATACACAATCCTTGTACTTCTTCCTAATTTTAAATATTCTGAAGACAGTAGTGTTCTGCAGGTAATAGATGACAGAGCTGTAGCTTTTCTTTCCTGTACCTCTTCTCCGAGATTTTAGATTGGATTGAGGTATTTTAAGTGGTTTTGTTAGTTTGTTTAAACAAGAAACTAAAAACAAACAGGCCAATGAAAGGTAACAGACTATGTGAAATCTTGAATCATTAACTGAACATTCATTCACTCAAAACTCAAATATTTAGAATGTATCTGTCCTGTTCTTATCTGAGGGATAAACAATAGCAAGTACCACGGGTAAAGCATCTTGCATAGTACACACGATTGTGCTTGACCTGCTTTAAGTTATGGATATTCTTGTTTAAAAGTAATACATGTTTTAAGATCTTGTTTACAAACCTATGAATTAAAAGATTATTTTTCCTTGTCATTAAAGTGAGGGCAAGGAAAATGTTTCAGAGAAAGCACAGAGATTGTTTTATTAAGTAGTATGTTTTCTGTATGAAGTTCATTCTAGCCACAAGTACTTAAGGAATGGTCCCTCTGACAAAAAAAATCAGGTGAAGCATGGACATCTTATGTGCGGGCATCTTTCACTTAAGGTGTTGATCTGTGAGTGCCGATTTTGAGTTGTCAGTGAGTGTCTTACTGTAGGAATAATGATTTTTTCTTTTGTCTGTCTTTAGATGTCACTTAATCTCTGTATTCCACTTGAAAGCAAGGTTTGAATGTTTCCATAGTTGGCCTGTTGCAAGCTGCCTGTGCAGTTTCTGGCCACAGAGATTTCCACTGGGTGCAGGACTGTGAGAAAAAAAAAAAGAGAAAATGGAGTCTCTGATAATAGATTGATATAAAAAGAATCTGGCATAATCACATTAGGACAATTTACAGTGCAGCTTATTCTAATGCTATTTCATCCAGTAAAAGCTGTGTGTGTTTCCAGAATAGATCCCCATACAAGGACACAAGAAGGTTCTTTTAAAAAGGTAAACAGAAAAAGGATAATTTTCCTTATTATATTTGTCAATAATGAATGTGTGTGCCTTTTTTAATACTAAACGTAAGAAAGAGTGAAAGTGATGTAAGTCTGGGATCATCCTCTTCCTTTACTACTTGCATCTCTATGTCTGATCGACTGATTTCAAAGTTCTGTGAGGAAAGTGATACATTTCCATCTACAGAATTAATAACAGACAAAATTGCTCATATACATACATCTTCAACATCATAACTTACGTATCGCAGTCACGGAAATTCCTCATGACTAGATGGTCTCCACAACTTGTATTTCTTCTGCTGCCACACAAAGTAACACGAGCTTAATTTTGAGCATCTGAAGTGAATGCCTTCTGATTACTCAGAATGCAGAATGGAGTTGCCAGGATGCTTAGTTTGCATAGTGGGGAATTTCAGCTGATGCCTATCTCAGAGTTGGTTGTATTAGTAGCCCTATAAAAGAGGGAAAGGCATGGCATATATAGATGGAAGATTTTTTTAAAAGTACCCATGATCTGGTATTTTTATATAATTTCTGTTGATTCCTCAAGCAGTACATGTGGTGGTACTTTGTATTTTAGTTGTCATATGAGATGAGAATTTTGTAGAAGCAGCTATGTATGGTTTGTATAAATGAGATTAGTAAGATCACATTAAAATTTGAATCTGTCACAATGGATGCAAATTCTGTATGAAAATTAGCTGGTTGTTTCTTATCTCTTACATACTTACACATGAATATGTTCTTTATAAGGTTAGTGAAAATTTATTTAAAATGTGCTCCAGAAAATTCAAGTGGTTCCTGGGAGCACCAATGCTGATAAATAAATATCACTATGTTCTTCTCCCTCTACTTTTGGGTAATATATCTCACTTCTAGTTGTCTGCATTTGGAAATTGTTCCTGGTTTCCCTTGCAGGTTTCTGTCCTGATGGTCCCATGATTTTTCTAATGTAGTTGAATAAAATTGTGTTTGGACTTGAAGATCTTGTGAATTTTTCCTGGTTTTCTTTCGCGTATTTACCTAAGCCTTTAATTCACATTTATTTTTACAAGTATTTATAGCACACCTATAATGGTAGATACATTGTAACTCTCTTGAATTCTGCAGTGCATGAAATTCAGGTCTGTTTAATTTGCTTTGGGTTGTTTTTTGGTTTGTTTTCTTTTTATGCATTGCAAGTATGGGTTTTTTTTTATTTTCTAGAAATGAACCTTTGCATATACTTTTTCGGGACCATTTTGTTCAAGTCATTCTGTAAAGAGACCTTAAAATGTATAAACATTATCCTCCTAGAAGCAAAAGTTAGATAAATGCAAACAAAACTGAAGTAACTGATTGGCAAAAAGTCAGAGTCCTGTTATACCTGAGAGGATTAAATACTTCCCCAGTATCTCAGTGTTTTCCTTTGCATGATGTCTTTGTGTAAGTATAGTCTCATTCATATGTGACTTAAAAGCCTAGGTAAGCTTAAGGAAGACCTTCACACTATGTTTTCTTCCTAAACGAGGATAAGAAAGGAAATACAGTAAGACTTTTTCCTGTATCCCATAATAAAGTTTTCACAGCTGTGCTTTTATTATTTGCAGGCTAAGCATTCCCTAAGGACAAGATCCAAATCCCATTTGAGATTAGGGGAAGACTTTGGATCCAGCTCAAAGTCATACAATAACATGTAAACTTTATCTTAAAATGTGGTAGCTGTTATCTCGTCCTTCAAGATAACTGCTCTGCATCGGCATGAGAAGGCGAACAGCAGAAATGTATAGCAGCAGGATAGTCCAGCGATAAAACAGTACCCAGGAATTATATGTGGCTTCAGGTTATAAAAGACATGTGGCTTTGCATTAACTCCTGAGTCAGAGTTTATATTTGAAAAATAGAACATTTTCTGTACTAGTTTGGAGGGGAGGGTTTACAACAAATTCCAAAATCAGATCCCTAGATTATGCATTTTTTTTCTGATTTTCAAGCAAAACTATTTCTATCCCGTCACTCTGATTATTTTTTTCACAACTGCTTTTGAAACACCACTTAGAGGCAAAAAAAAGGGGGAGGAAAAAAAAAAAGGCCAAACCATCTGATGTACTTTGCTGCCTTTGTTGAAGTTCCACTGAGTCATTCTGAGATAAATGGAATTTTCTTCTTCAATCCAAAGCTTAATTATGGTAATTAGCCCGTGCAATTTGTAAAGTTTGGCAGTCAATTCAGCTCCTAATATGCATAAGCCTCTTTCTGTTACAAATTGAGTAGGTTTAATCAGTTTTTAAAAGACAGTGTCTCACTATGTCTGCATGGCACACTCTTAGATTTTCAGATCGGTTGTTATTCCAAACTCTCCTACATCATTAGCAGTTTTGATATTTTTAATATTCATGAAGCTTTCATTTTAGCATTAATCCCCAGCATCTGTGATTATGATGGGTACTTTTGGGATCTGTCTATTGTGTGTCTACTGAGAATGAAAAGCCCAGCAGTTCCTGGCAGTAAATTAACCCTCACAATGCCAGTTGGTGCTGAACTCCTTTTGAAATGTTGCCTTCTGCTATGTTCCTTTCTATTCAGATTTCACACTAATGCCTGATTCCCTCAGCAGACACAAGCTTCGTTTCATCATGACAGCCATCTGTGACACTAAGAATTTTTCCTTTTTTCATTCAAAGAATGTATCTTTCACTGTGTGCCTTTTCCCCCCAGATTCAGTATGGTAATCAAATGGGAGAAAAATAGAGTTCAGAATGTAGATTTATATCTTAAGGAAGAAGATGAAGGCATTAATAGAATTTTATTTTTCCAGGATTCAAGGAAGGGAGAAGGATGCCTTTATTTTTTTTTTTCTAATATTCATGGTAGGATTTTCTTTAGTGGGACATTTTTTGCTTAACTTCTAAATGTGGTCATATGAAGGTCTTTGTCTGTGCAAGTGAAATCTAGTGATTGGAGAAACAGACTTTTGAGTACTGTTTCTCTCTCTGCTGCTAACTTGTGGCATATAGCAAATTAAGCCTCTGTCTGTTTTCCTTCTTATTTAGAACTGTAAGCATTTGGGGGCAGAAACCCTCTAGCATTATTTACAGTGCAGTGTCATATCACCTATTTTAGGTATGCTATTTTAGCTGCTTATCTCCAATTGACAAGTACTTGATGAATGAGGACAGTGTCTTCCATCTGTAGTTCAGGTGCTTTGAATCACAATGGAGGAGCTTCCTGCCATGGAGAGATCCTCAGGGTCATAGATGGCATCCAAAATAGGATGGCAAGAATAGATAGTGTAAAATACGCACACTCTTCCTTTTCCTGCTGTGCAAAGCATGAAGATGTCAGCATCAGCAAGGCATAAAAGTCCAATTAAAAAAAAAAAATAAACAAAACCACCAACAAACAAAAACAAACAAAAAAAAACCCCTGCACCACTATATAGATAATGTTTTTACACACTGCTATGATTATAGCAAGAAGTCTTCGCAGCCTGTCACACTCTTTGCACCAAATGTGGGACTCAGTTCATGTCCTGAAGAAGTTCTGAGCATTTAGGGCAGCTTTGGATTCCTCTGTAGTCTCTGTCAAAGCCCCTTGAACATGGATTGCCTGAAGACTTGAAGTCTCTCTTGGCAAGCATCACCTGCTCCTAATTGCCTTATCCCGCTCCCCTTCTGGGCTCTGCTACCTGATCACAAGTGCCAGGTTGTCAGGTTTTGCTATTTCATCCATTGTTCCAAACCCTCTTTGTCTCAAGCTGCTTAAAGGCTCTGCTTTCTTGCTTGGATTTAAATGAAATTTGTCTTAAAAAGGTATACAAGTAGGTGGCTTTTTGCACACTGTAAATAAAGGTAGAGGGATTGTTTTTTCTTTATTCATCAAGCTTTTTCTCCAAGACTGCTTTGCTGTTAACTGAAGTGATATGGGTTTAATTACATAGTTTTGGAGAAATATAATTGTGGGTAAGTTACTGCTCTCAAAAGTTAATTGGTCTGTCATTAGGAGCCATGGATTGCCCTAGCTGCTAAAGCAACTGTACTAGCTGTAACGGGACGTGCCAGCACATACTTCCAGCAATACGGGGAGCACAGAAAGAGCCACATCAGCAGTAAATGCAGTGAGAAAGCTAGGCATGTAGTGTAGAATTAATATCACAGACCAGAAAGGAGCTGCAGAGAAAGCAGAATGAGACTGTGGTGTCCTTGATGGTGAGAAGCTTTTCTGACATCCAGAGGGGACAGTTCTGAATGTTGTTTGCAATACCTGGAGCATTAATAGGAGCCCAAGGCTCGTCATGCACCGGCATGTTTAATGCCGGATTGTATGGCACTGCTGCAAAGCTAGTCCAGACATCCTGGTAGCTTAAAAAGATGCACTGCCACCAACTTTTCCATGCTAACTCTTTCAATGTTTCTAGCAATTTTAACAGCAGGAGCATGCTGGCATTTGGGTGGAAGAGTGTGTATCAGCAGGCGTGCAGCAGATTATATGTCTATAGTCATGTTCTTGTGTTGCAAATTTTTGATTCCATCTTCTCTGCTGTTGCATCACAGAAGTGCAGAAGACAGACCTTCCCTTGGCACGGCTTGTTACTATACTCCTCCCAGCTGTACAGGTTTTTCAGAACAAAGATCTGAGCTCAGATCATCTTAGTTTTTTAAGCTTAATGTATTTACCCAGCTTTCTTAGTCATGCTTTTTGTGATATCCTGGGAACATTTTGCAGGTAGATGTGAGTGCAAGAAAACCCAAAACCTCATCTCTTTTCTTCAGCTTCCTAGTTGCATTGCGTTGTGTGTATACAGTTCTCTGGTGCTTTCTGGGAAATACTGGATATTCTGCTCTTGTTATGAGCATGCACAGGGTCCTCTGTGTCTGGGAATACAAGGCAAGTGTACAAAATCTTTGCTTGCTCTCTGGACTACATTTTAAGAAAGAAAAAGTGAACACACTGGGAAAGTTGCAGAGATATTTCTTAAGCCTTATTTACCCAGCTCCATGCCTTAATCTGGAGGCATTCTGTATGTCAGCATCTGACTGTGAGGGCTGAACTGGCCTCCTTCAAGCAGTACCTGTCTCCCAGCCTGGGTACTCTCTTCTGCCACGCCAGCAGCCACTCTGCGCTTTCACTGCTGTATCTGCATGGGGCATGGCTTGTAGCCAGCCTCTTAAAAGTAAGAATACTCCACTACTCCCTACCTCTTCACAAATTAAGTGGCATCTTTTCATTCCTTTGGTGGGATACCTGTCATGAACTATTCTCCCAGTGAAGACTCAGATTCTGCGGTTATCTGATCCTAAGCACAGCAATCATGAATAACTTCAAGTACTAAGGGTGGAATTTAACAGAGGTTCAGTTTTTATTACAAAAGGAACAAGAGCTTTGCAGTCTAATAAATGAAAGAAAGGTGACGGGACTGGAATTTGATTTAAGGAAGCAGGACTCTAAAACATAATTCCTTCTGTGTAATTTAATAGCCATTGAGGAAGTACTGGAATCTACAGTATGTGGTCTGTTAATCTAATTAATCTACCTTAAAGGTTAAGTCACACAACCAACAAGTATAAGTGGATTTTGATCAAGTTTTACTGGGCCTATAAAATATCGAATATATGAGGATGTCCAGATTTACTTGTGTTTGCGTTGGAAATAGCTCAACTTTGTAAAGTCGTGCACTGATATATGCACACACACAGAGGGACATTTTTACTTAACTTTCTATTTCCAAACATAACATGCTGTGGATTTAGGAACTGTTTTTTTATGATGCTGAATGTCATTGAAAAAGTATGGCAAAAAGGAAGGAGAAAACTGCTGGGTTTTTTGCCAGTAAAGGCAGGGGTTAAAATCAGCATTGACTTATAAAGCCTATTATTTTTAAGGATATTAAAAGGAGCCTTCATTTAGTTCTGTGTCAAACTTGGTGCTCTACAGATTGGTGTCCTCGGTTTGCATGCTCTCTGTTGTCCTGAGAGGAACTGAACGCAAAGACAAATTTTTCTGTTCTTAGTTTCTCTTCAGCTGCAACCAGATTCCTGTGAAAATGACTCTTTATGAGAAAAATCAGGCAAAATTAACCTTTCTTACAGGATTTCAGATGAGACAAGCTCACTCTATCTTGCAGTAATCTAAATCCTGATGTGACATAAGAGAAAACTAGTCTGGATCTTAACAATACCAGCTCCAGCTATCTGAATCTATGGAAATCTGTAGAAGAGTTTGACAGAGACTTTCCCATTTGTTTAGTTTCAATCCATATTCTCTGTTCTATCGAAGCCCAAATTTTGCTTCTCTCTCCATGGTTTTCAACAGATCTTCTGCCTTCCTGCAGACAGCATAAATATGCAAAATAAATATAATACATGTATCAATGCACTTCTCATTGAAGGTTCTCATTCATTTGATGGTATGTGTGCTACTGTTACTGTTGGTGACAACCCTCAAAGAAACTTACACATGAAAGAGAAGTTCATAAGAAGGGGCAGACTGCTACATGCTTTTGGGGATCTCCAAGAGTTTTTGTTGCCTTCTCCATCCCCCAAAGGTTTTTGTTGTCTGTATTTTATTCAAAAAGTTTTTTTTTTTTTCAAATAGAATTGAGCTCCCCTGAAGTAGCACACCTTGTTGCAGGTGTGCCAGGCCAGATCTCTTGAGTGCAGCAGACGGCAGTGATGGGGAAGCAGGAGGAGCTACTGGTGAGGCCAGTGCTCGGGTTTGTTACAGGGGTCAGCTGCAAGTGTGGGTATGTGCTCTCCAGGAACCTCTTGTATGTATCATCATAGTAGTATTCATTTCAAATGCAAATTAATTGCTTATCATAGGAGAAAATTATGTAATCGGGCTCTAGAGAACATAAATATTTAATCATGTTTTTAAATACATTCAAATATGTGTGTATGGAAAGGGGAGGGGTTAGTGGAGGTAATGTATTCAAATAAACATGTTCGATATTCTATTGTATGATATATCAACCCTGCAAATTCATACTAATTAGTATTTTGAGCTCTGTGGTGTTACTAAATCATTGGCACCAGATGAATAAAATGTTTAGAAAACTTTTTTATGATCTTATTGGTGCATTCACGCGTATCAATGACCGACATTTATCTTACTTTAGCAAATCAACAGATTTCTTTCTTCTGTTAAATGTTTTTGGCAACACAGATGGAGAACGCAGCAGTCAGGGCCCTGCTCAAAGGCGCCAGATAACTGAATGGGTTGCTTCCTACATTAAAACCAGCTTGTTGACTTGGCAAAGAGCCCTGGTCAAGTAATACAACCAGTGCTGCTGCCATTTGTTAATTCTGCATAATTAAACACCAATTATACATAGTATTGTTTTCTAGCAGGCTCCTCAGCTGGCTTTTCTTTATTATGATTCTGTGCCAGTTTCCTTCCTTATTACTAAAAAGGACTTTCTATTTGTTATTGTAATTAGGAGGTTTAAAAGATATCTAAGTTTTCTAAAGAGAGAACAGCAAATTATTATGGAAGTTGGCATATCATTTTACAGGAAAGACATTGCATATAATAGGTATTTTGATTTTTTGGTGTAATCTGAGGAATCTGCACTGTACTATTACAGGACTCCACAGCACAAGTCTATTAGAGAATATACATATTTACAAAACACTTTCAAAGTCTGTCTTAAAAAGAAATTGGCAAATTCAAATTTTAATTTTATTAAATTATATACTAATATTAATTTCATAGCACTTTTATCCTCATTCAGCAAGACACATAATTGCCACTAACCACGTGATTAAGTCTTGTTGAAATGAATGTAGCTTAAACATGCTTAAAAGGAGTAGATGTTTAACTGCTGTTTAAGGAATAAACTTAAATATCTGATCAATATTCTACTGACGTTGAAACATTTTGAACATACATCCTATCATTCTACTAAGTATTTGGAGATCATGTAACAAAGGAAGGCATTGACTTTATTGGTGCTTTAAACAGTGTTGTCAGTGATGTAGCTCTACTAGGAGTGACGATGGAGAAATTTCAATGAAGGTTTTGCCTGTGTTGCTGTCTTAAATGGAAACTGGAATGAGAGGAGCAGAAAGTTGGAGGCAGGTTTTATGCTTGTTTAGGTTTTGTATCTTTCCCTCATTACTGATGAAAGTATTTGTTACTTTCACTCTATTTATTTTTCAGCTTCTTAAGTTTAGAAAAATAGTCTAGAGAATGTTTTTTCCCCTTTCTTGATGACTGATTATATAGTAATATCACCAAAGGGTACCATACAGCTAAAATAGGTATGGGAACTCTCTAGTGACTTTACGTGTGTATTATATAACCCAACTTTATTGGAGGAAAAAAAACACAAAACAAAACAACTTTCAAGTTTGATAATCATTAGAATTTGAAAGCTCATGAGGGATGTTAACTGTGTCTATGGCTCCTAGTGCATGGACTATTCAGCAGTCACACACACGTACGGAACCTGCATGCAACATCCTCATGAGCTTTGTTGAGAAATGCTTCTGTAAGTCAGCAGCTGAAGCTCATTTCTCAACTAAACTTTTTTCTTCCCTCTTCCATTCTTGTGACTCTACTCTTTTTATCTATAGTTCCCTTCCTTTGAGTCCACATAATTATTAGCACCCAAATAAAAATGCTTAGTTTTTAGATTGGCAGTTCTTAGTTCTTCATTTGCTGGACCACAAGTCAACTAAACTATACAGAGGAGAAATAGTTGTCTGCTTAACCTTCAAAGCTGTGAGGTCAGTGGGACTTCCCGCAGCACATAATAGGAAGCACAAAAGTCTTTGCAAGATGAGGCTTTTGGTTCATGTTACAGTTATGTCAATAGAGCCATTTTAAGTTGTAATTGTCAGTAATTTCCTAACTCTTTGTAAGGAAAGGTCAGCTGTTTTGAATCATGTGGTGTTATGCATGAAACATATATTTCGGGTTCCATAAACTCACTAAAACAGTACTGCTTTGTCTTACTTGCTTTAAGGAACATGTTATTTTGGCATCTTCATCGAACCTTCTGTTGCCATAGCCCTTATTCTTCCCATCCTAGGTATACACTTTCATTGTAATTATGATTTAAATTGAAAAAAATGAATAGTGTAAGGCTTGTTTTCAAATACTGTATCTAGATACAACATCAGGTATGCCTTCATTTTACAACTATATCAAACACAGTAGAATTTAACTAGTGATACATTTTCACCATAGAAAGATTCCTTTTAGACTTTTATCCTGAAATAAATCTTTTAGAGGCCACCAATGAGGAATGCAACAGAGCATCTTGAAGAGAAGGGAAAAGTGCAAGCAATGGGAATTACAGTGAAAAGGAGGGAGAAAAAAAAAATTGTTATTCCTCACTGGTGATTCTTCTAAACAGCTCCAAGCTCTGGGATATTAGTTATTATTGATACTACAATAATAGTAGCAGGTATTGAATTGTTTACCTGACATGTAGCCAAACCTGTTCCAAGTTTTTAAATGTTAGTTTGTAGTCTAAAGAGCTGGGATTAGACCCCAATTCAACAAAAGCTGTTAAAATACACAGGTAGTTTCTCTAGAAGTTTGCATCATTGATTGCCATAGCTGTGTCTAAAGAACACTCTCCAGTCATGATACTAAGATTTTGCTTGAAGCAAAGTACCGGCATAAATCCTATTTTGGATTAGGCTAAGTGGGGAATACACACATAAAAGTGGGTTACAGCAGCATAGTGAATGCAGCTCCACTTATCTCCACTAAATGCTAAATTTTCTTTATATACATCTTTATTTTGTTATAATATATTTATATATACACATTTGGAGTGTATCATGATATCACATTGATTAATTGTAGAATGATGTGATAAGTTGCGTTTATAATGCACCTGGGAATGCTCCCTTACAGCCGTGCTATTGAGGCAAATCTCCTGGAGTCACTGCTAATAGTCTTTCCAGGATCAAAGGTTGAAGGTCACCTGGCTAACAAACCATGAAGGTTAAAAACAGAAGCATCAAACCATGAGAAAGGGTGGATCCTCAGCTTTGCTTGGGGAGAGCATTAGCCTCAAGCCATGGAAAGTCCCCCAACATTAGGCCTTAATAACGTGCAGTTTTGTGCCTGGAAAAGCCATTTCAGACTGTAGCTGGAGTTTTTTAAGCTAATTATTTTTCTCTGCTTCTGCAGTCAAAAATAATTTAACTCTCCTTCTGCCAGAGTTGGAGGAAAAAGAATGGGCAAAAATGTCAATATAGTATAAATATCTTGGGAAAGAAAAATGGGGAGATAATTTTGTCATACAACAATAACGCGTGAGAACTCCATATGGCATTTGTAGATGCCAAGATTTTTTTTTGTCTGGATTCTTTGTCTTGAGAATAACCTGGACATGCTGCAGCTAGCCCAGCGTGTCATTATTTACTCGTTTCAAATTAGACTTTTTGATATACTTAAAAGGTCACTAATTCCTTAAACTACAAAATAGCAAGCTGTTGTGGCTTCTTCACCAGGCATGATGCCAGAAGTCAATTTGATGTCAAGGGGTGCTTTATGTAGTAAAAAATAAAAACCCACTAATTTTGCAGTTCATTTCATAATATAAATTAGCAGAACCTGAGCCAACAGTCTTAGAAGCTGCTAATTAGGTTTTCGCAAATGTAGGGTTTGCATTCAGTGAGACGCTGGGAAGAAGGAAGGTATTTCCAGCTTTTACCATTTCAGGATTGCACTGAGTGGTATTGCAAAATGTCATCTTTAAATGCTGCTAGGGGCTTCTGTAGTAGCACAGAAATAGAAGAAGCAATTTTGACACTAGTTAATAGCAATGACAAAAACTAAACTGTCAAGGTGTAAGGTACATACTGGGTAGGCATAGTTAGATTTTGTAGTTCAGGAATCTCATATTAAGAATGTTGAGTTTGTAAGACTAAGTTGTCACTTGACCATTTAAGAGACCAGCAATAACAACATTTTTAATATTTAACATGTTTGCATTTTTCTTTATGTCAAAGGAAATCCCTATTGTTGCCTGTAAAACATGAGTGGTGTTATGCAAGATAAACCATTATTTTATAGAATACTGAACACCTACACAGGCTCAGCAAAGTGCCGGCTTTCAGGAGAAGTGGGGAACTTAGGCTTAATAAAACTATTTCTTTTACAGGGTGTAGCAGCTGAGATTTCTGAAGATGTAATTACAATGCAAATACAACATTCTCTTCAAAGTATAGGATTAGTAAGATAAGAGTTGTACTTACACAGTTCTTAAACTTCCAGTGGTTAAGAAGGTTAAGTGGTTAAGAAACGTCTTAGATAAATCTATGCCTCATAACTTGTCAAACCCTGTGAGATTATTACTGAAACATTTTTGGTAGTGTAATTTATAGTCATAACAAGGACATTAAGACACATTTCAATTTGATATGGACATACATATTTTATAATTCAGGAATCTTTTATTCCCATTTTATAAACTGCATAAAGAGAGACTCAGGAATAGATTCACAGGTGTCTGGCATCCTACTACCTGTCTGAATTTGGTTACCATTGATCTGATCATGGTAACTCAGCAAGAAATTGACAGATTAAGATACGTGAGTTCAAAAGTTAGCAGCTGAGATGGTTTCCAAGCTAGCAGTCTTTCTTTCAGTATGTCTGTATCTCCATAAGATTTCATTTTCTTTAAGCTGTCTTTATTCTAGGAGCCAAAACATTCTCCAAAATAACTTTTTCCTTTGTTTTCTTCCCAAGCAATCAGTCACAAACTGTTTCTCTTAAATAAAATAAACCTTTGTCAGCATGTTCTTATTTTCTGCAGCATATACATAACTTTGCCTCAGCAATCAATTTTCTTCCACATGCATACTTACAAATGGCAATAGGGCTTACATTTTTGCTTTGTTGGGAGAGGGACTAGGAAGAACAAAGAGAAAAATAGAAGACAGCGGTTAAAGTTTGTGGTTTATATTTGATTTCATATTAGCCATGTAAACATAAACACAGATTTTTAAAGATTGAATATAACACTTAAATGTTTTTTTTTTGCAAAAGTATATATTAAATAGGAATATTATTCAGAATATTACAGATTACTATATAATTTAATCACATTTGGTGGAAGTGACAAATGTATTTCATGCTTACTAATCTTTTCTTATGAATTGTAAATGTTCCTTTGTAGCTTAATCAACTATTATTTATTGGTCTGGTAATGTTCATGAAGGCAGGAAATGTACCCATTCGGGCTAATAACAAGTTTGGCTTGGTTGGTCCCTCAGGCTAGCTAGGCCAAAACTTTGAAAGTAGTCAACCTCATGCTGTCAGACAGCAGACTAAAAGCTCCAAAACACAGACATCTTCAAGGCATTTGGGACATGATTGGTGTCCTCTTCTCCCTGTACTAGCTCCAGCTTTGCAGACTTTTAAACACGGAGCTGGAAGCCTTGGTGGTAGAAGTCTGAAGAGTAACCTTCTCCGGAGGACTTAACTCCAACCACAGTGGCACCTCAGATCTCAAGCTTTAAAATGGAGATGATAACAGTATCTCCTCCAGCTTGCGGGTTTTGGGGGAAAATATATTAGTTTAGATTTACAGAACATTCAGCAGTGGTGTCTGTGAGTTTGTTGGTTTTGAAGAATTCTGATTCCTAATCAGCATTCGGTGTCTATGTACTTCAAACACTTTGGACTTCTATTGCTATAGGGCAATGTCACTTAGTAAAATGAAACTATTATTAGAGCAGTGTTTGAAACATGTATTAGCATTAAGAAGAAATCAAACATTGCATAGTTGCTTGTTTACTGAGCTTCATCTGTCCTCTACGCTGGGGGAATACTTTGATATGGTTGTGGAACTAATGGCTAAAACATGCCTGAGGAAGCTGTAATAAGATCAGTTGTGCAGGTTTACTTCTACAATTTCTTAAGTTTCAGGTTTGTGTCTTTGTGACCATAAGACTGAACAAGAGTCCTTTTAGGACTTTTTTTGGAGGGTTGGGGGAGGATATCATCTCCCTATTATTTGATGCTGTTAACTAAAATAACTGGTCACAATGTTTGCTGAAGGAGTATATATCTGGATGCTCTCATTTCATTGGGATTCAGGCAACAGTTTGTACTGGTTTTGATGCTTGTTCATTATCACTTTATCTCTACTCTCTGTAGAGGCCTGCAAAGCATAAAGACAGAGGAATTAGGCTTTCAAGTGATGGCTTTCATCCCCCTAAAGCAATTCCTGAGAATATCAGAGGGATGAAAGTGAAACTGTGGAGTTTTCAGCCCTTCAGAAATTCTGCTTTTCTCCCCTCCCTGGCTTCCCCCTGCCATGCTATAATTTCATCTTCTCCCCTTCCAGCAGCAGCAGCAGCTGTAACTCAGCTCTGTTGGGCCTCTGCGAAGCTCTCCCCGGAGGCACCACCGCACCTCCCTGACCTCCGCTGGGCTCCAGCCACAGCTGCAGCAGTCAGGGGCTCTTCTCAGACCCAGGTTTTCCCTGCGGTTGAGCACCGCCTGAGACACCAGACAGATTTTTCTGAGCGTCTTTTCAATGGGAGATCTGGTTCTGTTTTCCTCAGATATCTGTTTTCAGTTTTTCTAGTAATAAAAATAGAAAAGAAATCAATTGTTTCCTTAAAAGGAACCACAGACTGGACCAAATGTGTGCTCTCTCTCCTTTTCTCTTTCTCTCTCTCTCTCTCTCTCCCCCCTCCGCCCCCTGCCAGAGCTTAAATAACATTGTAAGATAAACTTACTTGCCACCTTGCTGCTCCTCTTAGCATGGTGACCTTTCAGCAACTAACAGAAGCCTGTGTGAACACAGTTTTTAAAAATGCATCTTCAACTTTGTTTTGTTTTCTTCTAACTAAACTAATGGTGAACAACCTGAAACAATTTAAAAAGTGCCAGGAGACTTTGTGTTTGATTGGGAAAAAGTTTGCTGTTGAGCAGGAAGTTTTTTAAATGAAGAAAATACTGAAAAGATCCTTGCAAAGATTAAACTTTATAAATATGCTAATAATAATATAATAACTGATTGATTTGGTCTGGGAATGAAGAACTGATCATTAATTGAGCTCTTCAGTTGGAAAACAAAAACCAATTTTACAAGAAAGAACAATAGTTACATTTTGTGAAAGGGAAGTCAAAAAAAAAAAAGAAAAAAACTACTCTGCTTTCATTATTTTTAAAAGACTTGCTGTGTTGGTAAGGTAGTATTAGATATGTTGTGTTGTGCTTTAGTCACAAACTAGTTCAGTCTACTCCCTACCTTTCTTCACAGATTGAAGCCAATTGCACAAAATGCAGAGCATCCTTTCTCCCTGTGGAAGAAAGATCATTTCCATTTTTCTTATTGATCAGCTTTTCTTCAAAACAGGCAACTGTTAAGGTGGAAGTCATGCTCTGCTCTTTACATTTCAGTGATGGCAAAGATGCCTGTGAAATCAAATGTGTGTAGAAAATGAATATTTTTTCCTCATCTCATCTTCAGATACTGGTAGGCTAGAGAAATCGTGGTCTCAGGTACCTATTTCATAATTGTTCTCTGAATGATTAAAGATTCCTGAGCAATGCAGTACGCCTGAGTTTAGCAAAAAGTGCCACTTAACATGTATCAAATCCTCAGCTGATACAATTCTGTTAAAGTCCGTCTTAGTTACTAGCAATACTACTTCCAAAGATCACCTGGTGCATATTATGTGATATTTCCCGCTGCATTTCCATTAATATGTCCTATAATTTCAGTACAGCAAATCTATTGTATCGTAATCATTCCTAACTGCAACTTCCAATATTTATCATTGAAATATTTTTCTCTAAAATTAGTATCTTGTGGTTACTTTAATCTTGGTTGGATGATATATGTAAGAGGGAACACAAAAGACAATCAATGTAGTCATTAACTGACTCACCCACAGGATATGATAAATGAGGGGTCGGCTGAAATTCAACTAAATTTTCTTTATACTTTATCAATAGAAAAATTTTCATGTGCCTATAGCACTTTCCATCAAGTGATTTTTTTTTCTTCTTCTGAATGGCCTTTATTTTCAATTATAAGGATCTTTATAATTGTTCAAATTGTGGAATTGGAGTCAGACATTCAGATTCATTAAATGAGTAATTTGTATTCACATTACTTATTCAGATTTTGAAATATATATTGGTAAATTCAGCTGGGTAAGATGAAGAAGGGTTTGGAAACATTTTACTTTAGTCTGATTTTCTACAGAACATGGTTTATGTTATCGCATGGTCTGCATCTGTTGAGTATCCTACTCTAGCATCTTCTGAATTCGTAGAATCATAGAATAGTTTGTGTTGGATGGCATCTTTAAAGGTCATCTAGTCCAAACCCCCTGCAAGGAGCCAGGATATCTCCAACTAGATCTGGTTGCTTAGAGCCCCATCTAACGTGGCCTTGAATTTTTACAGGGGTGGTGCATTTACCACCTCTCTGAGCAACCTGTGCCAGTGTTCCATCACCCTCAGTGTAATATTTTTTTTCCTAATACCTAGTCTGATTCTACCTCCTGCTGTTTAAAACCCTTACCCTTGGGCCGGTCGCATCAGGCCCTAGTGAAGAGTTTACCCATGTCTTTTTTTAAGCCTCTTTCAAGTACAGGAAGGCCACTACATGGTCTCCCCAGAGCCTTCTCTTCTCCAGGCTGAACAACCTCAATTCTCTCAGCCTGTCCTCACAGGAGAGGTGCTCCAGCCCTCTGATCATCTTCGTGGCTTTCCTCTGGACTCGCTCCAATAAGTCTATGTCTTTTTATGTTCAAGGCTCCAGAACTGGACACAGTACTCCGCATGGAATCTCACCAGAGTGGAGCAGAGGGTGAGAATCACCTCCCTCAACCTCCTGGCCATGTTCTTTTGATGTAGCACAGAATGCAGTTGGCCGCCTGAGCTGCAAGCACACATTGCCATCTCATGTTGAGCTTCTTATGCACGAGTACTCCCAAGTCCTTCTCCTCAAGGCTGCTCTCGATGCTTTTTCTGCCCAGCCTGTATTTGTGCTTGGGTTTGCCGTGACCCATGTGCAGAACATTGCGCTTGGCCTTGTTGAACTTCATGAGGTTCTCATGGGCCCACCTCTGCAGCCTGTCAAGGTCCCTCTGGATGGTATCCCTTCCCTCCAGTGTTTCAACTGAACCACACAGCTTGGTGTCGTCGGTCAAATTGCTGAGGGTGCACTCTATCCCACTGTCCATGTCACTGACAAAGATGTTAAACAGTTCAGGTCCCAATATCAGCTCCTGAGGAATGCCACTTATCACCAGTCTCAACTTGGACATTGAGCCGTTGACCGCAACTCTTTGAGTGTGGCCATCCAGCCAATTCCTTATCCACTGTGTGGTCTGTCCGTCAAATCTATGTGTCTCCAGTCTAGAGACAAGGATGTCATGTGGGACAGTGTCAAATGCTTTGCACAAGTCCAGGTAGATGGTGTCAGTTGTTTGTCCCTTATCCACCAATGCTGTAACCCCATCGTAGAACATCCCTAAATTGGTCAGGCACGATTTGCCCTTAATGAAGCCGTGTTGGCTGTCATTAATCACTTCCTTATTTTCTACATACCTTACCTTATTCACTTGCTAATCTTAATCAGAATCTTAAATAGAGGTGGAGGGAGTCTCAAAGCTACATCTGAACCAGTGGATGGGAGATGTAGTTACATTTTGTCTGCACATTAGGACAAGATTTCACCATACAGCAACTTCTGTGTTTTGGTTGCCTTGAGAAAAATATCCATGGTTGGAGGCTGCAAGGAAACCTGGGAAGGTTTTGTCTAGGATTTTGATGGGGATCAATGGGGAGGCAAGATCCTGAGACACACTCAGCCTGAGTCTAGTAAAACATAACTACATTCAAGTTTCAAGCTGATGAGAAAAGCTTAAGTAGGAGCTTACCTAGCGAGCCTTCTTAGGCGTGGGTGCCAATCAGTGTAAAACTAGTTAACATTCAGCCAGTGCTTATGGAAGATTTTGTAAATGTATTTTTTTCAGTTAATTATCTGGTTTACTGAACATAACTTACCTTATATTGTATGTGTCGGTGCATTCTTTTCTGAGACTAGAAACGTTTTCAACAATATAGCCATTTGCTGTAGCCATTTAGAAAAGCAAAAACTATAGGCAAAATACCTTATATTATTTTAAATTATATTATTCCTGATGACAAATATTTCTGTTCTCATTACTCCATCCTTTGTGACTAAGAACAAGTTCTAAACTGTTTAACAATTTCAACAGCTTTTTCTGAAATGGGCTTGAAACAGTCTTCATCTCAGATGTAAGCTCTTTTTTACTGACTTGCTTAACGTTTCAGCTGTGTTCAGTTTTGAGCACTTAGATACACTTACACTTAGATACAGCTTATTTGTCTCCAGTGTTGTACTTCAAGATCATATCACATCTCCTTGGTCACATCTCCCTTTGTAGAACAACAGCAGCACAAGTTTCAGTAGAGTTAGATAAACTGTGATGGGAATAGTGTGGTAAATTCAATAGTGTTTCTTTTGGTTTAAAGTTCTTCACTGTCTTTTGAGGCAATTTTTTTTTTTCTGTTTGAAATATTAAATTGATGTAATAAAACAATACCATTCTGCTTTGTGTTGTTTTACTTTCTAACCAATGTCAGATCAGTCTCTAGCTGGATGTGTTATTTGATCCAATGTGTTAGTTGCTTTTTTTCGTATCTAGCACCTTCTGAAATTACAGTGTTTTCCAGGAATTTTCTGTAGTCTGGCCTCCTAAAATGAAAGATGATTAATTGCCTTTAATAACTTAAATATGCTTTTCTTTCTCTTGGTTCTTGTGTTTTTGTTTTGTTCTCTTGTCCCCTTTTTCCATAATCTTTCATACCTATGTTCCCAGCAAAGTCAATAAAATAAATTTGAAGTCTATAAAAACACTAAATGTTTTTCCATTTTCGTCCGTTCTATGGTATAAGTTTAGTACACCAGTTGAAATCATCTTGGACATATCTGGAAATATCTAATATCATAATATGATAAGTTCCAAACTAGAAATCCCTTAGACACAGCATGCAGTCTTTTAATTTCAGTAGTAGTATTGATGTATCGTTGAATTGTGAGCCACCAGTTGCTTGCAATTGATAGGTTATATGTACAGATCTGATTCCACAGCTCTATGTTTATCAGTGACTTGATCTTCTGATGTACTCTGTTATGTGATATACTTATATTCTGCTCTGTGTGTTTAGTTTTAAAGGTTCACTGCAGTGAGCTAAGGTTTTCAACTTGACACGTAACTTGGTTATAAGCTTCCCTATTAACTAAGTAGTAAAGATGTTCCTGAAGGACATTTGATTAATCTATTGACACATCTGCTGTGCTCTGATAGCCTGTTGCCCACGTGCAGCACTCAGCAAGGGCTGGGGGCTGCTGGCCCCACTGCCACAGAGCTGGGGTACCCCCGGGCTGCAGTCTCAGTCATGAACAGAGACGAACCCTGAAGGCACCAGGGAATGCAGGAGTTTGGAGGTGGCCGCTGGTGGCCACCTCAGGGCTCAGGCCACATGCTCTCAGTGGCACCCTGAGGGTTCATGTAGTACTCTGATGGAAGCCAGGGCATCATCTTCCCTGTACTGGATAGCAGTCATCCTAGCCCATAGGGATACAGCATCTACTTCTGACTTTTATCCAGTTTGACATGTTAGAATTTGCTGAGGAACTCTGCTAGAGGCGTTTGAGGGCCCCAACAATATGGAACCAATCACACTAGAAGCATATGATATATATAATGTTGCTTCAGAAGTATTTTTTATTTCCTGCCCAAAGCAGCTGCACCAACACATTTAATGAAGTTAGGACAAACAAACAATCGGGGTTTGCTGAAGAAATTTTTCTTTTTTCGAGCTGTCATTCTTACAGTGTTGTACTTCAGTTCAGAGATACTAAAGCTGTGACCTAGCCAGCAATGATATACTTGGGAAACTTTCTACAAGTACATCTGACACAATCCATTCTTAGTTATCTGTGCTTCCATTTCAGTTTGTTGCTGTGATGAGAAGCCTGATTTCCTCATCTCTAGCACTATGAGTTTTCTGGTTTTGGTTTTTAAGGATGGCATAACTGTTTCCTTCTATTTACTATTTAGATGTTGTCCTGTATCTACCAACACATAAACTGAAGTTTCTGATAAGCTGATGTCTTACTGGGCAGTTTATCTGGAAGGTCGAGTTGGTTTTTGAACATAGATATGTTATTTACTCTGTCTTTGCCATCTTAATAGTCTTATTCATCAAAATTTTCATGTGGTTGCTTTTGTTATTTACACTGGCATGGTCTTAATCATATTTGTGTGGTTTAAAACTTTTTTTTTTTCAATGTTCATGCTTTATTGCTTTGGGCTCTATGCTTCCAGTTACAGCTCTAATTATTTCAGGAGTTCCCATGGATCTGTTGAAGGTCCTATTCTGTTTCAAAATTACTGCCTCTAGCTAGTAATTCCCATGCTCAGTGTACACAATATTACAAATTGACAATATCTAGAGAAAACTGTAAATCCTTGTAAACCCAAGTACCCCTTGCTGTGTTGTATGATTTCTTATCTGGTATTAATTTTGCAGAGATGAATTCTGACGAGATAGAAGAGTTATTGATTGTTCTCCTCCTTGGCTATTTCATTTCATCATAGGTCTATTTCGTCTGGAGTTTGAGTTCATAAACTTGGAGTAATTTTTGACCCTGTGCTTCCTTTTGAGACTGACATTAATCACATTGAGAAATGAGATTCCCAGCTGGAAGATACTCAAGAATCTCTAGGAACTGTTAAATTAACTTACCACTATTTTATGAATCTTTACTGGTTTAGGCTGAGAATTATTAAGTTGATTGGGGCATATGTGTGTGTTCGTTATAAGCTAGATAGTAATTGCTAATTCTTTATTTGTGGCTCTTTCTCCCATTTCCCTGAAGTATTCACAGCTGTGCTAACAGAACCCTGCATACAGTCAATGGGAGCATTTTGCTGTTTTAACAAGAAAGGACTTCAGCCTAATATCAAATTTTCCAGGCAAATTCTTACATACTCCATCATTTATTTTCTTAAGGATATGAGTCTGAGCAGTGAGTAGTCAGCTCAGGTAAACAAAGAAAGGAGGAACACCTGTTTTACGGCTTCACTTCTCTCCAAGGGACAAACTTAAAAACCGCCTTTGTACAACACATTTCATTACACTACACAAAAGCAGTAGCTCTTAGGAAGAGCTTTACAGAAAGAACTCCTGCAATCTAATAACAAAAGACAAAAATTTCCCTAAAGTCCTTACCTCTACTTAGTATGAATAAAAGAAAACATTCTTTGGATTTAAAAAAAAAAAAAAAAAAGTGTTGCAAGTGAGAATCATTTGATTCCTGCGGGTAGTTCACTTTTTTTTGGAAGGTTAATAGGAAAGGGAATTCTGGACAGACTTGATTTACTACTGCTTTGCATGGGTATGTATTTCTGATTTGATGATGCCTGTAGCTTGCTGTAAATTTATTCTTGTAGAGCTGTACTGATTGACATGGTATGTTTTTCAACTCCATGTCTTTTTACAAGTCAGTGTGAATATTTGTTTGCCTTGCAGTTCTCCTTTTTGTTCCACTTCAAAATCATCCCTGTACATTACTTACTAAATTACTTTCCTCTTAGGCCACAAAGATTTTAGTTGTAAATTATGACACAGTTAAAATATCATTTTTTAAATCACCCCATAGGATATAGATTTACCAGGTCTTCCCTTTGTGCAGGTTAAGAGATTAAGACAGGTTAAATAGAATGTGAATGGCTTTAAGTATGAAGGGAAAAGGACCTTCAGACCATGTCCTGTCTTTTGGCTTCCCTTCTGCCAAAGGCTGTGATTGTGGAACACAAAAAGGAAGGGAGAGCACAGAAGAGCAACAACAGGATGCATTTCTTGTGAGAAATCAGTGTGCTAAGGGTATCAGTAACCACGATGTGGCTGAAGTCGCCGTTGGGAGGTAGAGAACATGTGTTGGCAACAGCAAAATGGTTCAAAATGCTGTCCTTCTAGAAGGAGAGTGAGGGGAAACCAAACCAGGACAGCTAGAAGTGTCTCCTGAAAAAAAAAGGACCTCATATTCTTGTCATATCTGAGAGAGTTTCTAGCTTGCATAGGGTTACTGAGTATGCCAGTGTATTCCCTTGCTGGACAATGTATTAGTTTAAGTATGTACATTCTTTCTATAAACAAGCATTGACATACATTGATTTAATATTATTCTTCGTGCTGAGCTCTGCAGATAGGCTACTAAAATGTAAATGACACAGCTGTGTTGTAGATCTATCTTTGACAACTCAGAAGATGACTTTGCATATACAGAAAAGCAAGGGAATGAGAAAGGGCTTCCTCAGCTCTTGAACTGTGTACATCCCCTTCCATGTTCATTTTTGTGGTAGTTTTAATTTCAAATGCTGTGACTGCAAGGCTGTTGGGGGTGGTAGGTTGCATTACTTCCTGCATTTTTGTTATTTGTCTGTAATAGTCATTAATGAGGGAAATTCATCACCTTTCCTACGTTCACCACTCAGCTGGATAAAATAAGGGGTAGTTAAGCATAGTAGGTTTCTTTGTGTTCCAGTTCTACAGTAAAGAGAAAATGAATCTAGTTCTTTGCTACTATTTTGAGGGCAGCTACTTACAAAGCAGTTGCATAATTCAGCCTCAAAACAACCATACAGGGTTCAAGCCATAGAAGCAGCAGCTCCATGAGTTACTGCCTGGAGGACTGGGTGTAGCCTCATAGAATTGATTACAGTGGTTGGGGGATTATTGCAAGGAGAAGTCCAGTGGAGTTGAATGATCGCATGGGAAGCTTGCATAACCAGTTCTTCAACTATATATGGTGCTAGTTGCTGTTTAAATGTCTTGATAATAGTTCCCACAGTAATCAGAACTCTCTTGAGAAACATGTAAATTTGCTTGGAAGACAATAAAATAAGAGAGCCTCTAAGGGAGAGGAAATTTTCTACAGTAAGGTCAAATTCAGCATTTGTGGTAAAAAGGAAATGCAAAATATTGGTATGAAGACACCTATGCCAAATAGGTCTTATGCATATGCCATATTGAACATAGTCAAGATGACTTGTGAGCACTTCAGAATAAGTAATTAATTTTTGTATTTTCTGGAGAAAGTTTGCTTGTTGCCTTAGAGAAGATAATTCTGTTATAAATCTGGTTGTCCCTCCTTAGCAAATGGCTTCTTGTCCTAATTAATCACGGTGCCTTATACCCGGTAGGTGATGGGTCTCTTATCTACCCCTGCAACTGAAGCAGCTGGGGCCACCACCTGTTAACTCACTTCCAGCATCGTTTAATTAGCCTGAATGGCTGTTACCTTTGGGTTTGTCTGGTAGGGAAAGAATGGGAGCAGATGCAGAACGGGAGAGAGCTACAAGGGACAGCTCAGGAAAAGCCAGGAGAAGTCAAGGTGTGAGGGGGAGGTGGGGAGAAGACAGTAGACAGGTTTTGGAGCATTAAAGTCTTATAGTGCATGTTTACATGCTCTATGCTAAATACCAAGTTTTGAGAATTTAAGTGTTCAGTCAGAAGTGTCACTATGTAATTATATTTGTATGGTTTCCTCCATGACTGAGCCCATGTATGACTTCAGCTTTGGAATTATAAAGCCAGTGATGCAAATTAAAAAAAAAAAGAAGCGACAAGCCAACAACCTATACTTACGTTACTCCATAAAATATATTTGCTGGATCTGTGTTGTAATTTGCCAACACCTACATTTACTACCTACTTCTAAAATAAATAGGATGCAAAGAGGTTGTTTGCTGGCAGCATGAAGTTGCAAAGAGGTTGTTTACTGCTTTTGCATAGCTAGAACTCCTCATTTACTTTTCCTGAGGAAAAGACTGTTATTGAATGAATCATGAAAATGAAGGGAAGGTAAGGTGTTTAAATAGCATCCACTAATGAAGGTTTGACAGGATTTCAGTCATGTGCACTGTTCTTTGAAGACAACGAAAAAAGATTCTCAGAGCATTAAATAGAAGCTGTATTCTTCCTCGTTTTAGAAAAATCTATGTCTAAGAGGTTTTTTACACCACAAAATATTCTGTTCTCATCAGAAAATTATCTTGTGTGTAGTGAATAGTATTTCTGTACCTGTGCATAAGTGTACATTTTATTTTTAGAACCATATATTGAGTTGCTAAAACATGCTTGTACAGGCTATTAATAAAAAGAATCCTTATAGATTTATTTGTAATTTGCTTGTGCCAGATCCTCAGATTAAAGCCATTATGTGAGAATAAATGCTTGCCTTTTCCCAGCTTAAACCTTTCTTAACTTCTAAGATGAGTCAGCTGAGCAATGCAAACTTTTAATGAAGAACTTCTTAATTACTTATAGAGACTCCCAGCTGATGAAAATGGTCATAACTCCCTAAAGTTGTCCAATTTAAACAAGTTAGCTGGCTGAATGTGAATGTCTCTAGAAAGTTGCTCTATTAAGTCTTATTAAACATCATACAACATTTCCTTTCAGATGATATGAAACATTGGTAAGGATATTCTCCACATTAATCAGCCATGTGCTACATAGGTTTTTGATATAGATCTGTATCCCTTAAGACATATTAAGTGTATTTCTACTGTAACTCCAGTGAAAACCTAGAATAAATAAAAATACTGAAAAAACCCAAGCTATTAATTTATTTTCTTAGGTTGTGGTTTGATGCAGTTAGAGTTGTTGGGTTTTTTTCTGATGTCTCTTCCTGAATTCCTCTAGATCACTACAAAGGAATCAATGGGAATTGATCCAATTTGTAGAATTCAATTCTAATATTGATAGTAGTTTATATTCATTTGCTTCACCCTAATCTTTTATTAATGTTCATTTGCAAAATGCTGTTTGTGCTATTTCGCCCCAATGTGGTACCCCCAAGCTGATGATGGTGATGAAATTTAGAGAAATAGAACAAGAAATAATCAAGTTATATAATTTGGAATTAAATAAGGCAACAGTTACTATTTTTGTATTCATATATTTTTCAGTAGCTGGCTTTAATTTCAGACAAACTATGCTCACTGTAGAAACTCAGATCATGAGATTCCTACAGTAGTAAGAAGTTGTGTCTATTTAGATCTTTTCAATTTTTCTTTATGTCCTCCAGGAGAATGGGCCAGGGCATCAATACTGAATCATTTGAGGACTTTTAAGGATACATTGCCAATAAAATGTGTCATACAGACATCTTGTACAAAAGAACCAATAACTGATGGCATTGCTTTCCATTACTGGTGGGAAAAAAAAAAAAAAAAAAAAACCATCACTAGTGACTTTTATATGAATAACAGAGCCATGGTTAAAAGCAGGTTTAATATATTTTTTGAGTTTAGTATTGCACCAAGCACTTGAATATAAGTAGTTGCAAAAAAAAATGTGAATACTTGTTTTGCTGTGTTGTAGGAGCCAAAGCAATACATAACAACAGTAAATATTTAGAACTTAAATTTTCTGATCATTTTAAAGAGTTAAAGATACGTAAATTAAGGCATGAATGGTGTTTAGTGGATCCTGCTGCAGTGCAATAAAATGGAGTAATTTCCAGATTTCAGTGGAAGTTTCACTGGAAAAGGTTCCCCACATTGGTGTAAATCTTTGGTGCTATCAGAGTGTCATTGGATCACCTAAACTTATTCTGAACCTGTATGATTAAGCCAAATCCTCTTGCTGCTGTGCAGGTGCTGCCTATGCTTGGGTTGCACTGACTAAACCTGAAACTGTTCCACCAAAAATCTAGACCACTCAGTGTTGGGTTTTTTTAATGCCTTAAGGCACTTGCCTAATTTAATGACTGGCAGCTCTGGAAATGGCTGTGAAAAGAGGGGATGAGACATTTTTCATCATTAGACCTCTCTCAAATGCTCCTGTGAAGGAAATGTGTAGTAGCAACTAATAAATGATGGCTTGGTCCTTTTTTCCTCTTTGGTACTCAAGGCTTCACTTTTCATCTTCCTCTTCCAAAATAAGCCCTTTTTTTCTGGGGGGTGGGGGGGAGGGGGGGTGGAAATTTGAGACTATAAAAAAAAAGATCAAGGTGAACTTCTTGTAGAGGAGTTCCTGAAGTTTTGCATACTTTAAAAGTAGTTTTCTGTTGAATTAAATGCTGAGGCTTTTGATGTTTTTTTACTTAATGGATCAACCAATTACTGCTTAGGTGTAACTTTTATTTCTCTGAAAATAGGCTTTTTTGAGCAGCTAGGATATCAGAGACCTTAGTTTAAATTTCTCCTGTCTGATATACAAATTCAACCAAGATGTTCAACCTTACTGGAGAATTGTTCTGAGAGACTAGATGAGAGCCTTTTATAGAGCCATTATGGCATTTCTGTGAGGGATGAGACACTGAATTCAGCCTCCACTTTGATTCAGACTGAGCTGTAAATTTCTCATACATCAGGTGAATTGTTCCAAGTTATATAATTCATTCCCTTCACTTTTTTTGAGACGGTTACTAGTTCAAAGAGTGTAATGACGTAAAATAGTTCATTAAGTTCAGCAAAGCTAAGTGGGAAACTGCCTGATCCTACAGCAAGGTAGCCATAAGAAATAAATCACATCTTAACATTTAGGCCTTTTACCACCCGTTCAATAGAGTGCCTTCACAGCAGTCTCATGGTGAAATGTGCCATTTAAGTCAATAGTACTTATTTCTGTTAAGTTTTACCAGGGACTCCCAAGCAAAGGCAAAGCTGGATCTTGTGACAGAGCTGAAATTAAATTCAGCCCCGTGCAGCGGGCCACAGCCTGTAGGAAATGTAGGACTTTGGTGCAAAGTTATCATACAGTGACATGGGTGGCATTCACTCACAGCAAGAACTGAATTTCAGTGATAGTCATTACTGAAAATAATTTCCAGCCAGAGACCGTAATTTAACATTAGTTTAGTATCATATTCTTTATGACCAGGTCAAAAAGTAGTATTTATCAAAGAATGAGAGAGTGAATAATGCCTGTGTGCCTTTGGATTGTAAATAGTTAAGTGCATTGTCACTAACAGATATTATGTCAGTATCAGTAGTGTTAAAACGAGATTAATCTCCCCATTTCCATCAGTGAAGGGATTGAAGCTGAGATTTTCAGGGCTAAACGACTGCACGTAGTTGTAGCCTAGTTTTTAAAGCTGCAGCTCTCACATCTTTTGGCTGTGTTAAATGCACAGAGTTTCTGAAATGGAGATTGCTCCTAATTAAACTCCTGAGTGAGCCTTGCTGAAGGATATTACCATAAGTTGTTTTGTGAGGTGTTACGAGGAGGGTTGGCCCATTGTTGGAAATGCTATATTTGAGGGGGTATCTTGGGTAAAAAAGATCAATTCATTATGTAATTATATTGTGCACATGATGCCAGGCGTTACACTGACACGTAGAGCACTCTAGTAGCTTTCAGTGCATCTTCCTCCTCCTTCATCATTTTGAGCAGTGTGCGGTTAAATCTTCTAGAAGGCAATTAATCTTTCAAAGTGATGATCAGCAGGTTCATTGCTTGAAATCTCGGTCTGAGCTTTCTGTAGTTGGTTATAAACATTTGCCCTTAAAAAAAGTAGGCACAGCCTCTGGCCCTTAATTTAATAAAAAGTCTCATCCTTCTGTCCTTCACTGCTGTAATTTAAAACTCTGACCCAATCAACCCTTGAATGCAAATAAGTGAGCAATCTGGAGAAGCAGAATGTTGATCCAGTCACTACAGCCATTTCCAGAGCAGATTTTAAAGATGTGCGTGACATTAGCCATTAGCAAGCCAGCAAAGATGAATGGACCGATAAATGAACATATTTCACTCTTTTTCATCTGCCAAGATGAAACACTGTCTTGCTGTTTGTTTTTTTTTATTGTTGTTTGGTCTTTTATTTTCTTAATTTGCACAGCAGTATTTTAAAAGGCATGCTATCAATTCTTTAATTGACTATTTTTTTAAAGAAATATTTTTTACACTGAATCTCCTTAACTGGATGGGTCTTCAAGAATTTGGGTTTCTTTTTTTTTTTTTT